>CAXKWD010000004.1:41901988-42501988 GCA_964059195.1 Ectobius pallidus | reverse complement strand
TGCTGCTCCCGAAATCTATCTTCATCGCTTTTACCCAAATATTGCAGCCATAATAAAGGGAGAGCATTAAAATTTTCGCTCTAAAATAATGCGGGAAATGCTATTCTGTTTCTTGCCAAGAGTGTCTTTTTTTGGGGGGGGGGGCCTTGTTTTTTATACAGTGTGATTTTAAATGTACCTTCCGTTTTTTGGTTTAAACTTACAGTAATATTTTTCATTATTTACTAGAATTAAATCCATTAGTGACATTGTAGCCTACTATAAGTACAGCAATTCTAATCTGAAACACTGCATTACATTGAAGAAAAATTGATGTAAACTTGAATTTGTTATATACCAGACAAAAGATCTTGGCCGAGGGATTCATTGCAGATTTTCCGTAATGCTAGCACTGGAAACACCATGGTAATTAGTAAAAAAAATCCTAAATACTTCATTAGTGGTTGTATAGGTGATGGAACGGAATGATATAAAATCCTTGTCAGGAAGCATTTCGACAAAAAAAAATAACAAAACAAAAACAAAAGTACTGCCTTCTTATGTTTCATCGGGTGTGGGAAGGGATGTAGATTCTTTCTAAACCATTAATATGTATCATAATTAGTTGTTTCACTCCCTCCCGTTCTCTTTGTACCGCCCGTAGCAACCTGCTTCGTCATCTTTAATTTGTATAGTCTGAGCGTGCTTCTAATTACCTCCGTTTTCAGACAGGCTGCATGTAATTCCCTTCGTCTTTTCATGTATTTCATGTATTTTGCTCTTTTCCATGTCTTTAGGATAGTGTTGATTTTTGCTATAGGCTACAGCACCAAAATTAAAATATGTCTGTTTTCTCTAAATAGAGGTACTGTAATTGCAGAAACAATGGAAATTTCTATAATTTTATGTTTCAGAACTTTACACAAAATACATTCAGTTACACAACTAGTTAGAATTACAAAAATATTAAAGTAATTACAATTTATATCTAAATCGTAAAAACAAACATACAAACAAGTACATAATTAAAAATCTGCAACTTCCTCTGCCCAAACAAAAGTTAGCTTCTTAATCTAATATATTATTTATGACACTCTCTTCATGTAAATTGGTTGTTAAATTAAGAGAATCTATTATGTATCTATTTTTTGGAACCCGAAGGTTCATTGCCACGCTTAACTGAGCCCACCATTCAACCCTATTTTGTGCTAACTCCAACCCTCCCCCTCGCAAACCCTACTTCCCTTAAATCTATCCTAATATTGTCCTCCCACATAGTCTAGGTCTTCCAAGTGGTCTTTTCCCTTCGGGTCTCTCAGTCAATATTTTGAGATATCTCTTTCCTCCCCCATGCGCGCAACATGTCCAGCCCATTTCATCCTTTATTTAATTAGCCTTATTATATCCGGTGAAGAGTACAGGTTATGAAGCTCGTCGTTACGCAGTTTTCTCCAATCTCCATTTTCATCTCTCTTAGGCCCAAATATTTAGTTACTTTACGAAATTAAAATGTTGAAAATTTATAAAATCTCAAACAAAACAAGAAAGTAACTTTCTTACAATTTCCATGAAATATTAGCATTGATTTTCTTAACGTTTCACCTCACATAATTCTTATAAATACGTCTGAGATTGATGATACTTCTGGAGCAAGGTGACATTTCCATGCTGTTTGGTAGCAGCACATCATTTATCTGAGCCATTGCAATAAGTAATTTGTAGGATCGTTCATCAGAGCACAGGATATTGGGCCTGTGTGGGCTTTCAATCTGCTGTACATCGACAGCTTCGTTTTCCAATTTCAGAGCAGAAATAACAGATCCCCCTACCCGTCCCCTAAGCAAAGCCGCGCACGTTTCAGTTTGCGATCACACACGAATTTGAATGCCCAGAACATTTACTTTCAATTAATCGCCAGCGTTTTTGTAAATTCAGACTCCATGCATTTTAATGGGGATTCCACTACAAACAGACCTCATAGGTTAAAACGTTTCGTGTGTTGATGTATTAAGCGAGTTTGAGGGTTTGTGAAGCGGCTATCTTGTCTGTTCTGTAATGTTAGTTTAATTACCTAAATGTAAGCCTGTATTGTTCTCATGGTTATTGAGGATCATTATTTATAGTTATAAATAGAGTTATCAACATCATAATTCCTCGCAACAGTGAGGAGTAATGTGCAAGGTGCAAGCATGTTGAGTATGTAACAAAACTACCGTACTTTAAGAATGAAACGAAAATTTCTCAAGCATGAAATGCAGTAGCCTATCTATAAAAATAAGAGGAAGGGTTTATCCGTTTGTATGTACTCGATGCCCAGCGAAATCTACTACACATAGAGATCTGAAATTTTAAACATATATGGATTGATGCATGGCTAAGCCGGATTTTTAATTTTCGCTTTCGTTCGCGAGTTATGAGTCATAAAACTGGCAGAAAACGTGAATTTTTTGCAGTAACGAATCATCAGTTTTCGGTAAATACATTTCAGTTGTCAAGTCAATTGCAAGTGGCTTTGCCTTTTTTTTTTTTTTTTTTTTTTTTTTTTTTTCATACTTGGAAGTAAAAGCATCGCAATTTTTTCAATAAATCGCATGGAATTATCGATCGCTTCGATTTTATGACCTCACCCAGGTCGATTCGTTTGTTTATAATGCTGGTTTATAACGCAGACATCTGAAATTTTTCACGTAGACGGAAGAGGGATAATGAATGTAGACCTAAATAGGCAAACGTTGATCGATTTGGGCGGAACTCACCATGCAGATGTTTTCTGGGCTAGGGAACTCGAATCTGGGGTCATTTTCCCAGGAGGCGCTTTCTAATCGTGGAATGCATTCCAAAGTCAGATTTTTAGCTGTTTCATTATAATTATTAATCATTATTATTATTTAGCCTAATTTAAATATGATCTAAGTATAATATAATGTTTTCAGAGTTTTGATGGTATTATTATTATTATTATTATTATTATTATTATTATTATTATTTTATTATTATTATTATTAAAAAATAATATATTACAAATGATAAAACAAAACACAGAGCTTACAATTTCTGGTACAAGATAATAAGCCTAAATAATACAGTTTTGAGGAATATAGCCGAATGAGCAAGACTACTCATCTTCGGATGCAGAACCAAAGAAATCGGACTCAAAAAAAGAGGAGGGACAAAGAACAGAGTGAAAAGTGATATAACTTACGGAAAAAAATAATAAATTCAACATTTTAAAAATAAAGGATGGAAATAAATTAAACATAATTGACTTAAAAATAATATGTTAAAAATAGAATTTCCGTACGGTTACTACTGCCATCATACCCATTAAAACAATATTGTGTCTTGTAAAACATGTATTATTATTACTATTTTTTATTATTATTACTATTGTGATTGTTATTTCTTGCGCACATAGGGGAGGAAAGACTTATCTCAAAAATATTGACTGGGAAACCCGAAGGGAAGAGACCGCTTGGGAGACCTAGACGTAGGTGGGAGTAGGCCTACAATATTAGAATACATTTAAAGGAAGTACGGTTTGTGAGGGATGGTTGGATGGAGTTAGCTCAGAATGGGGTTGAATGGCGGACACATGTAAGCACGGCAGTCAACCTCCGGGTTCCATAAAATATGTAATATTTCTTTAGTTTGCTTAGGAATTGTCTATTCAGGTCGCGGCCCTGTAAGGCCTGGGCGGCGTGGGTCTCTTAAACATCCCTAAAAGGGAGAGGGAAAAACTAAGGTAAAGAGAGGGAGAGAGAGAGAGATAGAGAGATGAATTTTCTATTGCCATTGAGTAAGTAATAATTATAATAATTATTAAACTATAACTGTCATTCTCATAATCTGCAACCGTAAAAGCCTCTGTTTATATTGATATACTGATGCCATAGTGGATTATTCGCTATTTCATAATCTTATCAGTATCTCACCCATTAGAAACTGCGCAATATGTCGTGGAGATCCCATAGGTCAGGGTACAAAGTAATAATGTAGTTTCTATTTTGCCAGAACAAATGTCAGCTCGTAACTCCCTGCGGATGTAACGGAAAATAGATTTGGGATTTCCTTTTCTGTAATAAAGAGAACTTTCAGCAGAAAGTTTATAAAGAAAATCTGTCTGACTTATAGCATTCTTTTAACTGCGAAACAATTTAAGTTTAATCGCACGTTAAAATATTGCCTTTGGTGGTTACTTCTAGCAAGTTGTTTCAGTTGTTAGTGATCTATAACAATAATAATAATAATAATAAAAGGAAGTGTTTGTCTGTGTTATACTCATCCCAAGTCACCTTAATTAGATATCTGAAAATTTTAACATAGATGGATGGAAGGGGTTCGAATGAACATGGAAACCGGAGTTTCAATTAGTGAAAAACTGGCAGAAAATGTGATTTTTATGCCTACTAACGCACAGATCGTCATGTATGTAGGCCTAAATTGGAAATCATTGATCGATTTGGACGAAAATCACTATGCGGGGGTTTTTCGCACCAAGGAAATTGGAGCTGAGGTCCTTTTTCTCTGGTGGCTCATTCTATAATCATGAAACACACCTGAAAGCATTATAAATGTAACATTTTAAATTGTAAACGTAAATAACTAAACATATTAGTTTATAATGAGTTTGAAATTTGTCATTAAAATACTCCATGCAGGACGGACAAAACGATTTATTGAATTCTTCGGTTTTAATGCTTATAATCTACTTGTAAAGAATAATGGTATGCTTATGCTATTTTATATGTATATGTATGTATATATATATTTATGTGACCTTTGTTCTTATAATTTTTTTTATAATTTGGATCATTCCCATCATCTACGATTTGTAGACATTAGTTTGTCAATAAACCGATTTTCCACCTCTAATTATACCAATCACCTGCAAATTTCACTGTTTTCTCATAAAACTGTTCTCTATTTTTTTCAGGTAAATACTCATACCCGATACCTCTAGTATAGAAGTCAGTTTCAAAATGATGTAAGTAAATTGTATAAAATATATCTTTAGTTAACAATGTTTTAGCGTAATATCAGCATCTAGTAGTCTACCACGTTGAAATTCTACGTTTGTCATTGTTCTCTTTTATTGAGAATATAAAAGTGTTTTTGCACGGAAATTTACTTAAAGAGATAGGAAAACTAAATACTTCATTGTTTATTACATTACTAGCATCAAGTTTCAGTTCCGTCTATAAGCTCCAAATTATAATTCTTCTGGTTCTTCCCAGTATATCCTGTTCTTAAATAATGTAGAGACCACACGTGAAATCCTTTTTTTGTTTAATATTTGTATTTAAAATGTTATTACTTCATACATTATTTCAATTACATATACCGTACAGTTTAATTTTGTAAATGTGACTTAACTACGATAGAATACAGAATTTTGGAAAATTTTACAACGCTCCCTAATCAATCTCGGTATTGATAGATTTTGTGTACGTTGTTTTTTCACAGCATACTTTACAGTTATTTAGTGTGGTAATGTGGACATAGTATAAGAGTATTATCCTGCTGGTTGTATTATATGGATGCGATACATGGTCGCTTACTCTTCGGAAAGAACATACTCTGAGAGTATTTGAAAATAGGATGCTTAGGAAAATATTTGAACCTAAGAGAGATAAAACCGGGGTCTGGAGAAAACTGCATAATGACGAACTTCATAACCGGTACTCCTCGCCGGATATAGTAAGGGTAATTAAATCACGGAGAATGAAATGGGCTGGACATGTTGCGCTCATGGGGGAGGAATGACAAATCTCAAAAATATTGACGGGGAGACCTGAAGGGAAAAAACCACTTGGAAGACCTATTAGGTGGGAGGACAATATTAGGATAGATTTAAGGGATGTAAGATTTGCGAGGGATGGTTGGATGGAGATCACAGAATAGGGTTGAATGGCGGGCTCAGGTAAGCGTGGCAATGAACCTCTGGGTTCTATAAAGTAGATAATATTCCTTTAACCTGCTTAGGAATTGTCTATTGCCATTGAGTAAGTAAGTAATGTAGACATAGGCTGGTAGCCACGAAATCTCTTTGGTAATAGGAATCAGTTATTCATTTTAACACCATTAGAGTTCTATATCCTACATGTTACTCTAAGTTCAAATATAACAAAACGAATTATTTATTATGGCAGGCACGGATTTCAGATTGAAAGCTACTGATCTGAGTCAAGTCCAACTGACTGATATTTCATTGGAAGCTTTTAATCAGACATACTTTTATTTATTTTCTTAAATTGCTGCAAATTCCATGGCAAAGCAGCAGAAATACGAACCAATAGCCCCGTATAGAAACAGGTTATTTTTTGTCAACAGTCCACCATGATCTGAGAGGGCCCTGTTTGTTAAAACGCAGAAGATTCTTTTTTCTCGTTGTAGAATTGTATACACAGAAATTCGCTGAGAAATGCGTAGTAAATAGCCGAGGTTCAGGTAGATTGTTTGATTCAGCCAGCAGTAGAGGTCCGGAGGTAGATATATATTAGTTTCCGGTCAATGGAATCGATTTTGTTTTAGAGTGGAAGCCCGCGTAGAGAGGTCATTATTTCGAGTCCTCTGCATTTAATGACGTCATTTGTTCTCCCTCTCGTTATCTACCGCTCGCTTCTCGTACTCCACGAGACACTCGAAATCCGAATCCAGCGTGAGAGGAAAAAATACTACTCTCTCACCAGGCTGTTCCTATCTCATAAAGTAACGCTAATATTATTACCTAAAAGGTTTTCAGGGAGTACCAGGGGGTGACGTTGGAGGTACAAGTCATTAAATTTGGTGTCCTCCTCTCTTTCTCTCTCAATGGACGGAACCTATTTTTTTTTAAAATCCCACTTGAGGTTATTGGAAGATAAAGCAGACCTGGATGAAGGGGGACTGGGCGATAATCTTAATGGCCTCCCATTAGCGTATTATTAAATGCTGGTAATGACATTATGCAGAACGAAAGCTTACACAACTTAAATGAATCTGATGTAATTTGCAACACCAGGTTGGCATAGTGGTCTACATCATCGTTTCCTGAGCGGTGTCCCTTCCTGCCTTTGCTTGTGTGGTGTACATAAATGTGTAGCCCTAACATTATGACCACATTAATCATTGCGTTGGTAAGGATAATCTTCTGCTGAATTGTGTCAACTTGAAATATATAAGAGCAGTTAGAGCATCCCTGGAACGCCATCACGTTTGAACAGCTTTTACCAAATTTTGGGCTATGATAAACGGCATAGAAGAAAGGTTTATATATTTTTTTAATGTGATATGCCAGTCAGGAACAATCAACAGAAAACTGTGGCACATACGTATCATTAAATTGCTAGCATCATGGTGCTTTGGTAACACACATATTATAATTATTTTTTTAATTAGAGTTTGTTCTGGTTTCTGTAACATTTTTCTAACCCTGGCCCAAATTCGTATCCGTTTTGTTTTTGTTGTAATATTATAAACGTAATAAAAAGTAGCCGAATCCTCGTCTCTCATTTTTTTACTATTCAAATTTAATCGCTAGTCGCCAAATCACTTTCTTCGGCTATTTCTGTTTTAAAAAGTGCCGATAATGCGAAAAATCGCCCTAATTGGCAACCTTGATTTTGATAAATTTATTTGTCTGCATATTGAAATTTAACAGAAATAGTCTATTTAGTGACAATGATGATAATAATAATAAGTTAATATCATATTATAATAATAAGTTAATATCATATTATAATAATACGTTAATATCGTATTATAATAATACCATTTTCAGAATGATATTATACAGTATTTGTTTTTCGTGTTAGGACCCTTTAATCATAGGATATTTTTAATACGTTAATTTTTAAATAGATAAATGAAATTGGTAACTTCTCCATTTCATGCTCAAACTATAGTAATAGATCAAGGTAATTGAGACATCTCTGTACTTATTTATTTTAAAATTTATTGCATTTACCAGGTTCTTTAGGCAGTCAAATCAACTTATATTTTTTTCTTTAAGCAGCGTCGTGCAATGTAGTATCCATATCTAGGCCTATGAGAATTTTCTTTATTTCAAAATATCTTAATAAGCAGCTGTTACTCTCTTCCTCATACAGAAACAGTCCGTCTTGATTTTATATTTCGCTAGAACGATTCAGTTAAGATCGATTTGTGGGATCACCCTTAACTCTTGAAATTTTTCCCCTGGTATTGAGAAATAGTACCAAAGTTAACTTACAAACTTGACTTATCCCTCAAATTCCTGTGTAGGAGCCTGTACTACGTTCCTGCCTGTAAGTTTATAAATCGATAAGAAATATCGACACAGTTTCCCGCTTCGCGTTACTCTCTTTCCGGATGAGAGATTCCTTATCGGAAGTCGAGACTTGACTTTCGATAGGCTACGCCATGCAAAATTGTTGCTTCCTACTGAAATAGCGCTCTAGAATTGAGAGAGGAAGATAACACATGCGATTTATGTATTTACTTGGCCTCTATTTCACGGATGCAATCTGGAGACGTCAGAAAGTTTGCCAAATACACGGGATTTATGTGTGAAACGTTTTAGAAGTTCTGGCTTAGCATATGCTGTATATCTGAAAAGTTTACAAGTAAACCATAATCCACTACATACTGAAAAATGTGTAGCTGTTTTTTCTTGGAATGATCGAGTGGAAACGATGGTGATACTATGGGATAAATAAAACAGCCGGAAACTTTTCGTGGTTATACTGATGTCATGACCTAGCCCTTATACGTGAATTCAGAATAGGCTATACGTATTGACCCTTGGAATGATAACTGAATGTATGTATTGCTTTAATTATGACAGTTTATATTTCATTGTAACATTACTTATATACTCAGGATGTGAATTGGCATTATTATTATTATTATTATTGCTGTTGTTATTGTTATAATAATAATAATAATAATAAGTTATTCAGTTCAGTTATTACATTAAAGTAAATACAAACTAAAAAAGTGTAGACCTACCTATTAAGGAACATAGTTTGTATTTTTTCTTTTAAGACAGTTACAAACAAATTAAAGTAATTTTAAATTATTTATTACTCTGTCATCAGAGTTCAGAACATTCCCCTATGCTTGAGTTTCTATTTGATGTACAAATGAATTTGCTAGCTCAATTTTTAGTATAGGTTTTGTTCACTTGAATGGTCAAAAAATAAGAAAAACAAGGACAAAATTGCTCTCAATTAGTAAAACGTGTGCATACTGTGGCATTTAACTTATTTTTTTATTACTTTCTGTTGGAATTTTCATATAAACCAGATATCATTTTGAAACAAACACACTTGGCTTCCTTATGCAATAATAAACAAAAAATAATGTTTGGCCAGAAAATGTGGTTTTAAATTTTTATACATCCTTACAAACACCAGAGTTCTATCTGCATCATATCACTTTTACATGAATCTCTGATCAATCGTATTAACCCTTTCACTGCTACCGACATATAAATGAGTCTCCTCAAAAGTTGTATAAAAGCACAAATATATGCCTAATATTAATAAATAAAATTAGTACTTTATGTAAAATGTGAGGATTTTTACAGACATGTTACCTGTCATTCATAAAAATCAGCTATGCCACCGATTTTCTTCTCATCGATTTGAAACGTATAACCTTTTGATGATTTCACTCAATGTCTACCTTGTTAACAGTTTAGTAAGGAAGATTATTTCATTAATAGTTCATATTTTGATATCGGAATAATATAGGGTGATTATTATGGGTAACAATAGTGCATAAATTAAAAAAGATTAGGGCAGTTTAAAAAATCTGTACAACTTCAGCTTTGAAAGGGTTAATAAAAGTAAAGATTGAGTATCTAATGCTTCAGATTAATGTCATAGTTTATTTCACAGTTTGAACAACAGATGTAAATGTGAGCATATAATACTAAATCCGAGCTATAACGAAATGGAGACTGGGGCCAAGAGCTATAAACATTGGTGTTTTGCAGCTATTGAGTAGATTAGTCATGCCACTCGCATTAGTTTCAATATTCACCAATGTAAATTAGGCTAATGAGAACGAAAACCTGCCATCGCCATACTAAATTACAATTTGATCAACTAATCTTATAAATACTGATTTAATCAATTACGTGGAACGCTGTAATTTCAGCTGCACGCAGAAACATCACGCAACTGAATGCGATACACAGGGTATGCAGTGTGTCCTGAAAATCAGTAGACCAATTTATTGATATCAGTAGACCAATAATCCGGACATCGGATAGTCCGAACGGATATTTTTTTGTACTGAACAATCAATAAATTTTAAATTTTAATTATATAAATGTTTTTGTTTGTTTGTTAAACAGTTCGGTTAAAAACTTAGACCTGTGTATACACTAGTATTAAAACTAATATTAAGTTGTAGGAAAACTTATATTTATGAAGACTACTCCACTCATACGCCGCGTTGTTTGATATTGACCAATAACGTTTAGCAATTCCTCGTTTTCTTTAAAAATGCTTTCTATTAATATGAGGATGCGGTTTTATCTGATAAAACGTCAGCTCGTTATTGGACACGTAAGGCCTCAACGTGCCGTGATTAATACGTCTCACGCTGCCATTCAGCAGAATGAAAACACATTATTTAATATAACATAACGTGTTTGGAAATTGAAAAAATATAAATGTACATTGATTAAAACACCATTTCAATTCGGTGCAAGCCAGTTCGTGTACTTTTATTGTGTTTTGCTGTTAGCTTACCTGAATTAAGATAACTATGTCTTATATGCACCATTGATAGCATTAGTTACAACATGGTAACTTGAATAGATTCGTGGATGGTTGATTCATAGTATGCCTGATCTCCCTGCTGTTAGTTTTGTTTTTATATAACAAAGCATCTGCGCCTAATTAATAGCATCGATCGCCACCAAGATTAAAGTAGTACTTTCTAAGGTTGTACCCTTGCAAGTTGACCTTCACCTTGAACAGCTTTCCTTGGTGAAACATTTTTAAGTAACCAATAATTTTATTTTTCGCTGTCATCGAAATAGTAGTGTATACATAAGTTAAGTGCGTTGAAGAAGCTCGAAAATATAAAAAGTACTCATATCCGGCTCGTCTTTTCAACTATTCCTCCATTCTCCAATGATACACTTACTACTCTTGTATCTCACTGCAATATATTCATTACAGCATTAGTGCAATCCTGAACCATAACACAGTTTGCCTGTCTAAAACCAATCTTTCATATCGAAACATCTGCCCTGTTATATAGCATTTCATAAAGAAGACGAATGAAAATAGATTATACAGAATGTTTTATTTATTTATTGTTAGTGGGGATGGGACAGGGAAAAGCACAACCTCACACCAGCCTGGGCTTAATGATTATGAATAGCTTGTTATTAAAAGGGAATGATGGCGTATCAGAGTTTCACAGGTACGTACTGTATGACAAGATAATACAAGCGTTGATGCCTTGTTTCAATTCAGACAGCGTGCGTGCATCCAGCATTATAACGCATTGTGCTCTCACTGCCGCTTTCAATTTTAAATGACGTTGATAGGCTTTAGAATCAGAAAGCAAACGAGCTTTATATCTGTTTGTTTCAGACATGCTATATAGAGGGTGGAAAGACATGAGTACATTAATTACAACTGGTAATAGATTTGAATAAAATGGGTTTAATGTTTATCTTGAAAGAGCACGAAAAAACTTTGTAGTATATTTTCACTTCACGACCAAGAGATCTTGCAACTCTGCTAAAGTACTCACGCGAAGTTGACATGTAGCTGTCAAAATGCATTCATATATTCTGATTGGTTGAAATTCCTGAGGTAACAATCTGATTGGTGCGACAGGAAATAAAGAACATTGCTATCTCGTGTATTAAATATCAAAGGCATGTTAACCATTCCAGTAGTTCGATAATACCTCTAGTTTGTTCATCAAATAGTTTTCTTTTATCTGATAATAAATTCAATATTAAAGGGAGCTAGAAATGAAGTAAATAGACCCATATATGAGCTTTTTAGTCCCTATAATTTTACTTTCACAAAATTGAAAGTTTTAAGGATGATTTTTACTCCTGCAGTATTTTAAGAGTTGTAGGAACTCAGCTACAAATTTTGACTGCCTTCTGATCAATACGCCATGAAGTTGCAACACCGAAAAGTGCTCTTGCCGCTCAATCCTTCCAGCAGCGAGCCATTTCCAGTAAATAACTTATGATTCCATTCTTCCCGGCTATCCCATTAGGAAAGGAAAGAAATCATTAAAGTCAGAAAGAAGGGAAGACTGACGTTAAATCTTTTCATTCTTTAACAAACTTGTATTTTCTCTACATAGCTTACTTTGTTGTTTGCCATCTAACAAAAGCATGCTGTTTCCTCCAAGATCCGATTTTAGATAAAAAAAAAAAACAATAATAATTCTGCTATATTTTTCAATGTAGAATCCAAGATGTCGTTTTTGTTTCTACGCGTTCTTCATTGGCATGTTTATGCTGAATGGAAACTGTACAAATATGTACCGGTAATACATTGAGCTATGCATTCAGTGAGAATGAGTGTTCAGTTTTAGTAGTATATTAGGATACAAAAGTATAAGTGCTTCCCTACAGAATCCGGAAGAATTTAAAAACGAGGCAAAGGCGAGAATATATAGGAATACTTACTATATCTATTATGTAGTAAATTGCCTCTCCAAATTTGTCTTGTTCATTGCTGTATATCCTGAACAGAACACGCGACAAATGGCTGACAGAATAAACTGAATGCATCGTGGCTTCACAGTATTCTTATTCACCGTCATCAATTTGATTGGTAATAATAATATTTTTTGTAGGCTAATTTGATATCGAATGCAATGATTTTGTAAGATATTAGTTTACGCCTTTTAGTACTGAAATTCAGTGATTTTTTTTTCACACGGCCCAATCAGAACAGAATAGCTATTTAAAGTCCAATAAAATGAATTTAAGCCTGAATATAACAATTATTTATTTATCTGTCGAGCGGGGTTGAAACTCTGTTTTCTTTTTCACATAATAGGCACTCAGTTGAAATGAGTGGTGGAATGGCGCCATATTCCATTGTGCTTTTGTTGTACGTAAATCTAAATCCAATAGCTGTTTTTATGAGATTTCACCAAATCACATAATGGCATGATTTTTTAAAAATTCGTATTCATAGGTATTGTGAAAAGCCCGCAAATATTTCACCCTTATTTCTGGCTCAAAATATAATCGCAACAGCAACAGTCCTACTAGATCTATATGAATCGCAGTGAAGGGGTGTAAGGATGTAAGGAATGCACTTCCATAGTTATTTTAAGATTATAGTACCGAGAAAATTATACTCTAGGTATCAGAAAACATAAAGATAGCCCTAAGTTGTAGATTATTATTGGTCATAACATCTGATGGTGGATTAACCCTTAAAATAACTAAGCATCCTATAGGAAATGTAGGCTATTTATCTTCAATTTGTAATAAAATGTTGAAAATTAAATTGGATGAAAAATTGAAATTTAATATTTAAATTATACAATAAGGTACGACAATTATACGTTTCGGCTAATCTTTGTGTTAGCTGCTTTCTGTGCAGTCCGGTATATGTTTCTATTTTGTGGGATTAATTGAGTCTCGCCAAATTTAGGGTTTTATACTTGTACTGTGGTAAATATTTAATATTTAATTTATACTGTGGTTTTATTCTAAATAATGCTGCTGTTATAGAATTATCATTTCCTTATTTTAACATCCTCTACCCATACCATAGCATAGGTACCTACTATGTAGTTAGAGAAAATAATGTGTTCGACCCCGAAATTCGAAGTTGAGTTTTTAATATTAATACACCTGTTGAGGTCCTCTGAACCCGAAAATGAAATTTTATGAATCATGTCGTGTGTGTCTGTGATCAGTATAACTGGATAATAAAAAAATAGTTCCTTATTAACTATAAATAGGCTAGGTCTCTTTGGGAATTGAACCATATATATCCTGGAAAGCCAGACAAGTCATCCTCAGACACTCTTCTTCTAAGACAACGTTGGAGATTAGGTTATTTTGAACTTAGAATGATCCTGAACTTTCCCATTCATTTCGATATATACATACCAAAGTCTCCTGTAAGTTACATTTCCCTCTGATTTATTGTCCCTTGCTGTTCCTTCTACATATTCGTTCCACTCTCCCTTTTTTCTTTTTAACCAACCACCAATGTATTGTACTTCACAGTCTTGTCTTTGACTATATCACATTTCCATGCCTTGTCCATTAATGTCCTTCCTGTGATAACACAAGTATATTTAATTCCTATTATTTGACTTTCGCGCGCTGTCCTTATGTAGTATAGACCTACTTAGAAAAACAATGTGATTAAGTTCTTCTGAACGCAAAAATGTCTTTAGTCTTTTCAAAACGTTCAAAGATATTTAGGAGGTGGCTGTCAAAATTGCTTTGTTGGGCTTGAGCTCCAAGGCCCATATTAGTTGGCGCCACTGCCTATAATGCCTTAAGTGCGCCAATATATGATTTGTGGTGACGTCCCTGCGCATTTTTAATGCAGTAAAATTATTATTCAAAAATATGTAAATTAATAATTGTTAGAATGCAGTACACATTAATGAGAACACTGTGGACGCTCGTGGGAAATAAGTTCACCAAAGTCAATTATCGGAAATGTTGATGTTTTTTACAAGTCCTGAAGATGGGCATCAGTAACTCTGATTCTTTGTGAAGACTTAACTGCCTTCATAATGAAAAATGTCGCTAATTTACAAAGTGCATCATGGTCAGTTTTGCATAAATGGAATGATCTGTGTACCGTAGTTTAAATTTAATATTTAAGCGTTATTCTTTACCCAAAGAATATAAAATCATCAGAATACCCGCGCCCAAAACTATCCATAATATAAAACTATAAATATGTTTAATTTTATTGGCTTTGATGCTGGCCGCATAGAATGACGTCGAGGGCCGTATGCGGCCCGTGGGCCGCCAGTTGGACTACCGCCGTCCTACATTATCGGACGTTTTCTTGTCGGATATTTCTGACACATTTCTATTTGTTTCTCTGTGCCTCAGTTTTGGGTTTCTCGCTGGAGTGTGCTGCTATTAAGTATTTTTAAGGGTTGTGAATTTAAGAATTCTTTTCTTAAGGGTTTTAGGTCGGGTGCTGTGACTTTAAGGTGACAGGCACGTGGACACGCCAGTCTTCAGACACGCCAGTAATTCTGTGACACATCGGTCCTCCGTACAGCCCCGAAGTGTGACATGTAGCAGAAAACACGCGCTGCCCCATGTCAATGACTTTACCCCCCCCCCCCGCATACCACCACATTAGCATAACTACCTCGTGCCTTTGATCCATCCCTTAAGATAAGCGTTTCCGAATTCTGGAAAAGTTAAATATTTCATATTCTTTAAGTAAATATGTTACCAAAGTACAGGATAACGAAAACTGAAGTCGTGAAAATCGAAGCGTTTACGTTCCAGTTCTATGCGAATACTATGGCTGAAACATAGGTTAAGTCATCGCAACTATTTTATTTTCTAAGTAAGGCGATGTTGTATGTCAGGGGAGAGTATGACTCCTCCGGTGTATTGACACATCATTTGATACCATTTTGACGTACGGTTTTACGAATAGAGGCGATGGTAATTTTCGTTGGGAGTCAACCGCCGTGCAGGATGGATATGGCACGATGTGAACAGTATTCTTACGTCAAAATACTGACTATCCGAGGGAGAAATACCAGAGAATACCACAAGGGGCCGATGGAAGCTTTGGAGAATAATGTTCATCCTTACCGAACTTCAAAGGATCATGGAATGGGTATGTGTGATTTCATGCTTCCAACCACCGCAGTACATTATAGTGGCACGATACAGTCGCGTGTAAAGGACTGTTTCCTTCACTCTCCTTCATCTAGTAACCATAATTTGCGTTATAAGTGCATTTCATACCCTGCCCTTTCATTTGTTTGTATCAAAATGTTAAAATGCCCCACACTTTCAAAAGAAAAGTAGTTTTCATGACTTATGCCCCATCCCTCGTATATCCCATCAAATTCTGGTAAAACTATTAGACATCAGCATGTTAATTATATAAGTTGTCTCTTTCAGGTCTTCTTTGTCACTTTTTCGGTCCTGTTTGACTCTTTTTTTGCTTGTTAATTGTCACCTGGAAATACGTTACATAAATAGTAAATTTAAATTAATTTACAAAAATTTGATGTTACACTCAAAAAACTTTCTCTACCTTAAGCACAAGCAGTACATCTTTCTCACTTCTCAAGGGTTTGTTCACCCTTTCGAAGCTGATTTTAGCAATTAATTACTTAAAAAACTAATTACAGTAATAATGGTAAATTTATTGGTTTTTTTTTTATTTCGTGTCATTTTTTCACAATGTTTGGTCATAAATGCATTTTTTATTTTACATTTTTTCACTATTTTATGATCATTAAATGCCTCGCCCTAATAATTAGGTTATTGCTGCTTCATTTCAAGGTAGGCCTATCTGGGTGAAAAATGGAAGGAATGATTGTACATGAAGTTATGTATATGCTTTACTGTTCCTATTTCTTAATTTAACTCATATATCCTCGAACCAATTTAATACACTCGTGTGATGTAATAATACGAGTTGTGGACGTCGCAGTTTTCAGATAAGCGTGTGTACGAGCCGAATTTACGAAGCCATTAAACTAATAAGTTTGGATTAGTGTATCCGGAATACTAGAGCAAGTTAAAAGTAATGAACTGAGATTTATGTTTTCCTGACTGGAAGGACGAACATCGTTAAATTGGAAATTATATGAAATTCGTTTCGGTGCCAAATGGCAGAGTCTGCAACAACGAGGATTATCGCCATAAACTGCGACACTAGTTAATCCGCAGATTCACTTTTGATTTTTCCATATCTGCTAGTTGGCTGGTTGTTTCAAACTCAAGTAAATTAAACTTCCGCTATTAATGAATAGGTTATGTTTTATGTTGTTTTATTTGTTTTTATTGAGATTGCCATATGATTACGACAATGAATTTAATAATGATTACTATATTATCAAGATAAAAATTAGGGCAAGATCTTATTCGTTTTTATTAATATTAACTCGATTAAGAGAGATGATGATAATGCTGAGTATAATAACCCCTATAACACAAAGCCACATGGCTGACTGACTGACTCATTCACTGATATTAATGTTTGCCCTCTTCCAGATGAGCTAGAAACTTGAACTTTGGTACACATATAGCTTAGGCTGTAAACCACAGGAAAATTCCAAAAAGTTTATTTTTTTTAATTTGTAGCCCTAAAAACCCCCCAAAAACGGGCTCGGTTTCCATGACAACGGTATTAAACAGTGTTCACGTAGGGCTCTGAAAGTTTAGAAATAATAAAAACACGCACTCTGTCTCCCATAGATGTTTTAGCAAACCTTTCCCGAGAACCTCAGCGGGGATTTGGGGGCTTGCCCCCAACGGGAGAAGCGAATACTGAGTATAAAATTATTTGTAATAATTAGTGCAAGGCACTTTATGATTTTGCATCTTTTTCATATGAAGATTGAGAGTGTGCTGTGATATATACAAATGTGTATAATGAATTCATTAAATAAGGACAATTTCTGGTGTTATTAATAGGCCTACCTATGAACAATGTATGCCATTTAACAGATTATTTATTTTATGGAATGAGATTGGAAATTCTGTCATTTATAAATGGCTATTTATTATTTACAAATTTACAAAAATCTTCCCTTATTAGAGGGGTTCCACATGAATGAAGCAAAATGGACGTTAAAATTTAGATGAACTTATTTCAACAAGTTGAAAGATATAAATGGTCCAAAAAAAAAAATAATAAAATCCCTCCATAAGACATGCAGTATATTTATGTTTTATCCTTCATCGTTGGAACTAAAATGTAGGCGTATTCTCATTGCCATGTAATGTTTTATAATAGCTTTGCTTGTATTTTTCATTGTTATATTTGAGTGTTAATGTAAATAAAGGAGCAAACTTCATTATTGTGAAATTCAGTATAAAATAACCTATATCGCGAAATATTCACCGAAATAAAAGCGTTAGAATCGATATCAGCCGTTTTATTAAAAAAAAAAGACAGATTAGGCTCCTGTTAATAGTCTATGTCTTGATAACTCGTTCAAATAATTTTTCGTTCTTACAAACCCAGCTATTTCTCATTAAGTTTCTAACATCCTGAGGATATATTCTGCCTCAGAAAGTAGGTCACATTTTGCCATGATACGAAATCTGATCGATAGGATTTAACAAGATAGGATTTATATCTTCACAGAATTATTTTATCCTATAAGCCATAGGGCTCAATACTGCGGAACGAAAACGCCTTCTTCTTTCGTTCTTGTCTTTTTCTGCTTTTATTTTCTTAAAATGAAATCGTTGTATCGAAGCTGCAGAGAATCTTGGCCGAGCCTAGTATTTGCGAAGCTTCCACTCCAACCTCAGCTTGGCAAACATCCCGAGAGAAGAGAAAAGAGAGATACTGAGGATGGACCAGAAATGGCAAGCCATGCCGAGATTTTCAACTGCCACATCGGGGTTATACAAGCGAGACAGTTAATTTTTAGTTCAATAACCAAAGCGACAGAGAAGAATGGGAAAAGCGTAGAAAATGAGTTGGTAATAAAATGCAGTTTAGGGGTAATAAAATCTGAAAATCAATTATTGAACAACGCTTCCTCCCGACTGAAATGCGGTGGCCGCAGAATTTCAAAAGATATCCCAGCAGTTTGAAACTTTTTTAAAAACATCGTTAATGTGCGATACATGACGTAAAATTTTATGGCTAAGTTTCAGTTTGTTGCCAAGCCGAAAATCAGATGCAGCGTTGTAAATTATATCACAGTGTGCTGTAGATATTACAGATCTCATGTGATAAGAAAAGCAGTATAAATGAAGGAAAGCAAGAAAGTTAAATTTTCAAGACTCAATATCTCACGCAATTATTTATAAACCCATGCCAGACCGTAAAGAAAACGACAAAAACAATGATTTTGGCCGATAGTTTATTTATGGCCGGTTTCTATAAACTCGCGAATTACCTATGGGTAAATTACCCAATGGACAGAATTTACACAAGAATAACAACACACAAACACAAATAATTTAAAGATAGCAATCACATACACTTGTGACGAGTTTCTAGATAAATGTCCTCTGGGTAAATATGAAAATGACAGAAGAAATGTTCATACAAACTCAGGCTAGATCTTTCCAAGGGTAAATCGTCGGGTTAATTTATCCTTTCATGGATGGCTGGATAAAATTTAACCTCTTTGTAGGATCAGTAACAATGAGAATCAAAGCCTTCTGAATTAAATTAGCTGTACAACTCCAAGGCCTTGCTCATTATATCATTGTGGTTGAAATGGGACTAATTTATCCATGGATAATTTACCCATAGGTAATTCACAAGTTTGTAGAAACCGGCCATTAATGTACCAGATTCTGAATTTTACATGAAACGGGTTTTCCATATCTTTCCGTTATTTTATTGCAAATTTAAGACAAACTAATGAAATCCTATACTACACATGACCAGTATAAGGGCTAAACACTGTACGAACATAATATAGAACTGTGTTTGGCCACTTTAATTATGAGGAAAGCTTTAGCCATTGGAAATTATTTTTTATTTCTAAAACCGTTATATTTATTCACTCTAATTATAATGAAATAACTGATTACTTAGGTAACGCTTAACTTTTTCACTGCTACTGACGTATGAATTCTTATCGATTCTAAACTTAGAACCCACTGGTAATTTCTCTTTCCAGTTGATTATCTAAAATATACAAATTCAGATCTGAAAAGATAAATACGATGTAGATATTACAGAATCTCTTTTTAAATTGATTTAAGTTTTCATCGAATTCAAAATTGATGAAACATTTGTCTAATTCCTTCTGAAGCCTACTCGAAAAATTGCAGTGTTTTATAAGGTAATAGCTATTTTACATGAGGAAGTTACGTGTATTCGTTACCATGGATTATAAACTAGGCCTAGCATTCATTTAAACTAAAATCTATGTAGAAATAAATGAATTTAAAACATTAAATATAGCCTGTTGATTGACAAGTTTTTAGTTTTGTCTGACTGACGAGATTTGTATATATTTAGAAGAATATTTGCCCCTGGTTCGATTCCCGTCCTTGACAAATTTTCGAGTTATGCATATATTAAGTAACTTATGTTGTTTTAAGGTTAAACACTATCTCAACTGACCATTTAAATCAGGTATGGGCAACCTTTGGAAAGATGCGGGCTAAACTTTACGACATTTATGAAGTCGCGGGCCGTAGACAATAGGTAGTTGTGAAAAAAATAATCATGAAACGATTTTTTATATTTATAAAGTATAATGCTAAAGTTACATGAATGAGAACAATATCGAATTGATTATGTATTTACTTACAATGAGCAGAAATTAATGAGAAGCTTGAGCTTGAACTTTAGAAACAAGATACTCAATGTTGGCATCAAGCGCAGAGTGTTTTCCAAATTTTCATCTCTAAGTCTGGTTCGATATTTTGATTTAGGCCTATTGTACCATTTTTCTAGCGCTGACTGGAATGAACACCCTCGTAGTTCAGGCTTTTGTTTCCCCCCCTCTCACTCTCTTGTCGGCGAGAACCGAAAATATTTAGTTTTTCGAGCGCGATTTTTAAATGTTCCGCGGGCCGGAGCAAAAGTCGGGGCGGGCCACATCCGGCCCCCGGGCCGGGCGTTGCCCATATGTGATTTAAATAATAATAACTTACAAACTGGAAAATTACATATATATTTATAAACATCAAAAGTAACAAAACAGCTGATCAATCGGAACTTAGGCCTACTACTATCAACTAAACTATCTTGAAAAGTTTTGAAAATATCATGTTTGGTTTAAATCATAAAATGATTTTTATGGAGGTTATCTTGAACACTGCTAAACTATTGATAAAGAAAGAAAGTATTTCGTAAAAGGTCCGCCTTTAAACCACTATCAAATACTAGATAGGGAAATAATTACTGAAAACGAGATATATATTAGTTTGAATAGTGCAGAATATATTGTGAACCAAATTAAAATAATAGTGTTAATTATATTACAAGAGTATCCCCTAAAGTATTTATACAAAACAATTGGGGAATTTACAATATATAGTATGCGTGTCTAGAATTCAGTAAGTTAAAATATTAAATTACTAAAAATTACACATATACCAATTTACATAGATTTTAAAGATATACAAATGTGAAGGTAATATTGTTGCATATGTTAGCTCAATTAGTTTAAAAAACAATTTCTTAAACCATTAATTATATACTCTGTATATTAAAATCTAGAATTGAAACATTCTGTTGTCGTTGAAATATTCTCTGACATACTGTTCACAGTCTATATATATACCTTTTGTGCTGTATTAAAGGCGGACCGTTTACGAAATACTTTCTTTCATATATTCCCACTATCGGAATGAAATTCACTAACGTATATTGATAAAGAGAAATAGAAATAACATAGGCCCAATAACAATAACTTATCATAGCAGCTAGCGAAGATAAAAATGAAGTACTATTCTCACAATCAGAAGTATCTTAGCGATAAATTAATTCCCAGCAACTTCAATATTTTATGGTCCCAGTGAAACATGGCAGTAACCGATCCGTTAACCTCAACAGCAGCCAGTATAATTCGCTTTATTAACTGAACCGTCCCCTGAGAACTGCGTCTACTGCTTCAGATCATGGAAAGAGCCTGCTACTCTGTGACCTAGTAAGCGACTCTCAGAAAAGAATATTTTATGTTTCATCCCCTTGAGTATAATCGCAGATAAAACACACACGTGACTATTATTTTCATAGACGTGTAAGGAAATTGCTATAGATTCTGCCAGTTATCTGATATGGATCAATGTTATTCAAAATAGTTACTATTGTTAATTTCAAGACAAGTGAGTCTGTGAACAGATAATGCAAGAAAATAAAATTTAAAATCAAGCCCTGCTACTTTTTTATATTATAGCAACCTTCCTTTTACTTTTGTTTTTACGCTAAAGTTTACTTAAGTAAAATATTCTTTATATCATGGCCTTTTAACTATGAGTTGCAATGATTTTGTTTAAAATTCGAATACTTACACTGAACATCTTTCTGAGCAGTCAGGCCTAAAAATATTACTAGAATACCTCACACTAAAGATAAAGAAAAGTTATAGAACAATAATACAAAACATTATGATATTAAATGTCGAGCCAGCTGTGAGGAGTTAACCAGGTTATCATGTGCCGTAATCAACATTAACTCCTGTAGCCTGTCATGGTTTATCTGTGATTTTAGTAAATAAGAATTACAGTATTATTATTTTTTAATCTCCGTTTTATTTGACCCTATTTTGCTACTGACTTGTTAGGGTTATAATTCTACAACACGTTTTACTTTGTACATAGGCCTATATGCTTGCAATGCCTACATAAACGTATTGATTGCAATGCAAGTGATTACAACTTAAAACCACCCGGATGAGTGCACTAATTAGAAATAATTACACAATACTATTACCTACAGTGGAAAAATAATTACAGAGACTTACAATACTGATACCTATATGGATACACTAATTACACTTACTGTTACCTTCATAGCTACAATAGTTACAATTAACTAAAACTTCATAACCTGTACTCTTCACCAGATATATATAAAGGGTAATTAAATCACGGAGGATGAAATGGGCTCGACATGTTGCGCGCATGGGGGAGGAAAGACATATCTCAAAAATATTGACTGGGAGACCAGAAGGGAAAAGACCTAGACGTAGGTGAGAGGACAATATTAGGATAGATTTAAAGGAAGAAGGATTTGCGAGGGATGATTGGATGGAGTTAGCACAGAATAGGGTTGAATGGCGGGCTCAGGTAAGCGCGGCAATGAACCTTCGGGTTCCATAAAATAAATAATATTCCTTTAGCTTGCTGAGGAATTGTCTATTGCCATTGAGTAAGTAAGTATTAAGCATACTGAGGCGTTACCTGTATTTGAAGTGAAACGGTGGTATGTCAGGTATTCATATAGCTACAGTGGTTTCCAGTGATGGAAATGTGTATTGTTCATCATGCTGACTGATGTAACTGAATTATTTAGTCTACTCCTCACTGAATCCTAATAACGCATTTGACTGACAAGTGTTTCCATACTAAGTGACGTTACGTTTCTAATGGACATTAACCATAGATACATATCTCTGTATATGCCTGCTTAGTGTACTAGTCACCAGGTTTCACGTATGCCAGTTGTAATGTAAGCTGTGTTGTAAAGAGAGAAAGCTTGTGATTACCATATTGTTATGTGGTCTAATCACAGAAATTGGTCAGTAATAATTGAAGAATTGTTGAAGATCTGTTTTCTTCCCGATAAAGGGGAAGAGACGTTTGTGTTCAGTAAATCAAGTTAAACATGGACTAAAAGTGTAATTTTAATTTATATTTATCACAGCAAAAAATTGCCAAATAATTTAAACTTAATTGTTAACCTGCAATTTAGCGAAACTCATTTCGCCACACACTGTATAAGTCTGCACAGGACTGCAAAGAAAATACAATAAAAATCCCTTTATTTCTTGTACATTCTTCTGTAATTTTATACGGAATTTAAATCTGACTTCCAATTTCTTGTCCGCCTTTTTATTTCAAATTGAGGAAGACAAACGATTGTAGGCCTATCCTATAGGATTATAGGCTAGGCTACATTAACTATTTAAGGATAAAAATTACGTTGTAATGAACAGTGGCAGCCAATTTAAAATAGAGGTGTGTCTGGAAAATTAAGTCACTGGGGAGTTTATGAGATTAGTAAAAATAAATAAAAAAATAAAAATAAAAAAACGAATTGTCCAAGAATTTTAAATTTTTATTTTTCATAGGTAATCTCACTACAGTTTTTTTATTATATTTTATCGATAAATCTGCTAGTGGAACTTTAATTTAGAGTGACCAGGGTTATTGTATCTAAGACGTGTGTTCAACATCAAAGGAAACTTATATAATATATTTGAAAGTTTCAAGGACCTGTTAAGGTTATCTCGCTGTTGGACTTATCACAGTTAAAATCATAATACAATATTAATTTGATTGATAGTTTGTTAAAGTTTCAAAATTACTTCCATTACTTTTGTATATTTATCAATTTGTCTTTTATATATAATATATAATTATTATATTAAATGTATATGTATTATATAATATATAATTACATATATATATATTACATATACAGGTACTTCACTTCTTGTACCGCTTATTCAATATTGATATATTAATTATTGTGGTCGCTGGCTACTCTGATTATTAAAAGGTGACTTTAAATAAATAAATAAACAAATAAGGAACATATGAATACTTGGGAAGGTGATAATAACAAAGAAATGTTAGAAGGTGGATAAGTAGCCATGATTGGTTGAAATATGTCGTTTCCTACAGTTTTATTGGTCAAAAGTGGTATGACATAACTAATAAGAGTCAGATAGTCATAGAAAAGATTATATGAAGAATAGGCCTGCATAGTTAATTGTTAAAAACCCGCAATTTATGAGATTGGCACTGTACCCAATCAATTGGATGGTTCTCTGTATTTAATTACTGAAATACATTTGTGATAGTTTGTGATTCATGTGTTTGAAATACATAACAGCATCCCAGAAATAGAAACAAAGTCTACTTTATCTCGTTTATGTTCAAACACACTACCCACATGAGTTTTGCAATATACTGTTACGTTCTCCAAACAAATTAAAAGAAAAGCATAGTTGAATACGAACAATATAAATAATAACGCATAACAGTAGATAGAACAACGCTAAAGAGCGTTATTTTCAAAGAACTACGTTTTGTACATTTATACTGCATATATGTCAAATCTGAATTAGTTTAAGGGGTTGAGCCCATTCTGGGCTTTTAAATGTACTGAAAAAGTGAATCTTTGATTTAAGTGATCCCATCGGAAATCGAACCGAAGTTTTCGGCACAATTGATACTTCAAGAGTAACCTTTAATTTTCTTAATGTAGTTGCCCATTGAACAAGATTAGATCAGAAGAGAGTTTAAGAAAAAGTAAAGAAGCAACTCTTAGAATAAACGTTGTCGGATGTATCATAAAGCGAAAGCAAAGTAAAAGTCAAGTCAAGTATATCACAAGATGTAAACCTTCTTCCTTCTACTCTCGTACAATTTCATGCACCAAATTTTGTTTCCCAGGCAACGTACACAGATCAGATCAAAAGACTTCTCCCCATAGCCCATATACTTGATTACCTTAGGTCTCGATGTGTACAGAGAGACATCTATCAGTGATGAAAAGTCTACCATTGCTCACCGAAATACTTGCTTTCTTCATAGAAGGCAGACTACGAAGCTTTTGATGGTATGAATCAAAGTTTCTTCTTCTTTTCTGCCCTCCCCTTTTTCAATCTTTTATTGCAGAGACAGTGGGTGGAGTTGGGAAGGTGTAAATCAGCCCTTACTAGAAGGCACGCAAGTACTTTATGTTATTGCAGGAGACAGCGAGTTACTAAACAAGGGGAACAGCTCAAAGATTTGAAGAATAATCACTATAGCTAATGTTCTTGCTAAGATTATAACTAAAAGCCTTCTTTTTATGTTTAAAGAACTCACTGAAAAGTTGTACATTTCACCCTAATTCCGTATGTTTGTTTCCCGTTAGTCGTATCGTATACACTAACTCATTTTGTTTCTAAAATACTTCTTGGTAAATATTTATTATTTCTAGTGAGCCATGCTATTAGCAAAAACGAAAAAGCCAAACCTGGTTTTCCTAATCATATTTTACTTACTTTAGGAACTGGATTATTTTCCTGAGCTTGTAAATGATACAATAATCACTGCACTACAGAGGCGTAACGAGGGGGGGTTTGGGGGTTTGAACCCCCCCCCCCCATTCTTTAAAAAAAGGAAAATTGTACAATTTTTTAAAGTCTGCTTATAAATTACTTAATACGAGTATAAAGCGTGGGAAGCTTAAAACTCGTTACTGTGCATCTTAATTTTTAAAAGTTTCCGTGGGAGGACACCCGATCCCCCCGATCCCTGGGGGTATTCCAGACCCCCCGGATGTTATAACCCCCCCCATATGGTCGGCCTGGTTACGCCTATACTGCACTACCATAATTTGCAGCAGAGGGGTGGTGTTTCAAGACATTTCAACTTAAGAATGAATGAATAAGCCTATTTTGTCTCATGAAGGGCTCCTATATACCCACACTAGCTTAAAAAGCCCGGCGTCGCCCGGGTTTTGTGTTTTGTAATTAAAAATTAACTTATGAAGGACTTCCGACTTTCAAATTCTACGTCCTTATATACGTATTGAAAATTTGAAATGAAGAAGAACGACTTATCTCACTAAACTATTCCCGCTGAAAACGCTTGATATAGCTTTTTATGGCTCATAGAAGATGTAGAATTTTGTATCCCATCGCTTGTACAAGCCTGGTAGGGGTTAAAATAAGAAGAAATAGAAATTCCGGTACCATAAAATAGTATTGTCTTTGCGGAATATTTGATTTCTCACTCTCATGTTACCATACAACCGTTTCGGGGATGATATTAAAAAGTAAATCAATTTCACTTTTATACTTCCCTCCCCAAAAACCTGCGATATAATAATATAGATTTCATCTTCAATATTTAATTACAGCAATGCATTATATCAATAGTTTCGTCAAAGTCCCATTTCAATTATTTCCAAACATACCTGATACCTATGCCAACAATACACTGTTGTCATGTGAACTGTGAATTGAGTTTCACAATTCTGTGTAAAAAGGGATTAAGTATTCTTAAAAACATTTGATTTTTGGCATTTAAAATCAAAATATTTCAAAATCCTTTCTTAGTGAGCACCTACATTATGAAACGAAGGTACTGCCAAATTTCCAAGTCTCTACCTATTATAGTTTAGGCTCTACGTTGATTCCTGTCAGTCAGGACAAATCCTTTTATATATATAGAGATGATTGATAGTAAAAGGTATATATGCCATATTAAAATAGTAGGCCTACGTTATGCAACGAGCCTATGGTGACGTTTATTAGGATGCGAGTATGTTTATGATACAAGGAAAGCAGGTTTAATAATTGTCATACGAATATGATAGTTACCATTATAGGCAAGATGCATATAACTTTTTCGACCACAATTAAATGTTTGGGTTTTGAGATTTTAGATTCGTAAAAAAATCAGCTGTTAGCAAGTTCTAGTAGTTCTTGTTTTCTGCGAAAGATGGCAGCTGATGACGTATGGTCAAGTGGAAGCTTGATCTTGGCCGTTTTCTTGAAACGAATGGATTTTTACAAGACAAAATTATCTCAGTTTAGTATAATATTAAAATTAACACGATTATAATTGACTTTAGTCTAAGTATAGGCTGTTTATTACACAGTTTCACTTTGTGTTATCAAGGCTTCAAGACCGTTCCGTGTTCGATAATCATCAATACCATACCTCTGTTATAATGAAAATCTGTATCGGAATGGATATCATTATGGTACCGTTCCATCACATGAAATAAGCGTATTATAATAGCCTATGGTAGTACAAAAAAGTACAAAGCGCAATTATCATTACAAACAAGAAATGTCATACCAACTCTCTACTACCATCTCACGGTACTTATCCATCAAATGTTAAATATCAATATTTTTAGAATTCAAGTGGATAGCAAAGTTACAATGGAAAGTTGACGCGATTTTAAAAACAACTAGCTACAATAGTAATGGCGAGAAAGATATTCAATACCAGGAAGTGATAACACTAGGCTGGGTGTTAGAGATGAAGGGAGAAAAAGTATTACGGTGATTAAAGAGAACACATCCCTTGTGTTTAGTATAGGTCCGCACTTTGTGGGGGAAACTGCGAGAAGAATGCCTTTTGTTAATTGTGAGGACAAACCCAGTATTTTCCTTTCAACACTTCTCTATGTATTGCTTCTATCACCCTGCTTCAAGTATTATCTTTTGTACTAGATTTTCTTTCTTAAGATTTTAATAGTAAGTGAATATGAAAGGAATAAGCTGGTCTTGAGAACTCCCTAAGATCATGATGAATGGAGTTGGGGATTTTTAAATTAAAGGAAAATTGTCTGAAAATTCTTTTAGTTCGCATACGTTAGGTTAATAATAATTAATACTTACACAATTAATAATTCAGAATATTGAAATAAAAAATTTAGTAATTGCGTAACCACTATTTGGCTAATGGATTTCTCACTCTTGGCCATTGTTTTTGCGATCGAATTTATTTGGTAATTTTTCTTCGTTTAATTCTATTATTATCGTTAACGTATTTCAAAATTTAAGAGTAGGCCTATATATAATATTAAATACGTGGATAGGAATAACATTCCATAAGTAATTAAACTTGACATAGGAGAGAATAGGAGAGGATAGAACGAATAACACTAAAAGAAAAAAACTGATTAATAACGATTTTAAAATTTAATGAAGTTCTTTTTTATAAAATGTTGTCTGGGTTTGTGCTATATTAACTTGACATTTAAATTCATTATGTATTTGCGGTATTACAGTATATACAAAATATATATTAATATTGAAAGAAGGAACGTAAACATGAAATAACTTCGGGCATATGAAAATTATCCACCATAGGCCTACTCCTATAAATTTAGTGTATTTTTTGTATCCCGTGTTCGATCCCCGGCACCTTCTCGAATTTTTCTGAGGTAAGGAGGTCTGGAACGGGATGCACTCAACCTCGTGATACAAATTGAGAAGCTACTTGATTGAGAATTAGCAGAAACCTCATTAACAACCGTGGGTGTCAGCATGCAGACCATATGCCCTCCAATCCTGCCATCTACCTTTGTTAGATGATGCAGCGGTCGGATGCATTGCCACGGAGTTTAGTTTAATTTAGAATCTCTGTTCTTAATAATCCGTGGTAATTACATCCAGTACATATTCAGTAAGTCTTCAGAATCAGTGAAGTGAAATGGATGCAAAATATAACTACTCTAGTTTAATTCCAATACATAGGCCTAACAACAAAATAGGAAACAGAATTTCTTAGAAGTGAATACGTAATTGTCTAGATCAGTGGTTCCCAAACTTTTCAATCCGCGGACCCCTTGAAAAAAATTAAAATTTCGCGGACCCCTCTGAGTTTTGAAACAAAAAACTAAATAAATACTTTGATTTAAATGTATTAAATTCAATAGACAATATAACAATAGCAATGTAACAAAGAGAGTTTACTCCTTAATGTGAACAATGAAGCTGCTTTTGATTAATTAGCTCTGCAATGTTAGGTTTAATGTCTGATAATTTCAATATTAAGTCACTTTCAACTTCATGTTTATTTCTCAACTTTGATTTCAAGTATCCTACGTGAGATGGGAGAGTTCTGTTTCACACACATAAGTAGTGGGGAACACAGTTAAGCACTTTAAAACTATGGAATATCCTATTTCTTCTTAAACCGCCTGCGGACCCCCTGAAACACCATCACGGACCCCCAGGGGTCCGCGGACCCCACTTTGAGAACCACTGGTCTAGATGAATCGGAAATAACAGACTCTTCTCTCTAAATCCCATTAGATGTTTTATTTTAAATAAGGGTGGATTCCTTCACACTATATATATATATATATATATATATATATATATATATATCTCACAACACAGAACCGAATATCCAATAGGCCTAAAGAGATTGCATAATTTGCTTCGGATTTTGAACACTAGGTCAACCCTATATGAATTCAGATACATTTAATAACACGAAAGTGTTGTAAACATTTTTCATAAATATTTAGTTTCAAACAATTTTTTGTTACATCCCTTATAGTAATCGTTGAGGGAGTTTCTATACTATGCTTCTTTTTTAAGAATTCGCTTTCATAATAATAAAATTACTCTAGCTTTTTAATCTAGGAATATGAAAGAAAAATGTTTTTGTGTCGATGTTTTGAATAAAGAATTCATTATTCTACCTCTTTCACATGGTTCTGGAATTAAAACGAACATTCTTTACTCAACTTTTTACCACATTATATTAAATTCGTTGTAGGCCTATGTGTTGGTAAGTACAAAATTGAAACCTTTTTCAACATTACGTTACAGAGGAAAGTTTTTACTTTGATGAGGGAAAATGAGAGAAGCTATTTATTTGCAAATAAAACTTAACATCGGTAACAAACTTTCGGTCAAACTTTTCATAAGACTCAAATGATTATGTGGTTAATGAAAGCGTTTTCTTTGAGCAGGACGAGCCCAGTACAAACACAAAAAGGCTAATATTTTAATATTTGATGTCGGTTGAAGTTCCCTGCAAACAGAGTTCTCTGCTTCGTTTGATATGCTAGGGACGTTAGTGGCTCTTGAAAGATATCAAAATCGATTTGATACAATGCGGCTACTTGTCAGTGACAAATTTGTGCGTTCTGTTACTCCATATTTTATGAAGTCAGGCAAAGGATGGCTTGTCCATCTCTACAGGTTTTTAGAAACATATGCCGTAAATTTATCTAACTCTTGTTTTGATGCGAGCTACTTTTCTGTCATCTGTTCTGAACGTGTTGTTATGGTCATAATTAACGTTGAATTTAAATCAAAAGTGAATTGATTAATAGTACATTATACAGTCAACCCTCGATATAATGCCACCATCCGTTCTCTAACATTTAGTGGCACAAAGCGAGGGTGGCACTAAAACGAAATTTAATTTTTAAGATAAAAATGTCATAATACAATATTTCCCATGCATCTCCGACTAACAGTTTCCCCCCACAATAATGAAAAATACGATGCAATTACCTGCTGGCTAGACTTTGGAAATCTTTCACTGTATTCACAAACTTCTCATTTCTCTTGAAGTGTAACAGCAGCTCTCCTCATTTTAACAATCTTACGAGTACCAGTAACTGTAATGTAGTGTTTAACAGATGACTGGAAACTGGACTAAAAGAGGTGAAAGTTTGGAATGTCTCATTGTATGAAGGGCTTTTTCTACCTGCTCCACTCTCACGCAGGCTGTCTGTCAGACTTCTTAACATAGCTTCTTCATTCCACCGAACTACATTTTACACTCACTTCTTGGAAATACAGTGCAGTGTGTTTCTTAAATAATTTTCCTAAAATAAACGCCAGTTTTAAAAGAATTCTACAACTGAAGAAAATCACTGCAAGCTATATTTTGTAAAAATCTTGTTTTAATATTCACTGGCACTAAATGAATTGGCACAGTAACGAGGTTTCTATGTATTTTATATGGGAGAAGATCCATTCACTTGAATTTATTGGCGCAATGCGAAGATGGTACTCTAAAGGGGCACTATATCGAGGGTTGACTTGTACAACGACCCTACAATGGCATTTATTAAGATACAAGTGTATTTTTTATGAAACAGACGAAGTGAGTTGCATAATTTTGAAACGAGTGACTTATTAAACTACAATTATAGGCAAGATGCATGCGACTGATTTTGTTCGATCATAATTAAATGTTTAAGTACTGAGTTTTTAAACTCATCAGCCAGTCGGCTGATCTGGGCGATCAGCAGATGGTAAGTTCTCGTCTTTTTGCTATACGTGGCAGGAGATGGCGTTCAGAGAACTCGAAGCTTCTTTTGGCATTTTAACCTTAAACCACACACCTTATAACACGAAATGAACTCAATTTATTGTAATATTAAAATTAACGTGAACAAAATTGATTTGATTTAAAATTCAGGGTGTTAATTATGCGGCTTGATTTGCTGCTCTCCAGGCTTCAATGTTGTTCCGTGTTCGATATTAATCGATACCACAATAGTGTTATAATGAAATTCTGTACTTTAATGGATATCATTATGACACCGTTACAGCACATGTAATAAAGGATTATAGTATGGTCCAACAAAAATATAGTAAAACTTGTATAATTTTTCTCTTTTGCTTTGAAGTGAACAACTGTGCGATTGTGGAAAATGAAAAAGAAAAAAATCAGTCCCTAAATAACCTCTCCTTGTCCGTGAATACATGAGCGCTGACTTTGGGGGGTACAAGGTACTTTCTGCCCCAAAATTGAACTTTTTATCATTATGGTATATGTATAACTATCAAATATCCAGTTCTTCCCCCCCCCCCCCCACCAGGTCGGCGCTTCTGATTGAATAAAATCTGCCCAAGCAATAAAAATAAAGATCTCGCACGATATCTGTGCCGATGAGACAGTTACTCTCTAGAGAGAGACATGCTATTGTGCGAGAGAGAGAGGTAGCTAGGCCTTTACAAATAAAAAGGAAGGTACTGTTGTGCGAGAGAGATAGGTAGCAGGCCAATCGACGCTACAGTCCCCATGAAAACATAATGCAATGATTTAGGCAATCGGCATAGATTTCGTGCGGGATCTTTAGTAATATATGTACCAGTATTATAGCCTATAACAGTTTTAATAAGGGAATATATAACGATAGTTTCTAAATAATTACTAAATATTTGTCAATATTGTCTTTAACCTTTCAGCAGCCGCGCTGTCGTAAAAAGTACATCTACGGTATTTCTGTTTTCTTGACCCACAAACAATGAACTATATTGAAACTGGCGTTATTCCAAAGTGGGCTCTTTTCGTATCAAATAATGCCTTTGGTGATTGTCTACATGCACATTCACAATTATTCAAATGACTTCAAGGCGGAGAGTGTTACATTTTATGCAATTACTTGTAAATTATTAGTAATTTTACATTTAAATGGCGAAATGAAATTTCTTAATGATTCTTTTGGTGTTATCATTTAGGCCTATACTTTTGTTAATATTTTCTGGAGTATACTGAGTTAAAGTATCTTTCCTAAGGTGTAGATTTACATAGGCCTATCAACTATTATAAATTGTATTATTTCTGCTCCGTGATTGGACTATTTACTAAACTCTTGTTCAATACTGATCTCTATAACATTGACTACTGCTTTATAAGGGAACCAAGCACAGCCGTTTAGTCTCAAAGAATTTCTTGCGTAATGGATCTGAAGATAGAAAGTGAGTAGTAAAGTAGCGTACTAAGATTGCAGTTAAAATCCACTCAGTAAGAAGCAGCTTTTTATTGAGAGGACTCAGCCCTTTTACAATGAAGACCTCTTTTATTGAGTACGCAAGGAGTTGCTTTTGTGAGAAGTATCTTGATGTTTTATATTATTTGAAGAAACAATAGATTACAAAAGACTTTCATCTTAAAACTTAATTAGTCTCTCCTTTAATAGCTTTTCACTCCATTCATCGGAGACAAGCATTTTATAAAGGCTACGACAGGATGATTGAATGGAATAAAAATTATAAGCTTACTAAAATATACCATATTCTTGTTAGATTTAAATATCTCCCTAAAAAATGTGTTAATTCTTTAACTGATTTGGATTACAAAAATTTGTCATTCTTGCAAGCCGCACAATTTTTTTTTTTTTTTTTTTTTTTTTTTTTGCACGCTATTCTCAAAATAAAATATAGGCTACTAGGTCATATTTTATTTAACATAACATAACAGAATTTTATTTCCAAACTGATAGTTCTTGTACTGTTCGAGATGTTACTAATATCAATACCACGTGAACTTGAAGCTACAAAGTCAATGTTGTAGCCATTTAGTTGAGATACATTACTAGTGTGTGTCTTTTTGCAACCAAAAATACCATTTGCGGTCTTCTACACAGTCTTCTACATATCTGCTGATTTTTGTTTGTCTTGTGGAATAACACTTCGGTTGCTTTCTGAACTCATTTTTATTTAACTTTTTAATCAAGAAACTCGTATGTTACAATAACTGTAAAATGGCGATTGCACAGAACCTTGTATTACCACGGGCTAATGTAATGTATTATTGTATTGTATTGTATTTACTAGTATTACCACGGCAACAGGCCTTAGCAACGCAGGTTTTACTAGATCGGTTCTTCCTAACTCCACCGGTAATTATCAGGGGGCCTTGATCATTAATTCATACTGCTTCTCCTACATTTCTAAAATGATAAACTATGGACCTTTCAAGGCCACCAGTAACTTCATTTGAATGTTACTTAATTGTATACCCTTTTGTTTGCTTACCTTGAATTCTTAAAAATTGTGTTCATATTTTTTTCCACAAAGATAGCTTACGATTTACTAATTCATTAATAAAATTCGTACACTATTATTATTCTCGTTAGCAATAGCTTGTATTAGAAATTCAATATTGTGTTTAAAATATGTTAATTTACAGCTCTTGTTTCTTTTAATCGAAATACGAAATAGTAGGTTAATTTCTTAACACTGATAGCGGCCAATAATTTCCTAGTTTCCTGTTCAATATTCAAAACTTCATATTACGGACATCTAGAGAAAGCAAAGACTTTTCTTACAGACTATGTGAACTAGCATTTTCTTCATGATGGGGTATGAATTTTGGCCTACTGGGGGCTGGAATTCCCAAAAGGAATTGCTTCTCTATTTCCAAATCATACCTAAATTCATTAAATTGAAGATAGTTGGGTCGGAAATTATTTGGCGTGGAATAAAATGCAACAGTACCATATGTCGCAATGCGTCAATACTCTATCTTAAGGTAATAATTGATACTCAGTATCCATGAGTATTCTTTAGCCTTGTTATTTTTAGGTTCAAGAAGTCCTTCAATATATTCTTTGTCCCTCCTGTCCTACGGGAAACACTACCATGCTAATCATGCTATATCTTCATATTAAGGGCGCATTGCAAAGAACGTTATATTGTTATGACAAATGTGCTGTGTATAGTCGTTTTCATACAATTCAGTTTTATCAACCAACAATTATATTATATCACCAGTGGCAATGTGTCTCCCATTCAAAATAGAAGATGTTTATTGTACTGTGTTATCATTATTTTACACAATGGCAGAATACACAATGCGGACTGTTTTTGTTTTCCATATGTTTCCTTTTTCTCATTCCACCAAACGGTAATAATAGGAAAATATTTAGCAGTCATGATAGCTATTCCAATTGCATAGCTGTAATTCAGAAAATGTTCTCAAGACCTAGGCCTACTATAGACTTATAGTTTCAAAATAATCTAAATTATGCCCGGTTTCTACAAACTTGGGGGTACGCCGTAGCGTAGTGGTTGAGGCGCTGCGCTACAAACCGGAAGGTCGCGGGTTCGATGAGGTCGTTGAGATTTTTCAATTGGCCTAATCCTTCTGGTGGCACTATGGCCCTGGGGTCGACTCAGCCTCTAACAGAAATGAGTACCAGGAGCAATCCTGGGGGTAAAGGCGGCCGGTGCGTAGGGCTGACAACCTTACCACCTTCATGTGCCGAATGTCCAAAATCTGGGAGCCTCAACCTCCTGGAACCCTCTGGGCCTCCATGGCCTGTATAGGGATCACTTTACTTTACTTTTCTACAAACTTGTGAATTACCTATGGGTAAATTACCCATGGACAAATTAGTTCCATTTAACCTACAATGATATAATGAGCAAGTCCTTGGAGTTGTACAGTTAATTTAATTCAGAAGGCTTTGATTCTCATTGTTATTGATCCTATGAAAGGTTAAATTTTATCCAGCCATCCATGAAAGGACAAATTAACCCAAAGATTTACCCTTGGACAGATCTAGCCCGAGTTTGTAGGAACATTTTTTCTGTCAATTTCATATTTACCTAGAGGACATTTATCTAGAAACTCGCCACAAGTGTAAGTGATTGCTATCATTAAATTATTTGTGTTTGTGTGGTGTTATTCTTGTGTAAATTGTGTAAATTCTGTGCATTAGATAATTTACCCATAGGTAATTCGCGAGTTTATAGAAACCGGCCATTAGGCATCTAACGGGTATTATTTGAAGTTCTAATTGAAATAAATTAATCCTGCTATTTTACTTGGAACTCATTGTTTTAATGTAGAGCAGGGATCTCCAACATGAGACCCGCATGCGGCCCGCGACCTCACTTTTTTCGGCATGTATAAATTACCCTCAAATACGAAATATTTACAATTCTTACATTAACAATAAAATACAAATAAAATAACGTGTGAAGTACTATATAATGCGGCTCTCCAAACAGCATTATTTTAAAGCGGCTCTTGGGGCACTTTCAGTTGGACAGCCCTGCTGTAGAGTGTAAGAATTTGTTGGAAATCATCCATAATGTTCCTCTTCGGTTGTAAATATTGTTTATGCTATTTTCAATGTTTAACTTTGATCCTCCCCGTCTGTGTAAAGTTCCACTTTATGGGCTGGGCTGTAAATAAATGGTGCAAGCCCGTTAAGGGTAAAGAAAAGGATGCCAGCACGTTGTGCTGATTTATTGAGGATATCACTACATGTCACTGTCATTCTCTTTTCCATCGTACAAATAATTAATTATTCATTTTCTTCATTTTAACCACTACAAATACTATTATTCCTACCACTAATATTATCGTGATCTATTAATGACTGATTCAAAATAGCATAAATATTTTTTTTCAGCTTTGACTTAATTCGTCCATAAACCAGATGGTTTTGACAATGCACAATCATAAGCCCACATAATATTTAGTTTCGCTCAAAACATTACTTTCGAATATTTAATACACTATTCCACCTTTACCCTTAACATATAATATACAACTTATTATGAAAATGCATTTACCCTTAACATATAATATACAACTTATTATGAAAATGCATTTTCATAATAAGTTGTATATTATATGTTAAGGGTAAAGGTGGAATAGTGTATTAAATATTTAATATTAACCCTTATCTGTTGAAAATGAGTTATTTCAATAATTACTTTCGAACTTTATTTCTCTCCGTGCATTAAAGGTCTTCAACTCCATATTATAGCGAAGGAGTTTTTGTATGCCTTTTCTATCACTTCAAGAGAGATGTACATTTCTTGACAAATAAACCAATCTTTTACACAAATGTTTCTGCGATGTTCAACTGTTTGGAATAGTGATTTGTTCCAAACCAGTTGTTGCCAACCAAAAGAATCCCGCTTCATACAAAATTACCAACTTTCTGATAATTTTCTAAGCACAATCGAACTGAAATTATTTTTCTTTAAAATTTACAATTCAATGCAACATAAAAATCGCTAGAGCTCGTTTTAATAACTTCAAGCTTCCCTGTTAAGTTCTATATGAAGATCGTAGGCCTACATCGTAAATACGGTAACTAAAAGGATATTCGCTTCAGTTTCTAGGGTATACAGTGCCTCTTGATAGTACTCTGGGAAAATTATATAGTCTACCAATTAGAGGAATCTGTTTAGCAGAAATAAGTGAAAGGTGGCTAAAACCCACAGTACGGGTCTTTGTAAACAATATTTGCTTCAGTTTGTAATGCATACAGTAGCCTCTTGAAAGGGCTGGGTGAAAATCATATACCAATTAGAGAAATTTTGTTTGGGAGAAATAAACAATACTTAAGGGTGGCTAAAACCCACACATTCGCAGAGGGTATGGTAGTTAAGATAATAGTGCACGTATGTAGAGTGCCTCGAGGTTTAATTTAAAGTTTAAACAGTGCGGCTCAATGCTCATTTAGTTTTCTAATGGGCGGACTGGTGGGCTGGCGGTATTTAATTGGGCTGTACCATGCTATAGCATGCCACGGGCGCCTTATCTGCCCACAATCAGGACAGTAAAACTGGGATTTGTGATGCACTCGATTTTCCCAGGCCCAGACTAGTGCGTTGTATTGCGAGTATTACATGTACACAGCAATAACATAGTGAAGCCGTCTATTATAAATTATACACAGTACGTTAAGAGATGTAAAATTTATATTTAATTGTGTGTGAGGAGGGAGGTAAGTGCTATGTCGGATTGTGAATGTAACACGCACATGGTCTATATTTATGACACCTAAATAGAAAAGTGTTGACATGGAAGATATTTTCTTATCGCTTCATTAACAGTCCAATTGTAATATTAACTGCTTCCTTGTATCTTTCATATTATTTTTAATCCCTTTATTTTATTTTATTTTATTTTATTTCTCATTCAGCTCTAATTATTACTTTTAACTGAAATATAACTTACTTATCTCCTCATTATTTTCAATTTTCTTCAGCATTTTCTTTTCTCATATCTTTCCATAATATGTTCTAACTTCTTTTATTTCCCTTCTTTTCTCACATTGTGCTTCCATTTCCATTCTCTCCAATTATTTTCTGTCAATCTTCCTCGCCCTTTCATTGATTTTATTAAATGCTTTTCTTCCTTAGTATTTATTTTAGTGTTTATAAAATATAGCTTTCTTACGTAATTTTAATTTTTCCTCCTTTCAAGAAATTTTGAACTTGAAATAAAATGAATTTAGTTATTTGGAGAAACAAGATTTTTAAATGCAATACATTTGGTTACCGGATTCAGTAAATAACATTGCGTGCTGAAATGAATTATAATGATGTATCTGTGATTAATAGGCCTAGTGCAAATAAGACGAATTATGACTGTGAGTAATTGTATTGAGACGAATTATACCTATGTGACAAATTTATTGTGGCCAATAGACTCAGTGACGAAATTTTTGGGGTGAGTTAACCGTAATCGTTGCGTAAATATGACAATTCCATGTCTGTAGAGCTATGGGCATATAAAATAACTCTTTCGGTACAAAATTCTGGCACGTAGAGTTAAATAACCCTAAAAACAAACAACCACACAACATTATTTTTTTCTTGTTTCTATAATTTATTCATTCTTTAATGTTAGATGGTTCTTTAGTTTTCTTAGAGATCTACTGAATTAGGTTTTTGTTACTTGAGTTACCAAGACTATTTGCCTGATTCATTGCTGGGATACCCATGTAGTTAATTATGAGAGGAAATGTTTGTTATATGGTATATATGTATACTTAAATCCTGAACAGATTATTACGATACATAATGTTACTTTCTAATTGGGTTAGGGGATTGCCTAAGTCAGTGTTATGTTTACGTGACTGTGGATGAAGCACGCAAGTAGACTACTAGACCTAATTAAAGAGTTAACAGGAATATTCTCAGCATTATATTTTATATTGCTTTCTTTAAGTTCTTATAATGATAAACAACATTGACTTTAGTTCTAAAAGATTATTTTCCTCACATTCTTTTTTATAATTTTTCAGACGCTTTTTTGTCTATTTCAATTTCCTTTCAATATGCATATATATTTTATTTTCATTATTATTTTTAGTGTCTATTTTACTTCATTTTAATATTTTACCACCTACTTCATATTATTTTTTCCATCTTCGCCTTATTAACTATCATTTCTTCACCTATTGTAGCTACTTCATTACTAATTTTACTTAATTTTTTCTTTTTATTGCAGTCTATTTTCTTTCGCGCCATTTTAATTCTATCAAGCATTTCCTTTATTTTTAGCATATTACAACTTCGTACTATCTGCCATCCATTTTAAAATGTATTTCTCCCGCTTGTAATAAATTAACTCTTTGTTTATAACTCTTTCAGATGTTGTACCTCTTGCTTCAGATTTTATTTGACCAAAACCTCATATGATACCTCCTTGAATAGAATAGGTATGTTTAATTCATTGTTGATAAAGTTTCCTAGCTGAGGTTGGGTGTTAAAAGGCTCAAATTCGCCCATAAATACTATCTCCTAAGTATTACCCAGAATATTCAGGAATGCCGCTGGACAAGAGCACTGCTGTCGATGTAGGTCCGCATATAGGTCCTTGCTGGGAGTGAGAAGAGGAAATGAGAAATAAATGCCAACTGTGACAGAAGTCATTCACAGTAGTGTGCCGTGTTTAAGAAATAATTGCAATTTTGGCCCACCTTTTAATTCTTAATTGGAGCTACTGATCCCATGAGTTACGTATGCTAACAATTACTGTCCATAGAACGAAACAACGACAACTCATCAAGTTATAGGTGACTGATATTTCGTTACGAGTGTACTGCACAGTGCAATGGCATCACTTTTGAGGAAGATAGTTCGTAAATACGACACCGGCAGAAATATTCGTCCTGAGTAATACTGGATTTATACCATGCTGGAAATATACTGCATGGGACCAATCGCTTAATTTTCTCTCTGAAGAAAACCTGATGCGGGTTTTTATGCACAAAACCCATCCTTCAGTCAGTTTACAACTGTAAACCTCAGGTTTAATCCACAGGGATCACTTAGTTGTACAGTACTTATATTTAAGTAATTACTTGTGACACTGCTTAGATGTAAATTCACTTTATCTATGCTAACAGTAATTCAAAAGAAGATGTAAGGGGACTTATATATATATACATATTATGTATATATATGTATATATATACATGGATATATATACCAACATATCTGCTGCATATCGGTCATGGAAACCACCATTTATGCTGACCACATGCCCCCCAATTCTGCCGTCTGCCTATGGTAGTTGACGCAGCAGTCGGGTGGTAGGCCTTGTCCCTTCTGGGATGTTAGCGCCACGGAGTTAGTTAGTTATCTGCTTCATATGTGTTTACATAAGATTGTTGATCTAATCCCCTTCATTGTGGGCTAACTATTTTTCGCTCTTTCCTATTCTGTATTTCTCCCTCTTTGTAGCCTACGCATTTTTTATATTCCTTCTATTTCCTATTATTTTCCCTGTTTTAAACTGGCTGAGATATGGATTTTTTACTGGGACACAGCAAATGAATTTCATCAGCAAATGTGTACCAATATATACCTAAATTTAGAGTCTTTTTTTCAACAATTTTATTTTTGTGTATTTCATGCTTCAGTGTATTTTTTACTCTGCGAAGAAACGAGAATGGATGGTATTCAGTATTTGAATGGATAGCGATATGCGTTGTGTTTTATACACGATGAAAAACAGCCGGGTTCCTATTACCATCTAAATACCAAATAAATAGCGTAATAACTTACCGAGGCTGATTTCGCTTCGCTTACCCCTGGTGTATAGACATCCAGTCTGGCTCGCCGGTTGCCAAGCTATCACGCAACGTCACGTGACCAGAAACAAACTGACACATGGCCGTCATAAACGTCGTCGTAAAAATGATAGTCAGGAAATTGCATTTTAGTGATTTGTATATATAGGATGTTTTGTGCCCCCCTAGAGTACGATGCTTCGAATTGTATGTGTGAAGATCCAGGGATTTAAACCTTTCAACACTTTCCCCACTAGCCCCACAAAATACCTTTTTGTTACCTCGAGGTACCGTGCATCGTTTAAGTGACAAAACCGATGATTGATCACTTAACACAGATTGCTTCTTTAAAACTTGGGAAGGAAGTTTTCTCAGAATATGTTGCATTAATGCATTAAGAAAAATTAATGTCAGTGCTTCGCTCCTCTCACGCAGTGGGACCGGGTTCGATTCCTGGTCGGGACAAGTTACCTAGGTGGGGTTTTTTCTGGAGTTTTTCCTCACCTGTGAGACAAATGTCGGGTAACTTTAGGCCCTTGTGGTCCCCAGTTATCATCTGGCCGTCATTATCATCTTCATCCCATCCTCACCTTGTTTGGAGTGCGCGCGCGCGCGCGCGCGTGTGTGTGTGTGTGAATGGTGTGTCTCGTCCGATGTGTTCGTGTTGTCTCGGAGGTGGCCCCGGCATTGGGCTGATAATTTATCCGGGGAGGCCTTCCATTTCCTTGTCTGGTCAAAAAAGTATGTATGTGATCCAAAGATTATCCCTCTCCCGACAGGTCGCGGCCCTGTAAGGCCCGGGCGTCTTGGGTCGCTTAAATCCTAAAACGGAGAGGTAAAACTAAGATAAAGAAAGATAATATACTAATAATTTGGGCATGGCATTAATGACCATTAAATAGTGAAAAAATTCAAAATAAAAAATGCATTTATCACCTAAAAATAGTGAAAAAATTACCCGAAATCTTAAAAAAAAAAATTACCTATAAATTTACCATTATTGCTTATAATTATTATTTTCTTAAGTAATGAATTGCTAAATACAGTTTATGACGGTGCGTTATATAAGAATTTACATTATAAAACATACTTATTTTGTTACTGAAGAAGTAAGTAAATTTATACTACTTTGACACCCTTAGCGAAAAAGAAATTCTTTCTGAACTGGCATGCCCAACAAATTGCCCCTAGCAAATATGTGCCATGTAAATAAAAGAAAAAAATTATTGCTACAAAACAGACTGCTTTGGTGTTTACAATAAACCTGAATCAAAATGAACTTTGAACACTTGGCGGAGATTCTCAAATAAAAACGATTTTCTGTTGTCTGAAAGTAATGATTTGTACATGGGAAAGCTCCTCTCTATCTCCACTGAAACATTTATAATGCGAAAAATGACCTAAAATGCCGAAAATGACCTAAAAATGCCGAAAATGACCTAAACATTGCTACAATTCTTTTGAAAATGAAAAATGCAAAATAAAGCAAAATAATGCAAAAACAAATTGCCCTTATTTAATCAATTATTTTATGAAACACATTTATATATATACTAGGTTAAAAGACCCGGCGTCGCCCGGGTTTTGTATTTTGTAATTGGAAATTAACTTATAAAGGATTTTCAATTTTAAATTCTAGGTCCTTATATAGGCATTTATAATTTGAAATAGGAAGAACGACTTATTACACTCAAACTATTCCCTCATAAAACGCTTGATATAGTTTTTTATGGCTCATAGAGGATCTAGAATTTTGCATCCCATCGCTTGTACAGTGCACAGCAAGCCTGGTAGAGGTTTAAATAAGAAGAAACAGAAATTCCTGTAACATAAAATTGTAATATCGAGGCGGGAAATTTCCCACTCTTTATGTTACCATAAAGCATTATCACTTTCATACTTTTCTCTCCAAAAACCTGCGATATAATATAATAATATACACATTACCATACCTCGTTTTGTTTTCTCTATGTCCAGGGTAGAGAAAGTTATGTGATTCCATTATTTTAGTGGATTTCATTCTGTAATATTTATTTATAACATGAATTATTTTGATAACTTCTCTTATTTGTCAAAAGTGCATTTCAATTGTTTTTTCCAAGCCCATCATATAAAATTTGGCAACAATATATTCTGTGATTTGGAATTGATAATTCTATGTAAAAAGGGATTAAGTATTTTCAAAAACATTTAATTTTTGGCATTTAGAATCAGAATTTTTCAAAGTCCTTTCTTAGTGAGCACCTACATTATGAAACGAAGGTACTGTCAAAATTCCAAGTCTCTACCTGTTATACTTTAGGCTGTACGTTGATTCCTGTCATTCAGTCAGTCATTCATTCAGTCAGTCAGGACAAAGCCTTTTATATATATAGAGATATATAAGTTACCGTATTCGAGCTATCTTTTAACCTTCATATAAAAAAGATGCAAAATCACCAAATGCCTTGCCCTACTGATAATAATACCGGTTAGATTACCGTGTTACTAAGTACCCTACACATTAGGTAACATAGAGAGAAAACTATGGTTATAGATAAGGCTGATACCGATTATTTATTATGGTTATATGATACGGATAACGAAAATGTTTGTCGTTTTTACATTCAGAACGGGCGCTGTGAATTCAGAGTTACTTCCACTGGAATATAATGCTCTAAATATAAGCTCTTGCAGTGACCTGCACATAATACTATGTGATCCATACGGCAGATTACATTAAAACATTCCTATTGTTTGATAAACTGAGTGTTTTAGTTGGTAAACAAAATGGATTAATCTTAACATGTTGCTGGTACCACTTACTCTCGTATGCCGTGCTCAAGAATTTAATTCAGTCATGCAAAAAACACATTTGGTGGTTGGTAGCAGGTAATGAGCAGGCAGCCAGTGTCTCCGCGTGCAGTTACGTTTATTAATGTCATGAGACAAAAGTAACACCCACAAGAAATCATAATTACATTTGTCGTGTTCTCTTCCTATTTATTCTTATTTTGCATGCGTTTGTTTTTAGAGATGAGATTCATTCCTTTTTGTTAATTCACATTGTATTTAAAACACATAGCCTAATTAAAGCATAAAGCGAAATAAATATTTAATAATTTTACCTTCACTTTTTTTAATATGGAAAGAAGGAAAACTTACTTAAAACACTAACCTCTTTTTCTATTCTAAGTTTGGATCTTGTAATTTTCACGCATTACCCAGTTAAGCCTATATCAGCGTGAATTAAATCCGTATGGTTCATGCGAGAAAGTATAAATCCTAAAATTATGGATGAGGGACTAGCTTGTTATAACTCCCATTCAGACAATTTATACGAAAAACTTAAAGTTCTTTCCAGTAAGAAAATCTGTGACAAATAACCGGATAACTGCTAACTGCGCAGTGCATAAAGCACTACTTCATTGATCTATATATCTTCTTTTATGCATTTCTTTTGTGGTGTCGGATATATACGTCAGCAGCAGTGAGAAGGTTAAATTTCTGTCATGTTACTGTTCCCATAGTAGTAAAATTAGGTAACAAAACTTTACAGCAGAAGTTCTTTCACAATACATGACTAGAATCGTTCAATGATCCATTAAGAATGCTCTCTCTTTCTCTCTCTCTCTCTCTCTCTCTCTCTCTCTCTCTCTCTCTCTCTCTCTCTCTCTATATATATATATATATATATATTTTTGGCGTATATACTAACTTACTTTGTAACGAGTTTTGGCTCATTTGCCGGAACAATAGTTCGTTGAGTCTAAGGCCCCGGTTTCAAGTCCGGTATTCATAACAATCTGTCTCCCTTGTACTCTGTGTATTGCTGGTAGGACGAACAAACATCGAAACAAGGCTGCAAAGCAGAATGAACGGACTACCTAACGAGTTTCCTGTATCGAGTCACAAAATCTTACATTGGACTGTTAACAGAACGCTATTAAACTTAAATTTGTTTGTATTAGAAATAATTAAAGGAAAAAATCCATAACTCAGTATAAATAAATGGAATGCTGACTAATCCTTTTAGGCAGGATCTGATTTAACAATTTACTCATTATAATCAATAATGGTCTGTAAAATTCCCTCTATTTTCAAAGGCTTAACTGTAAAAGCTCAAATTTTTGCTAACAACACGAAACAAAATTGTTTTATGTGAATATTACATTAAAGTGAATTTTTTATATGTTCTTGGAAGTTATTACTATGACTGTAAGAAGCGCAATTATTTCAAACGCATATAGGCCTATACCATCGATACGTTGCTTCTGTAATTAATAACGATAACATCGTTCCATTACCATAAATCCAAAGTTCTCACCGAGTTTTCCAATAAATGCTTGTATGATTAGAAAATTAAATATAGAGAGCCATGTTATAACTTTATAAAACAGATATAATGGAGTCTGGGCTTGATTTGGTATTGGATATCACACCTTCATATCTGCGGAAGATGATCTGATTTTCAGTTTAATTGCCTGGTGTAACTGTGGTTGGCCATCGCGACGCTGCAATTAATGTAAACACATTTGAAATCGCTCTAAGCTGTCGGTAATGCGGTCTGTGGGGTGGTCGTAAAGTTAAAGGTGCCCGCAATATGAAATTACCCGGATTTTCCAACCACTGCAGTGGCAGCTCGTATGTAAAGCAAAATGTTTAGTCTCGGATTCTCAAACTTATCAATTCATACTGTGGTCAAGATTTTTTTTCAGGGGTAGCCAATACTATTTCTATGAAATGAACATAGCGCGTGTTTGATGGTAGAATCGTATGTTTGTTTTGTTTCTTCTTTTGTTTGCTGATTTCCGTAATTAGTATTAAAAAAATATATTCTGGATTGAGTTCAAGATGGTTTGATAATTGTTATTGTAATTGTAACTCGTTGCTTAATTTCAGCATGATAACTGCATATATTTTAGACAGTAAGATGAGTTGTTGTCGACCTAGAACCGGTCCTAAGAAAACAATTTCGCCTGTCTCACACTATCGCATTACTCGTGTATACTTAAGAGTGAGAGAGACATACAGTAGAGCCTCGATTATCCGAAGTAATGTAGACCGAGGGTACCTCGGATAAGCGAAAACTCGGATAACTTGGACTCTGTCAAAAATCGAGAGGGAAACGTATGGTAAACTGGTGACATGATTGAAAACGTGGTCAAAGATGTGAAAATAGGCATCTACTGTATTATCAAGTGAAAAACTAACGTAAAATTAAAATAAAATACAAATATAAAATAATAAAACGACGCACAGTACTGTACATACAAAAGAAAGGCATCTACAGCATTATCAAATGAAAAACTGGCGTAGGCCTACGTATCTACTACCTCGGTTAACCCGGAACTCGGTTAGTTGGGGCTCGGATAACTTGTTTACTTAGGGCCGGTTCTAGACCGGACAATATCTACCCATCCCACCGTCTAAAAAGTTTGAACCGCTATTATACTTTGTAAGTTTTGTTCATTGTTTGATCTTAAAGAGCCCTGTAGTTTCACAGTACCCTACAATATTTCACAGCCTTATATGAAGAAACCTCTGTGTGCTTGCTCTTTGGCAGACTAAAGAACTGAAAACAGATATCCAGGCATGGGTAAGCGGCAACTCCGGAAGAATGGTTCCAGAGGGCTTGGGAGAAGCTGACATACCATAGCAAAAATGCATTACGCTAGAAGAAGATAACGCTGAGATGTTGAACCTGTAAGCTGATGCGTAACTTTTCTTAATATATCATAAAAAATAATTGCAAATCAATATAGTACGTTCTTTGTCTACCGACGCCACCATTGCCATGTTAGAGTATATTGGTGTGTAAATGACGGAAATATTTACTCAGTATATTTTTATCTTTCGCCAGTGAAAGCCAACATCTTCAGAGCTACAACTTGGCAGACTACGAGATTTTTAAAGTATAGTGGTGAAGACTATAGTTGTCCGGATCCCTAGGGAAAACGGAAGCCCAGGTTGTGAGTTAACAACTATTGAAGATGTTATTGTAGTAGCGGGAAAGTTCAGCTTAACGCGGAATCTGAACCACGGTGGAGACCTATATGAATTTTTCAAAGGAGAGGTCCGAGCTCATTCATCCAAGTACTTAACAGCACTGCTTAACAGATTTCAATTGGTATGACCAATAGACCCCGGAGACCCTTGTAAAATACTTTTGTTAATAATGTCTAGAATTCATGAGCCTCCAAGCCGCCACTGTAGGCCTACTGGTCTGAGAATCCAGATGCAGTGATCTTACTAGAATTGCAGTATCCTCTTCGTCCAAAACTCTGGACTGAATGAAGGTAATCATACGGGCCGTGAGATTGTTTTTCTGCAGCCCTTCGCTTAATTAAGAATTTAGTTGAGCTGCCGGCATAAGGGTCATCCACATGGTTGTGAAACTCTGCCCGTTTATTGATTTCCCAGGAATACACCAGTACAGGGGCATCATAAAGGTGGAGGATAGGTAGGCCTATGCCTCATTACTCGGTTCAAGTGGATTCATGCGAAATGTACGACTTCAGTACAACGTTCAGTACGGTACCTCACGTTTCTGCACATGGCAATAAGAGCAGTCCCTTTAGAGGAGAAAGTCTTTAAAGTAAAGCCGTCCTTAATCACAAACACAACAGATATTTACTTATTTCTACATTAAGTAGCTCAAGTTTTCGCATCCTCGTTACTTATGGTTATTACTTCTTTACCTTTCCTTTCCCTATTCACGTTTATTTTGCTTCCCCTGTGTTTTCCATTTGCTTTCGAGCTTCATGCTTCTAATTTTTCTTACCCTCTCCTATTTCAGTTCATTTTATCTTTTACTTCTTGTCTCTTATTCTTTTTTCCGTCTTTATACCTATATACGATCTTCGTCTAGTTCACGGAGGTTAAGAAAACCAATTGTGTAAACATTTCAATACTATTCTTTGTTAAACTCATATTTTATTTTTATTTTCCCAATTTCTTGCATTTCTTCTGTTTTTATGGTAGGCCTACACTGTTTGAATGGGCATCCATGAAAGAATGGACGTTGCCTGTTTTAAAGTAGGTAATAATCTAAATATTCTTACTTACTTACTTACTTACTTACTTACTTACTCAATGGCAATAAACGATTCCTCAGCAAGCTAAAGGAATATTATCTATTTTATGGAACCCGAAGGTTCATTGCAGCACTTACCTGAGCCCGCCATTCAACTCTATTCTGTGCTAACTCTACCCAATCATCCCTAGAAAATCTTACTTCCCTTGAATCTATCCTAATATTGTCCTCCCACCTATGTCTAGGTCTCTCAAGTGGTCTTTTCCTTTCGGGTCTCCCAGTCAATACTTTTGAGATATGTCGTTCCTCCCACATGCGCGCAACATGTCCAGCCCATTTTATCCTCCGTGATTTAATTACCCTTACTATATTCGGTATTCCTACTTCGGTTTTTACCAGTTATTTCTAAAAAAATGTCTATTATCTTAGAGTCGACTTCCTTTTATTAACTTAAGTTCGCCGTTCTTTGACTTATGATGATTTTTCCTCTTACACATTCATGCCTTTTACTTTGAACGGTATTTTTCACTCTATTATTGGCAGTTCTGTTCCGAGAACTTAAAAAGTTAAAAATGTTTATGAGATTGGCGAATCTCTATAATTCCACCTTCCATCACTGAATACAAAAACAGCTTTTCACTTGGACTACAATAATTTTGCATACCCATAAATAATTATATTCACAGACAGGGCCAGAAATATATTCGTTCAATTTCTGTAATTCCTCTTTGTTATGATATTCAATTATTAAGGAAACCTTTGCATACATGTCAAAGTGCGGTTTGGTATTTATGCATGGTTAAAACACATCAAACAGGAGTTCATACAACATAGATGTCAGTCAGGAATGTTTACAAAGAGCCATGCTGACCTAAATTTATTGGTAATGTCCTCAGGAATGCCCGTCGTAGTTTACAGAGGTTCAACGACTCAATCATGAAACTTTCATGTCACGTGATCATTATTAACTCATGAACTAACGAGATGCAAAGAGACTTCACTATAACCTCACCGCCGATTTTTCTTTTCCGAAATATCAAAGGCATAGGTCCACGTGTATCCAAAAAAAGTAGTAGTAGTAGGCTACCATATGTGAATAATTTTGAAAACATTTGCATATCCAAAGATTAAGAGAAAGGCCGGTTGTAGTAGCATTCAGCGTCACAACTCATACTTAAACGCTCAAAAATTATTCACACTAAAGAAAGGAACAAACAAACTTGAAATGTTAATATTAATAATCCCTGTAAGCTTAGGTAGAATAGTCGGAAGGGACTGGCCATTTGTTCCCAAGTATTCAGGTTCGATCCCTCCCTAGATCGAATTTGACAGTCCCATGTCTGTCATACAAGCATGTAACGAATTAAGCACTACAATATACGATCAGAAAAACCTTCCTTGATACTTATTTACAATGCCAAATAAAGCGCATATTGTTCACTATTTTACTGTCAATAATCACATTTTACATGTTTTTATTTAATTTGTCTCATCTTAATTTCTTCGATCTATTTTTATTTCTATTGACTAACATACAAACAGATTTATAAGCCGAAGTTCTGTTTCTTGTAATTTTTAACTCCCTATTTTAAATTTATTTTGTGCATTTTAACTGTTTTTATTCTGTTTCATAAACTGTATTATTCTGTGTATTCTTAATAAGAAATATGATAATTCCCTAAACTATGCTCAAAAGGAGGCTTTCAAAGAAACTATATTTGTAAGATTTTAATATTTTATTTATTTATTATTATTAATACCATCATAACTATAGGACGTAGTTGCAAATAATTTGTCGTAATATGGAGACAACGGTCAGTCAAGCACTATGATATTTGTGTAACATTAGAAAAATAGATTTTACAGCGATAGGTTGACTTCTGAATCCTTAATTTAACTAGTGAAATATGAAAAGGATCGTCAGTGAACACATCTATTTCAACACAGCTCGTTTCCCGGCACCATGGTCTATTTTGGCGACTGGACCGTCTCCTGGTCTTCAATCACACGCTAGAGTAGACTCTATTTCAGTTGCAAATGAATTAAAAGAAGTGTCCATCAAAGTGGAAACATTTTTAAACCAGCTAAATAGAGAATAAGCTTGTTTTATTTTTGTCGACGCCTCGTCCTGTGGGATTTAGCGCCCAAAATGTGGGCACGCTCTGGCGTGGCGGTAAATGGAGTTAAATTCACAAGTAATTGCATGTAACTGGGTGTGATTTATTCAGACAGAAGCTGTGACAGGCGAGTTAGCTGCTTAACTGCCCCACTACATCATGATGCAAGCTGGGTGGTCCGTGCCCAAGCTATCATAAAAACCCACGTTTAAAAAACTAGGTGATATGTTATCTTCAGAATACAAAAGTCTTGCGTAGTTTCAATAGCTCATTGAGGCATGGTATAAAATTTTATTTATTGCAATATTCAAGAAAAATTACCTTGCATTTTTAGGACAAAATAGTGTATTTTAGTTCTACATACAACACGGGTTCTATCCAAGTAAATGTCAATTGTATTATACAGGGTGTTAATGAATAACACCGAAATATTTTACCTATGTATAGAGGGCACATAGACAAACAACTTTTATTAGACTTTGACGTAAAATGTGTATGCTACAGAGTGCATAATTCATTATAATGTTACAGATTCGTTGCATAGTGTGTAACGAATAAATATATATATATATATATATATATATATATGTATTTATATTACAGTCATGTATATATGAATATCTATTATATATACGAGGGATGTTCTGAAAGTAAGTTTCGTCATTTTTTTTTCACATGGAGACTTTATTACCAAAACAAATACACCATGCAATCATGAAATATACCCCTTGCACTATTTTTCAACATAGTCTCCACCGACATTGAGACATTTGTCATAGCTTGCAATCAGTTTGAAGAAACCACTCTGGTAAAACTCGGTGCCCTGCTATGCAAGGAATTGTCGCACAGCCTTCTCCACCTCAGCATTGTTTTGGAAGTGACGTCCCGAGAGCGCGGCTTTCATTGCATGGAACAGGTGCCTTCCTTCACTGAACATGCAACACCAGCGACCAACAATTTGATGAGACATGACCTCTTCACCATACACAGTCTGTAGGCGTCCATGGATGATGGACACACTAGTCCTACATGCCCATTCATACCGGATAACAGCATGTACTTCCATTGTCGACCACGTTTTCAGTACACGTCCATCTGCCATCGTGATTTGTACTCAAATAACCTCGGGCACGCCAGTCTACTGCTACTCTCTCTTCTTCGGGACTCTACTCATGCATCGTTTCTCCTCTGCTGACGCTCTTTCCGTCGTTGAACTAGCAATAGGTGTCGATTCTTATGGCAGTTGTTTGCTTCATCTGCTTTACCATCTTCACTTTTTTAAAAACGACGAAACTTACTTTTGGAACATCCCTCGTATATATATATCTATATAATATGTTTATGTATTATATATATGTATGTGTATATTTGTTGGCTTATATATATTAAAGCAAATTCATGATTGTAATAACCCGATTTTAACATAATTGATAGTGCAGGCCTATCTCGTGTTTTTGTTTTACACGTTTGCATGAAACGTATATGAAAGCGAATATTCTTCAGCACATTTAAAATTATTGTAAAAAAGGTTTTGACATCGTTTACACTACATAAATAATGAAGGGAAGGATTGTATAAGACTATTAAAATGTTAGTTTGTATCTTCATCATTCGCAAACGGATAAATCAATGTAAACTTAAAAAAATTTACATAAACTTTAAATATTCGTCCTACAAAGTGTAACGTATTTTATTGCTTGATCATTATGGAAAGATCTAAAATACAAAATACAAGTAGTTTTATTGCTTTTATATAAAAAAGATACCTACTTTTTAATGAAGTTTAATTGCAAAAAACTACATGAATCCCTAAGGCAGCACCATGAAAGCTACTGCCGTCCCGATTTATTATAACACTTAGTCTTGTGAGTTTAAAATGATGGGGTGTTAATTGAGGTGAATGATTGTCATTTAGAATTCACGTTAATTAAAACGAGGGTCTTCAAAATTGTCCATCCGCCGCTCCCTACAGCTACGTCCAGTTAATGAGAGGATTGCTGCTATAGATTGGTTAAACTTCCTTGTAAGGATCAGTTAACTACCAAGCTCTCGTGAGCCTCGTTTCTTTCCCATTGTTAATTTCGAACTAAACAAGTAGCCCAACACACATTATTTCCCGTGTGAAATAAAGCCGTTGATCCTTGCTTTATATGTGACAGGGCTAGGGAAATAAGTTCGAAATCTGAGTAAATGGTTTAATAGATCATTATTATGTTTAATAGACCAACCTTTCATCACTATATACAGTATGTCCAGAAATTAAGTACCTACTTTGTTGAAACTGGCAACGTTTTTCATGGAATTTGTTTGTCACACTACTTCCAACATGTTCTTCACCTTACATCATAATTCCCTTCCCAACTTTCGGTAGTTACTCGAAAGTAGGTCTGAAGCATTGCGGGTGTTTTGGCAGCGGCAGCTGTTCCGGAGTTCTCACAGTGGGGTCGTTTTTGGAAAAATTCAAAATTCCAAGCATGAGGACCAGGAAATACACCATCCACTTCTAGGGCCTATGCATCCAACATGCAAATTGTTTTGTCTATGAGTCCATCTTGTTGGAATTCCGTCCGAATTCCGAATTCCGTCTGAATGTCATCAGACGATGACTACCACACCTTCCACGTTACAATAGGTACCCTCTCCAGGAAGCTGGATATTATGTAGATTCAATTAGTAGTAACAACAAATAATTTGTTTAACTGCTGTCACAAAGTCAGTCAACGAACTCCAGCAGAAAATAAATGAAGTGTAGAATTTGACCATATAGAAGGAGCTGCCTTGAATTTTTCATAATATAATATTCGAGTAAATGTTTCTCGTCCATCGTTGTGGCGCTGGGGGGGGGGGGTGCGTTCGCTCTCCTCACGCAGTGAGCCTATTCGATTCCTGATTTGGACAAATTTCCTAGCTGGGTTTTTTCCGTACTTTTTCCTCACCTGTGAGACGAATGTCTGAAATATTAGGCACTTGTGGTCCCAGGAATCACTTGCCGTCATTATCACTTTCATTCCGTCCTCACCTTGTTCGACATGAGTGTATATCGTGACCCTGGGAGTAGGCTCATCATTCATCCGGGAAGGTCCTCCATGTCCTTGTCTGGTCAAAAAAGTATTGATGTGAGCATAGTAACTCCTTCCCCCGAATAGTTTGCGGTCCTTTAAGGCCCAGGCAGCGTGGGGGTGCAAACGTCTATAATGAGCGTTTAAAAATAAATTTAAGTATATTTCATTCTTTTTTGACTTTTTAAATCATCGATTGTGAATTATGCCTTTTCATTTCTTTTCTGAATTTCGGGGTGAATGTAGCCAACTTTGTAAATTAGTTCAGATAATATAAAAAATATGAAAACATAATAAATTAAGACAGAAAGGGACAAGAAAATACGCATAACGTTTCATAGTACCTTAAAAAATAAAATTTGATGAGAAAGAAAATTCAGGTTATTACGCCAGAGTAATAAGACGCTGCTGAAAAGAAAAGAAAGAAGAGATCATAGCATTAGTGAGAGAGACAATTAAAAGAATGAAGGGAAAAATGCAAGAGGGAGACGTATAGTTGGTAAGACAATTAAAGGAAGACAAGGGATGGAGGGAGGAATAGGGACTACTAAGAGAGGGAAGATGGGGCAAGAGTTACGATGTGGTCAGGGAAATAAATGACAAACGTCACTACTCAGATAAAGGTGAACTCGTGTGACAGTAGGAGTATACATTAGCATCATGAACCAAGCTATGTGCGACGCTCGCTTGATAAAACCTCCCAGCTTCCTGCTAGAACCAGCGCCAGAAAATGAAAGTAGGCTCAGGCCAGAGTTTTAGGGGGATATGAGATTTTTACAACTGGTTAATTCAGTTGCCGGTCTAGGTTAAAGTGAAAAAAAAGGGAAGCAATCTAGAATTCTCTGTGGCTAACCGTAGCATATGTATCATGACTTTAATAGGAACTGTTGTAGTCTATCCTGGAATTCGATGTTCAATGCGTGCTTCTGATCGTTTAACATCCCTATAAAATATCTAATTCGACCACAAAATTTTGTTTTTTCTATGATGAAGTAACACACTATTTTGAAATTATAGGCTATTTCAATTTCCTTCTTCAAAATATGTAGGCTACCAACAAATGTAGTAAGTAAATTAATTACCTTTGTATTTTAGGTCTACTTCATTTGTAAGAGATACATTAATCCACCTATATACTTGGAATACATCCACATACATCTATGAAATAAGGAATGTCGACTCGAAGATTTTAACAAAAACAAGTTTCTTCGTGTAAAGTACGTAATTAGTAAGATCGTTTTAATTTGGTTTTAATCGTTTCAGAGCTGAATTTGTATGCAGATATATGCAATCATCAAGTGAAACCATAAGTGGGATCTAAGTTTGAAATCAACAAGGAAAATTTCAGTCTAATAACTGATTTCCATAAATTATAATTGTAACACGAGAATAAAAATCCTCACATTTTACATAAAGCATTACTGCATTAATATTATATCTCGGCTTCAAAGACTGTTTTGATATGGCGTAATGATGCGTTAATAGCAGTGAAAAGGCTAATGGTAAAAAAACTTCAAGGTGTTATTGCTGTGAATTGTGGATTTTCCGGTATGTGACCGCTCGGTTTACGAAAATTATTTCTATTCTAGCATGTTTTCAAAGTCAAATGTTGCAACTTCCAAAGCAGGTAGGTAATATCGTTGTCATGAGAACTGATATTTTAAAATAATGTGTTACTATTTAAAATACTTAATTATATCAAATAATTTGTCACAGTTTAAATTAGGAATTTTAAATAGTGTTATTAAATTTAAAAATTAGTCCACGGCAGCATACCCAAAATATACTGAATAGGTTCATTGGATGCGCACGGAAACACGAATCCAAATATTATATTAGATAGATAGTTACTTCTTAAATATGTAGTACTTAAACTAAAGACAAAGACAGCTATCAATAAAGGCTGTGGGACTCTGCATGCTGGCCACATGCCCCTAATCTTCCCTGATAATGTAATAATAGGAAGTGTTTGTCTGTCTGTACGCGATGCCCAGCGAAATCTACTGCATGCAGAGATCTGAAATTATAAACATAGATGAACTGAAGAGTGACCGAATGCACCTGGAAGCCGGATTTTTTATTTTCGCTTTCGTTCGCGACTTAGGCCTATGAGTAAAAAAACTGGCAGAAATCATGAATTTTTTGCGCTATCATTTCATTTGTCAAATCAATTGCAGGTGGCTTTGCCGTTTTTTGTCATAATTTGGGAATAAAAGAATCGATTCATTTTGTAAGCCCACCCTGGTCGATTCATTTGTTTATAATGCCAAGGCCCGCAGACATCTGAAATTTTCAACATAGTCGGAAGAAGGATAATGAATATAGCCTAAATGGTCAAACATTGGTTGATTTGGACGGAACTCACTATGCAGGGGTTTTCTGGGCCAGAGAACTCGAATCTGAGGTCGTTTTTCTCAGGCGGCGCTTTTTAATCGTGGAATGCATTCTAAAGCCGGATTTTTAGCTGTTTCTTTATAGTTTATAATAATTTAGTTTATGAATGATCCGCGTGTAAGTGTTAACAAAATATATAATGCTTTAGTTATGCTGCTCTAATTTTTTAATTAATTATCGCGGGCGAAGCTGCGGGCACCTGCTAGTGAAGTTAAAAGACAGAGGTAGATGACGCAGCGGCCCTATCGCTCATTGTATGTAGCGCCATGGAGTTTAGTTCTTAGTAATAACTAAAACGCTTGTATTTTAGTTGTAGAAGAAAAGGACAAGAACAAATATTTTAGGGTACGTCGATTTGTTTATCTTTCTTTCTTTCTTTTTCGTAGTTTTACCTCTCCCTTTTAGGATTTTTAAGCGACCCAAGCCACCCGGGCCTTACAGGGCCGCGACCTGTCGGGAGAAGGATTACCTTTGGATCACATACATACTTTTTTGACCAAACAAGGACATGGAGGGCCTCCCCGGATGAGTGATCAGCCCAATGCCGGGGCCACCTCCGAGACAACACGAACACATAGGACGATACACACCATTCACACACACTCACTCAAAACAAGGCGAGGATGAGGATGAAGATGATAATGACGGCCAGATGATATCCGGGGACCACAAGGGCCTAAAGTTACCTGACATTCGTCTCATAGGTGAGGGAAAACCCCGGAAAAACCTCACCTAGGTAACTTGTCCCGACCACGATTTGTTTATAAATTAGCATAAAGCTCCGCAGGATAAAATAGTAACCATATTCATGTGAGAATTGAGAAGTAAGAAGAAAATAAAGAGCAGTCTCAACAATTAGTGAAAAGGTTGCAGAATAATTGTGTTTTCTGCTGAATTTTACAACTAAGTTACTCATCATGACTTAAAAAAATAACAATAACTCAATGGCCAGTATTTTCTGTGTTATAAAATAACTTGGCACAGTGAATTTTTACATAGCGAGATTCTGTGGCGTCGGTCGGACTTGACCAGCCAAATAACTGGCAGTGCTGTAATTCCATTCCGTCCCCTGCAGAGAGCTCCATTGTTTTTAGGATCTCATATGCCGTGTTTTATGAAGTTATAGAGCATTCTTTCCCCTCCCTTCTCCTCATTGCGTTTGTTTTTACTAATTAAATGAACTTAATTTAGTCCCCAGTCAGCGCTCTCTCACTTTTATTCACTTTCATATGCTGGCATAGGTGATTTAATTTAATATCCATTTTCAGAACCTCTCAAATTATAAGGGTGTATGCCATTCTACCACAGTTTCCGTAAAATTAACTAAGTTACACTATTTTATTTTCAATTAAAGTGTATATCTCAAAAGATTCATGCTGGACATGGGAGTCAATTTTCATGTAATAAAACTGCTGTTATTTTGAAAAGGATTCCTGAGTGCGAAAGTCGTTTAAATACAATGATATATATATATATATATTTTTTTTTACTAAGGAATATTCCACAATACTATGGTTTTCCTTCATCCCACAACAATCTTGTGCCTCCATAAGTCCCTGTCCATAGCATCTTCTTCACTTAATCCTTTCCTCGCCATACTCCTTTTCACCCCATCCATCCAGCACTCTTTGGGCTTCCCTCTTCTTCTTTTTCCTTCTACTTCCCAATCCAAAATTGTCTTGGGTATTCTATCCTCTGTCATTCTGTGTACATGTCCGTACCATTTTAAGCGTCTTTCTTCTACAATTTCCAAAATATTCTTTTCAACTTGCATTATTTCCCTTATTCTATTATTCCGAATTATTCCGGATACAATGATATTAAATATATAATAAATCAATTAATTGATTTTAGGGTGATTATTGTTTGTGTGACGCCGTAATGAAGATTGTTGTTGCCCTGAAATTCAACATGAGAGTACGGATTCGTTCCCCATAAGGGTTTTTTTTAATTGAATGGAGGGGGACTGTAACTTAGGCCTGTGACCGTCGCCGGTGTGCCGGGATTTGTCCCGCAAGATTTGTTACATTTCTGTATATCTACAGACATGGGACTATCACATTTATACAATCATAAATACCATCGATTTGTCCCGGGATCGAACCCATGGCCCTGAAGTCATTTAAATTTTTCAGTTGGCCTAGTTATGGACGGCCAGAATGGTTGTCGGTTACCACCCTAAGAAAGCATTAAGAAACTATTTTAAAATAATCATAACACACAAGTAAACATAGAAATGGAAAGCTATGGTGCTGTTCTTACGTCGTACTTTGATAAAGTTGTGTTTGTATCTCAACCTAGGACTGAACCAAAATATTTGGTTAAATTTGTTGCTCCTATTCATTCCAGTTTACAGGATAATCAGTTTATATAGAGAGACGAAACTGTATATCCGTGGATAACTCACGTGCAAAAAACATCGCGAAACACAATACACATATCAGAACAGTTTATGTAGCAATTCACTGGTGAGTTTTTGTTAGATATGGAAAATAATAAATGTGTGTATTTTTTGTTAACGATTGAACGGATATGTTACTCACGGCGATGGAACTTGACGTATACGGTTTATTAATGTTGTTAGGCTTTGTGTTTAAACATTCGTTATGCATATCATAGCATTTCAACACAATTTATGTTTTTGCTTGTTGTACATTGCGTTTAAACGAGCGTGACTGAAGGTAGGTAGATTAAAAATTCGTGAAGTTTTAAAAATAATGTTGTCAGTTGATTATTATCATCAGTCCTCGTAAATGGTATCAGCTTCTATTTCAAATATTTTCAGTAGAAATGGTATTCATTCCAACGAAATAAATTCGGTGTCTACAAATTTCGAATCACCCAAGATATTTCTTATAAATTAAGTACATTTCTTTTTCTTATCCTCACTTCAGTTCCTCTTTGTCGACGCATTGTAATATGGATAAATGGGTGTTGAAGTAAAAATTAATATTCTATTACAATATTAATTATTTTATTGTATGCATATTTCAGATGTAATTCTTGAAATGTTAAGGTTTAACTTTTGTCTGAGTAATCAAGTTTTATTGCCACCTAGGTACACGTACAGTCGAATCTGGAAATTCTAAGCTGAAGGGACAAGCAAAAAATACAATTCATCATTATTTCGAATTAGAAAATTTTAAATTTTTGTATAGGGATGAAATGGGCTGGACATGTTGCGCGCATGGGGGAGGAAAGACATATCTCAAAAGTATTGACTGGGAGACCCGAAGGGAAAAGACCACCTGGAAGACCCAGACCTAGGTGGGAGGACAATATTAGGATAGATTTAAAGGAAGTAGGATTTGCGAGGGATAATTGGATGGAGTTAGCACAGAATAGTGTTGAATGGCGGGCTCAGGTAAGCGCGGCAGTGAACCTTCGGGTTCCATAAAATAGTTTGCTGAGGAATTATCTGTTGCCATTGAGTAAGTAATAGGGATTTCAAGGCCCAAGGAACCATGCTAAAAATTCGAAGTATTCACGATTTAGAATTTTAAAAGTTCGTAATAATCAAGTTCGACTGTATTTGAATTGTCCTTTACGTAATTTGCTATCAACGACAACAAGTCTTTTAAAGCCGGGTTATCTTAGGAGGTGGGTAACCACCTTCCTCAAGAACATTCGTGCTACATGAATCGTAGTTCGCGCTATAAATGAAGCATTTGACATATTACATTTTTATACTTAAGAAGAATAAATGTATTTGGGTTATCGTTCAACTGAAAGTTATTACATGCCAACCAAATTAAAAATATATTCCTTAACGCCTGTAGCACATAAAATTCTACAGACAGCACTCATTTGACTACAGTATTTTCATAATAATTATACAAATTATCAGAAACTTTTTAAGCTAAGTATTTGATAAATAAATCATGCAATAGCGCGTGATTATATTTAGATGAAAACAATTCTTCTGATTTAGTCATAACTAATAATTTCTTGAACATACAATAAAACTAAAGATACAATTCATTTTGGAAAACGTGATATAAAAAATCAAACTTTTTGGAAGGCATAAGAGTTTATTTCTTAAGAGTACCTTTTAAACTAGGATTTCCATCGTTGCACATATTTTAATTCGACTGTACAAACTGTTTCCCTGCTATTTTACATCTTCGAAAAATAATCATTAGTAAATCAACCAATGCTGCTGAAAAAAAATTGAATATCTGTATAGCTTTGTTATGTGGAATTAAAAAATGCAGAGGGTCATGGGTGTGAGTCATGTATGTTGGGGCGCGCTTGTCCCTCTTTCTTTCTTATCACATTTCGGCTTCATTGAATAAATGTCACGTTGAGATTAACACAACAGGCTTGGGGTAACTCGTGCTATTCAATTTGCTCATGTTACTACAGCTGTACTATGATACATGCCTCAAGATATCGTTACATACTGTTATTCATTGCGCATAAACCTACACATCATCATAGTGTTTAGGTTTACACAATCATGTAGATGTGCAGGAGTAAGAAAATTGCGTGTTATAATAATCGGTAATTCCAAACCTAAGTTTAAGTTTTAGGCTGTGTATAGAGGTACGTAAAATAATTAATCTACTGGCGTCATATTAAGGATTTCTCTCTTTCATTATAGCTTTTACCATCTGTACCCTTACCATCGGTACTGTAGGTAGAGGAAGCATAGGCGTAACTAGGCCGACCATATGGGGGGGGTTATAACATCCGCGGGGTCTGGGGGAGAAGGGGGTCCGGGGTCCTCCCCGGAAAATTAAAAAATTAAGATGCAAAATAACGAGTTTTAAGCTTCCGGGGGGCCTCCACCGGAAAATTTTAAAAATTAAGTCGCAAAATAACGAGTTTTAAGCTTCCCACGCTTTATACTTGTATTAAGTAATTTATGGGCAGACTTAAAAAAATTATACAATTTCCCCCCCCCCTCCTCGGTACGCCTATGAGAGGAAGTATTGATTTCTATGCTAAAATTCCGTGTTCTCGGTATTAATGCAAGTTTTGAGATCTCCTAAATCCAAAAAATGTTATCAGAAGTATAATATGTATGTCTGTCCGTTTGTCTACAAGTAACAAAACAGAATACTGTATTTGAGTTAAGTGCGCCTTTAAGGGATGTGGTATTAAATAGAGCTCATACATTCGCACTATCACTTTACACGAAGAAAATGTTTATTTCTAGTTCTCTTGATTTTGTTTAAATTTTAGACATTACCTGCTTGTCAAACTCAAAACACTGTGGCGCCATATCCCTCGGCCGAAAATCCCACCTAGCGTAGACATGCGGTAGGATAGGGGGCATGGGGCATGTGGTCAGCATGGCGACTATCACGGCCGTTGCTGATGGTTCCCAAGACAGTAGCTCCTTTTTTTTTTATCAACTAGCTCCTCAGTTTGTGTTACGAGGCTGAGCGCACTCCATTCCAGATCTCCTATAATCAGAAAAATTCGTGGAGGAATTAGAAAAGCGATAATTGTAATTATTGGGCCTAAGCATTTTCTATGATACTGTCAAAATGTCATCAGCCTTTCTAAAGCGAAAAAAGGTATTTCGGCAAATGAAGTGGAAATAGGCATTGACAGTGTAAATTTGACGTAGAAATTTTAAACGATCGCGGTTGTGCGTTAATTGGTACGAAGGGAGATAAAAAATAGTCTAATTCTCGTTTTGCACCGATTAAACGACGAAACACGATTTTGAGTAATAATGTAAATATTTACGATAATACACGACACGGCAAATATTATTGGGTAGTCCAGAACCCCACGACCTCATGTAAGTTCGCGCCAGCATTGTTAGCTTATAACGGACGGAAAAATTCGAAAGAGATCAAATTTTAATTTTTTTACCCCAAAAAAATTCTAGAGTCTTCCCATACTTTTTAAGGTTTATTGTGGCTAAACGGTAATAGGCTATAGGCTAAAATCTATGAACATTAATATAATTTGATCAACGTCTTGCAGCTTTAAAAATAATGAATTTTTGTTCCTTGTATCACACCTTCCTCCTCTCAATTTATTTACTGTAGGCAGGTCATGTTAATTAGGCTACTGCAATTAATATATTCAATTCAATGACGTGCGTTTAGCACATAGCATGAGATAGTAATGTATCATGCGATGCTAAATGCCCCCTATCTTGTGAGACAGACCAAATCCTCTTTAAGTAAAGAGCTTAACCCTGTGCTTCCACCGAAACCGCAATCGTAGAGTATTCCATCTCATCTGGTCATCCAAGAGAGGTTGTATCCCTCCCACTCGATTTATCCTGTTTACCTGCAGGTCGTAGCAAGCACGTAAACAAACCAGAAATGCTGCCGGGCAGTAAAGGCTGTTAGAAAAACGAGGGAACGGGAGTTTACGCCATTCCGTTAAGAAGCTTAATGGAGATGTAACGAGTGGTTGGAAGAGTTTCCAGCGATTTGTAGCTCCTTGCAGTTAAAGAGGCTCAGAGAGTAAGAGGAGGAAAGATTGAAAGAGAGAGAGAGTATATTTTTTCTGGTGGATACACAAGTGAATTGATGGATGGATGAATGGGTAGCTAAGATGATTAATAAATATATGGGTAAAGATAGTTACTGATAGAAATAAAATGTACATACATATTAGATCGTTATTAGGATGCACATGCTACACATAGATGCTTGGATATTAGACCTAAATAGACTACCTTCATTTTAATTTTTTAAATATAATCATTATTACCCTACAATAAAACCCGGATTGTGACTTGCGGCACATGAAGGTGGCAAGGTTGTCAGCCCTATGCACCGGCCGTTATTTACGAAAATAAACATTGGCAAAGGGAAGAGAAAATTTACGAAAGACAATATCTACATTTCGAAAGGCACACTCAATATTGTCTTCTAAAATTATTTTTAAAGTTCATCATGACTGAATAAACAGGACTTATTCGATTTTCATTAAATTTTGAAAATGGCTATAAATTTAATTAATTTAATTATTCAAATGATAAATTCGGCTAAGAAAATATTCTGTGGTGTCTCCCGTTCCCTTGCTAAATGCTTACGTGGTTAATCAAGCACTGCACATAATAATTATATACTGAAATATAGTATAGTATATAAGTAAATATGTACAACATAGTTCAATATAATATATAAAATGTAATACAATTTAATTTATCAGTGGAAGAGAAGTGGTAAAGGGAAGAGAAATACATAGAATAGGAAAGAGAAGGAGAATGAGGTAAAAGGAGAGAATTGTTCTAGGAACAGATTTACATTACGGAAGCTGTTTTGCTGGTGATGTGTTGTACAATAACCGAAGGCAACGAAAAGAGAAAACAAGTTCTATGAGGGAGGAATCAGTCCCCCTCCTCACATTTTGGTTTGAGAACTTAATGGATTGTGCTAAGATGCACAATTTATATCCCCCAACTACCACAAACCGGAGTTATTAAGGGCGAATAAATGCATTCTTAGCATATTATATGACTTCCAATATTTCTCCGAAATTTACTTCTCCTGCTGCAGAATTATTAATGTGGCTTCAGGGGCGTGTCGAAGCGGGAGAAGATGCAGTGAATTTTCCCGTCTCCAAAATAAAAATCATGCAAATAGTAGTGTAACAAATTTTGCTGGTATTGTGAACTTATCCTGTGGTTTTTATGCATCTTAGCTAATTCCAAATTTCACGTGAATTATAATTATTATTTATGCAATTCTCATAGAGTATAATGTTCTGAATGAGTCGGAAATATATTTTTTTTTTTTTAATTTAATTTTAATCGTTCAGCATTACATTGCTATGTCAGATTGGTGATAACCATTGGAGATTTGTAACAGTAGGCCTATTAGTATTCTTGCTATAGAGGTGAGTCAATGTTTGACCCCTCACTCAAAATTACGCTTTAAAGTTATCTGACATAGGCTAATTATGGTCACAGGCTTGAAAATATTTCGTGCAGCCTAATTTGTTATGTGTGAGAGAAATGAATTGAATTGTTTTTATTTTAAGGATTGTAGGCGTAGAACTTAAAAGTCCTCTTAGCCATACAATCTGCTCACAATGGCAGTTAAATTACAAATAAATTACAAATATAATAATTACAGACACATTATTAATACAAATACTGAAAATAAAACATAGGCTAAACCTTAACCTAGTGCCATGAAGTAGTAGCCAATATATACGAATTATATGGTAAAAGTATAAGAGAGAGATGTTAAATTTTCTTTTTTTGCACATAGGTCTGTTGATAATTAACCAACAACAAAATTGTGCAGTATTCTGAATTTCAAAGTTTTGAATCTATGAAAAATCAAATAGGTTATTGTCGATTGTACTAAACATAGCCTACGACATTTTATATGTTACGGTATTTTAACGAATGGAAGGCTTGTCTTCCTAACATGCTACTGCTTTTATCTAAGTTTGCAGTTAACATGGAACTATTTTTTCAGAAGAAAAAATACCTGGGATATAATGCGAAAAGAGCAACTAGCTTTAATAAAATGTCATAATGTTCATCTCCAAATAATCAGATTATAAACGTTGAATAATCAAACTTCATCAGATTTCAGAAAATTGACATAAACAGTAGCCTACCTAAGAAAAACAAGCTCTCCTGTTAGTTGAAACTGGAATTATTCCACCCCTTTCGGCTTATTTATAAAACAATAGATAATTAATATTTATTAAAATTATCCAAATTATTATTATTATTATTATTTTCGGTATCAAAATTCTCATTTCGATTATTATTATTATTTTATGTTTCCAAATTCGAAACATTAACTGTAAAAGAAACGTATGTATTCAAAATCCGATTATTATTATTATTTTGCAATTCCAAATTCCAAATATTAACTGTAAAAGAAACGTCTGTATTTAAAAGACAACGTACTAAGTTCATAATCCCAACCCGCGAATTGGCTTAACCAATAAAAACGATTTACGTAACGAAGGATGTAGCCAATGAGAGAAAAGCATCTTTAACCGCGAAAGATAGCGTCAGTAGGACGACACTCCATTATCACTCTTCGAACAGAGCAGATAGTTACATCGTGCTCCCGTGGAGAAGTCGCGGAAACCAAAACCCAGCTATGGCGATTCTCACAGCCACCACCACATATGAAGCACAACGCATTCAGAAGATATAAGCGTGTGAGTTTTATTTCATTTGTGATAAATAAGAAGAATATAATTCACATAAGTAAATGACAAGTGAAACTAAAAGTGGTGACGACGCACAAACAGTTACACAACTTACAGTTTATACGAATAAATTCCGATAGTCAAAAGTTTATAGTGTGGTTATCATTTCAAAAGGTATAACTAGCTATAACACTATCCCGAGATGATTCATGCAATACCCTGGGCAAAGGTAGCCGTGGAAGCTGAGGTGCATAACCAAAAGGACTCCGACGGAGGTTCGAAGTAAGTACATTTCCCAAAGAAATCCCTTCACACAACCCGTCCACCTACCTTCCAACTTGTACCACCTCATAGTTCTAATTAATAACTGGGCACCATATCGTGTAAGTTACCTGACATTAAAAACAGTGTAATTTCTAGGAGTCTCTACAAACTCCGACAAGAATATCTGCAGTTTTTTTGTTATACTGTATCTGGATTCAGTATAGTTCCTCTTTTCTTTCATTACTGATCAAGCAGTCTCGAGTTCTGATAGCAGTGAAGTGGGGAAGACAGAAGAAAGCAGCGAGCGCGTAGTTGTTGAAACAGAAGAGTAGAAACAGCACTTGAATAGCAGGTGGATCATCAAGCTGTTGTCTTTACAAACTAATTAAACGACGATAAGAACTGCTCCTGCTATTGAACGAAAAGAAACTTCGTTATCCCTACGCCGTTCATTCCATCGCATTTCGATTCTAGTTAGAACAAGAATTTATTGACGGTTTCGTAAACAAAGTTAAAGTCACGTTAATGATTCCTTGCTCTTGTATCAGTTATTTATTTACAATTAATTAATTCCGAGAGAGATCTACTTCAGAACCATCCAATGCATGGCCACCACGATAATGAAAAGAGAACTTAACAGCTGAGACTAGTTTAATTAAGCCAGACTTGAACGCTATTTAATGACTCAAGGCAATTAAAATCTTATTAGGAGTAAATTCTGATCAAATTCCAAACACTTTTTTTCTCTTTCATTCATTGAGGAATGAAAAAGTAACGTTTTTGCTGGAGCATTAAGCCAACAGCTTTCTTAATTGATTCAAACGTAAGTTTGTCTTAAACCAAACATTAGTTTTTATACTAATTTGGTAAGTTGTCTTTTTTTCTTTTTTAGATAGACTAATAACTTTATAATTATATGAATCTCTTCCGAAATTATATGTTTGTGGTTGTGGAATTTTATCTTAAAATCATGGAACAATATCTTGGCTAAAATAATTTAGTGTGTATAGTTATAATTATTGTATCTATCTTCCTCGTAACTTTCCATTACTATTATGTAAACCATCATTTATTTGGTCGCCCTTAACAATTTTAACAACGTATTTTGTTCTTAGCAGTTGCAGTGGTGTAAACTTAAAGGAATGTTGTTGCACAGACGTTTATGGAACATTATTATGCTTATGGTATTACACTAATATAATTATTACGAAGAAAAATAACGTTTATAATCTGAATTGCTGAATTGGTTATATTATGATAAATTCTTTGTTGGTTTTTACCATCTTATTAACTACATTATTACTGCATTATTAAAAATTACGTGGAAAATACGAAATACTGTAGAGTCTCGCAAACTCGTTCTAATATAAACCGAAAGGGCAACCGAGTTTGCGGAATTCCGAGTAATCGAGAATAAAGACTTAAAAATAAATCTGTCACTGCAAAAAATGAAAAATGTGTCAATTGTCCTCAAATATAACAAACACCGTTAAAAATATTTATAAAACATGTAAATCCAAATTTAGTTTCTCCTCTATGAAACAAGAAGTATATGTGTCATTATATTACAACAAAATAGTTTACCTATTTCTTGGCAAAGAATATTGTTTGATGCTCGCGTCAGGATTGCCGAGTAATCCGAACTGCCGGATTATTGAGTGCCGAGTTTGCGAGACACTTCTGTAGCAACAAACCGGAAAAGAACAAGAATCATAAATAAATTATGTAGACTAAACTTACACATCATTTGCCCATTCTTACTATAGGCCTACCTTTCATTTTGTATACACACAGTTCCTTCTACTGTTTCGACTAAAACCACAATGTTTGCTTATTCTCATGTTTTTCGAAAGGTATTTATTTAATTAAACTTTTTCATCTGTTTTATCTCTCCGTGTACAATATAAACACACTTCCTCATATGCCTCAAGAAACGGATATTTAACAGACTTATGACGGCATTCAATCTTTCATAAATCGTCGGGAAAAAATATTATCACATAAAAATGTATTGCTACTATTTCGTATTATTATTATTATTTCGTATTTATTGTATCTTTGAAGGTGAATTAATAATAACCAGTGGACAAAATGAAACATTATTAAGCCTATTATTATATATTATTATTATCAATATTATTTTATTTATTATTATTATTATTATTATTATTATTATTATTATTATTATTATTATTATTATTATTATTATTAAAGACTGAAATTTCAAATGAACGAAATAATTTATCTGTTTATGTTTTCTTGATAGCAAATGGCACAACGTTCAAAATAGCTACCGTTTAAGAAGTAGTAACTTATTCAGTTCATTAAAATAAACGTTTAAATTTTATTTACCAACACTAACAGGTATGACATGCGAGAGTAAATAAGCTACGTTTAATAAGCCATAGAAAATGAGTATTCTCGAATCATATATCGCTTCGAGAGTTAAATTTCCCGTTAAATATACTTTTTTGTGACATAATCACTATTATTTATTCATCTTATAAAAATAAACATATAGAAGTATTTCCTTGTTTTAAGTTACCTATGATAATGACTTATTTTATACAGATTTTATTATTAATACAATATCTTGTTTTCTTTCAGGTGAGTAATCCAGTGATTAAAGTTTGGTTTTGGAACTAACTTAGTGAACTTCGTACTCTGTTCGTCGTCACTCAAATGTAAGTTGAATCAATTTTAGCCCTATTAATTTATTCACATGTTACGTCATTCTCATCATTTCTATTGTCATGCTCTTGTAACATAGCATATTAGCATTATCGTTGCATAATCGGTTCCATAATCTGGCTGTAGGCAGAGTTAAATTGTGTGATATAAGAATAATTTTGGCTGGTCCTCAGCCCATAGCTCATTTAAAGACAATAGTAGGCCTACCTGAAAATAGGATTCGGATTACAGACTATGAAAATGAAACCATTATAACCTAATACCTGAGAAATCTTATGCCGTATAATGTTATCCATTCCACGCTACCGTAATATTTTTTTTTATTGTTACAAATTACAAAAATACAAATTATTACAAATACAAATATAAATAATATAAACACAATTAGTACAATTTCAAAAGAGTATTATTTGCCCCGCATGAGCATAGCTCATAGCTTGCTATAGCATATAAATAGACTATCTCAGCAGATAACAGTTTACTTTTATAAAGTGGCATGCTGATAAGAAAAAGGTGGGATTTTATTACAAAAGAAGTAATGGCAAAAATCTCGATAAAAATAAAATAGTCCGTAGGCAATGATCAGGCAAGCTCAAAACTGCATCCCTTTGCCCATCCATATTTTAGATTTCTGGGAGAATTTAAAATCAAATCAGTAAATGCAGGCCTACCGTCTTTATTTGGAAGTCTGTGCATATCTCCTGTACTACCTCTCCTTTCTCCCGTTACTTTTCTAAATCTACCGCATAGTCCTATTGTAAGAAGTGTTCTGTTTAGACCTACATATGTACACATATATGTATGTACACTTACACTATCATAATTAGAGCCAACGGGGAAATCCGGTAAGTCCTAATTTGTCAAATTTCTTTTTTTTTTTTCGACCTCATCGGATAGTTTAGCAAGTATAATTTTGCATGGCACAACTGAATAGAATATTAGTTCTGCAAGTCCAGAGAAGTGTGACATTTTAAATTTGCTCTCCTCCACAAATAGCAGGTTTTCTCCTGGACTCTTTGATCTATTTCTCTGTTATATCATAATTGAAGGGGCTAGTTCCATAAGGGCGTAAGGCACATCTTGAATTTTGAGCTTTTAACATTTATACCTTCTCCTCATATCTGTTAAATACTCAGTGAATGATTTATTCTTGTGCCTTAACCCTCTGCTCAGTCATAAGAAAAGACCTGTGCTTGTGAGTGGTAACATTGTTTAAAAACATTAAGATTTCTCAAAACTATGCTTGTGTGCCTTACGCCCTTATGGAACTAGCCCCTTCAATTGCATTTATTATCCCGTTCACTAGGCATCTACATTCTTCCGCTGATTCGGCATTCTTTCAGTATGTCACATGGCACATGTCAGTTTGTGGATTATCCTATACAATAATACTCATCTTCCTATATTTATGAACTTACGAAATTGAATCGACACCTAATACCTTAGAGTTGTTTGATTCTTTACTTATTAGAGCATTTTTTGGCATCTTGAAATAATTTAACTCCCTAAAAATGCAGACTCAGATAGCCCGAGGTTATTTCAAAAGTCTATATAACGTTTTGCTATTTTAAAAAGAAGCAAAATTTGTGACAAGGAAATAGTTATAATTTAAATGATTAATTAATTATCAGCTAAGTAATATAAATTTTCCATGGTTACATTTTATCCTTGGCTAGGAAAAATATACTCTGAAGTACTACAGAATTTAACAGCTGTTAATGATTAATTTTTCTAATGTTTTAAACTGGATGATTTCAGGACTTTGTATTTTATCAAACGGAATTGTGGGACAGGCGGAGTGTATATTAAAATATTCATGTATTAGAGGGATTGGATCGGCATCACAGCATGATTAAATTCATAGAATATTTATATTCTCAGGCCGATATAATACCCTGTAACTAATTTCAATTCCAGTAATTGGAATTATATTTACTAGACACCACAAGGTTAATATAATTTATTTATAACAACAAATGTAATTTTAGGAACTCGGCTTGCGGGCACACTGGGATATTTCGTCAGTATAACTGAAAATCTACTAAATGAAACGGATTTCTTCTTATACACGTTACGTATTCTAAATACTTTAATAGTCCATTTAAAGCTATTAACGGTTGAAATTGTTCTTGCATTAATCCTAGTTCGAATACGACTAGTTGAAAATTACCTTGTTATAGGGTTTTCTGCTGCTATTTTTTCTCTTAATTGAAATTCATTTAGCTTAGGGATTTGCATTATCATGTCTTGTCAGTTTCGAAATATGTATGCTGCACCAGTTCTAATTTGTCATATTAATGAAAGAAAACGTAAATCAAGATAATAATTTTTTTATTAAGAAATATTCCACAATACAATGGTTTACCTTCATCCTAAAACAGTCTTTTGCCTCCATAACTCCCTGTCCATAGCATCTTCTTCGCTTAATCCTTTTCTCGCCATACTCCATTTCACCCCATCTATCCAGCACTCTTTGGGTTTCCCTCTTCTTCTTTTTCCTTCTACTTTCCAATCCGAAATTTTCTTGGGTATTCTATCCTATGTCATTCTGAGTGTATGTCCATACTATCTCAAGCGTCTTTCTTCTACAATTTCCAAACTATTCTTTTCAACTTGCATTATTTCCCTTATTCTATTATTCCGAATTTTTTTCTTTCCTGGATTTTCTTGCTGAACGCCTCCAAAAATCCATTTCTAATACCATGAATTTGTTTGCTTGTTGTCTACTTATGGTCCAAGTTTCAGCGCCATATAATGTTGCACTTTGGAATAATGCCTGATATATTACTTTTTTAGTTCTGTGGAAGATATTTTCAAGATAATAATGCAATGGTAACTTATTTAAATACGGATTTATCGCACAATGTTGCGCATATTATGGACTGACAGATTGATAAATAAAAAAGTCTTAAGACGAGCAAGACCTGAGCAGCTATTAGTAATGTCCATGTTCAGTACTGCAGAATGTCTTACTTGAATAACATATTACGCGGAGAAAATATTCTCTAGTTGCAATTGCAAATACCGTTATGAAGGAAAATATAGAAGTATTGGTAGGCCTAGGTAACTAGATTTCGTGGGTAAACAATATCAGAGAATGGATCTATTTAGAGTGGCTAGTCTTACAAGTTAGAAAGAAACCTGCACGGAACGAAGCTGTAGAAATATTTAAACAGACTGAACTACCGTAATTTCTTTATCAGGTTTGAAAATTATTGTTGTCTGGCATATTTAGTTATTTCAACCTGACGCAAAGACACCAGGCAAGACAGGGTTTCTACATACAATGGATAGCTTATAACTACCCTTCAGAAATTTTTTTTTAGATAACTCTTAGCATAAGCACATCATGTGCAAAATTTAAACAAAATCGTTTGAACCGTTTTCGGGAAAATCGCGAACAACAAAATATTCTTCGTGTAAAGTCCCCTTAAAAAATAGGAGGAAGCATCGCCAATCTTCTTGTCACAGGGTTTCTACATACAATGGATAGCTTATAACTACCCTTCAGAAATTTTTTTTAGATAACTCTTAGCATAATCACATCATGTGCAAAATTTAAACAAAATCGTTTGAACCGTTTTCGGGAAAATCGCGAACAACAAAATATTCTTCGTGTAAAGTCCCCTTAAAAAATAGGAGGAAGCATCGCCAATCTTCTTGTCACATTCTCAGAAGGTACCTAATCCAAATACAAAATTTTGTTCTCATACGATTTTCCATTCTGGAAGTTAGACTGTTCACAGACACTTACATGTTTATGAAAGTAGTATTTTTGGAGTCAGGGGACCTCAAACATGTATTTACGTTAAGAATTCAACTTCGAATTTGGGGGTCGAACACAATACTCCTCTACCTATAGTACCTTTTGGTACAGGCAGAGGAGTGAAAAAGTTGTTCTTCTAGTTGTAATAGTACTCAACAGATGGCAGCCAATAAATATTCAAAGAAATCGATTGTGCCGCCTTCGATCTATCAGATCTGTAGTCTGTGAGCACTGAGGGAAGCCTTCGTTGTGTTGAGTGCATTTTTACATCTGTTTTAATGTATTTACGGTATTTACTGCAGTGTAATATTACAGTGGAACATATGTGTGTACTACAGAACAACTGTGAATGAAATCCAAGGTAAGACGTACTCTAGATTCTTTGAAATTAGTCCAGTCATGCAACCTGTTTAATGTAAACAGAGCCCACTTCTATAAATACGCTGAGGTATACAAGTCTGATCTAAACAACCTGCGACTTGAGATAGTTCAGTCGAAGCGAAGAATTGGGAGAGCTGCGTTGTATTATGTTTTAGCCTACTAGAGGTTCTGTCAGCTGTTTAGCAACTTGCCAAAATATAGCAAACCTCTCGCGTAGTGTAGCTTCAGCATTGCCATGGAAATATGCCACTCCATTATTAACTAACACAAGTCCGCGCGCAAATGTTTTAGACAGTGAGATTGGTAGACGTTGTCAAGTCTAACTATTTATAATAATAATAATTAAAAATAATGGACTCGAACAACTGCTGTCTCGTGGATTGTCATGCCTTTTCTACGCATTCGATATAAAGCATCTAGACTAGGCATATAAAACTTTACAACTTTCATTTTACAATCCTCGGTTTGAAATAGGGGGAATAAATAAATACTTTTTTTAAATTTTGTATTCAACTAAATGTAAATGTTATTTCATTAAGTAATTGTTTACGACGAATAAAAATGTAAAATCAACCTAAAAGAAAAACCGGGGGGCCGGGGCCCCTACGGCCCCCTCTCTGGATCCGCACTGCCCTAATAATATCACCAACTGTAGGGACCAGCACTTCTTGTTGTTCTGTCATTCTCCGAAGAATGGCACGACATGACGTCCGAAACATGAGAATTTAATAATACGCTATCCCGGAAAGCCACATTTCACGTACCTATGACACCGGCCGTGGAAGCCTACGTACTCATTTAATATAACGCTACAAGGGTTTTGATGTTGTTTGCTTTTGGCCAAGCCTGTAGTAAAAGCTTTCTGATGTCCTTGCTGCAATCAGTGCTCGATCCCACATACTCCCATGGGATTTGTGGTGAACTAAGAGGGACAGGATCAGATTCCTCTAGAGGTTGCCTCGTTCCCCTGCCTATTAGAGAGCCATTATCGTGCTTGCATGGCAGTGGTGCAAAACATGTCTTCAGAATTTTCTTGCTTAGGGGTGTTCTGTGCAAGTAATTTTATTACTTAAACAATTTTATGTTATCGAAAGAAATCACTAGGGAATCCAATACATAATCTATTTGTGATTTTCCATGTATGTAAAAACATTCTGCAGTTTATAAACGAACATTGTTTTAGTCATAAATCATAACAGAAAGCTAATCTTACTGTTTGAAACTCATTTATCTGGTTTCAAAGCTTGTTAGTTATAATATATTAATAATACGTATTTTTTAACTCTTGTGGATCTTAGAATACTGTGACGAATTTAAGAAAGTAGTGTAGGCCTCTCGTCCCAATTTAACAAAATTGTGGGACAAATCCCGGTTATGCCATTGAATTTTTCGGTCATTCCACTGTGGCCTACTAGTGGTTTACTATGAAGCTCGGGTCTTAAAGTACTTACAGTATATTCGCCACTGGGTTTTCATCTCATATTGAGAACGCTTGGTGGTATACCGGGATATGTGAGTCAGTTGAGGATTTAATGTTGTATCGTCACGTTGCCATGGTAGCTGAAGTGGTAGAGAGCAGCACAGAGAGCCGAAGATGTATCATTCAAATCCCGGCTATTGCATTAAATTTTTCCGACTGACTCTACCTTTCCTGCTTAGCCCTTACACGGCCATTATCATTCCATGGTCAACTGATTTGATTGAACGTTCAATCGTCTATATGGATAGATTATGCAACAGCGTTCCAAGTCATTTCCTGCTATTCAACACAAGAATGCAAATATCGTACATAAAATGTTTAGATACCAATACACTTTCCAGAACTTCTCCAAACCACTGCTTGAGTTCATAATGGGAGTTAAACTTATTCAAGTGTTCGCATATAAGTACAAACAAGTAGGCCTATAGATGTAGACGTATTATACACAAGAGATTTAGTACACATTTGGAAATTGCAATAAGCTTATTTGTTCACAAATCACTTAATGCCTTTTGTTAACGTTAACAGCGATGTGGTATGCCACAATACGGCAATAAGTCCCGCCATCTTGTTGAAACTAGAGAAGTTGCATAACACCAAGGGGGTTTAGAAGCTTGTTTCTAGATTTCGAGGGAAACTTCGGGGAGGGTAGGCAATAAGTGTGTTCACAATAGTTTCTACAACAGGAGCTTATAAGAGAGAAGTAGCTGTGTGCAGTTTAGGAGTATGCAAGTTTCTCCCCGGAGTTGGCTTGCTTTATTATAGCTGGGCGTCAAATACCTCTCCACTTGCCGATTACTGAACGTGTCTGAGCCATTATATCAATAGGCGAAGTCAGACTTCATACTATTAAGTTTGCCTTGTACACGAATCTTGTTTTCGGAGGGGAATGAGTGGGTTATTTATTTCCATTAAGCGTCTCCTACTGAAGTAAACATAGCTTAATCAGTATGCAAAACTGCTGTATTAGTTTATCTAGTTCGTATTTGTTTGGGCTTTTAAGCGCTTTCTGTAGCATCGGCTGGAAACTTCAACGTACTTGCGATTCAAAGACAATTCTTAATTGATCATTTTGTAGCCAATGTTTACAGTTCATGATACTTGTGTGGAACCGATGTCTGTTCTAAAGAAGTTGGCAGATATATTAACTATAGCCTACATCAAGTCATACAAATTCTAAGACACTTTAAAGTTAAAGCTATGTAACTTTTCATAAAACTACGTTGAGCAAAGCAGCAGTTTACAAGGAAATGGTTCTGTGCCCAAGGTTGTGGGTACGATCCCGGCACAGGTCGATGGCATTTATGTGTGCATAAATGTGACAGGCCCATGTCAGTAGATTTACTGGCTTGTAAAAGAACTTCTTCGGGAAAAAATTCTGGCACACCGCCGACGGTCACAGGCCTAAGTTGCAGTACTTCCCCGTCTTTAAATAGTCAAATACCAACCAACTAGGGTCATTAAGGTTATATAAATATCATTTTGGTAAAAATCCTAGGTAAAAATCCTAATTTTACTTACAAAATAAAATTATAAATAACTCCAACAATAATAAATCTTTCCTTTTTACTCTTATATCACTTTTAGTCCAATCATTTCTATTAAAACGTAGTTTCTTGGACACTCCAAAAATGTTTTATTTTACTGAAGTTATGAAAACCCAAAAACGCCCTAAAAACCCCATGATAAAATTTAATTTAAATTTCCGAGCTGAATTAGTGTATTGATATAATTAAGCATCAAGTGAAATCATCAGTGGGCTTTAATTTTAAAACTAATTAGAAAAATTTCATCAAATTAGATAGTTTCCATGAATAGCAATCCTAACATTTAGATGAAAATCCGCACATTTTAAGTAAAGCATTATGCTGTTTAATTTATATATCTGTTTTTATATAATATTTTTTGGCGATAAATTATATGTCAGGCAGCAGTGAAAAGTTAAAAAATTGAATAGTAACACCAAATTTTCATCCGGCAGATTTATAATGATCTTATAATTTTTATAAGCCCCAAGTACAGGTATCTGTTAGAAAGGATGTTGAAGTTAATTTATTTTCACCCACACCTTTTTCATTTATTTATTTATTTATTTATTTGGGTGACTATTGCGAGAATCTGAATCTGAAATCAGAGTGTAAATTCTGTAGGCCTATGTTATTCGAATGTGATTAGGCTATACATTAAAGTATCCATTAGGCAAGAAAGAAAGAAAGAAAGAAAGAAAATATTTTTTTCATTGTTCCCCTTTATTTCTTTGCATTAAAATGACATGGTGCAGGAAACTGATGAATGTTCAAGCTTCTGAGTGCTTTTTTCGAGTAAATATTGCAGCTGAACATGAGTTCGATCTACATATTTTTTATACCAACTTACAATTTTTTACATGACTAATTTATACAACTGTATAATAATATCATGAGTTGAAATATATATTTAGTGTTACATGAAAATTTATCTTATAAGAATAATAACCTAAAAGGAAAGGAAAGAATGAATTCTTTGAAGGTTAGGCATGGTTATCAGATCAGACAGTAAAATTATGGAACTGAAGACTAGCAATTTGGCCCCATGACTCCATGCAGAGTGCCAAAAAAGACACTTAGCGTGTACATAAAATATAGAAATTATAAGGTGTACGTCTCTGGAAATTGTTATTTGGTATCTGTGATGTGCATCTGACACGAATATTTGTAAGCTTTCTTACGTCAATACTGAAAATAATTACTGGAATTTGCAAAGATTTGTTACATTATTACTTAAATCGTGGACGTGATAATTTATAACTTCTGTTTTCAAATGTTAGTAGTCATGACTCATGTAACGTAAAAAGATCTATGTAACTAGGAAATAGGATAGCTCAAGCATTCTCAAGTGTTATGTAACTTGGATATTAGACTGTCATTTTGGTCTCAAAGTTGTTTCTCATTTTCTATATTTAATAATTGTTCTATGATAGAAGAGAACGAAGGATTTGAATGGACATTCAGTAAACTTGTTCCTTCATTATAAAAGGAATTTACTATTTTTTTCAATTTCTTATTAATACCGGTATTATTTTAATAAAATCCAAAAAATTAAAAATTAAAAAATCCAATAATCCGAAATTTAAAAAATCAAAAATCCAAAATATAAAAAATATTAAAAAAATTAAAAATCCAAAATTTAAAGATTTAAAAATCCAAAATTAAAAATCCAAAATAAAAAAATCCAAGAATAAAAAAGTCAAAGATAAAAAATTAAGAAAAAAATTCAAAAATTCAAAGATCCAAAATTTATTGTTCTATAATTTTCTTTGAGTTGAGACTTCTGTGGTCCCATCAGGAAGTAACTGCGGAAGGTTCTTGCCACTTGTCGAAGAAAATGTCACGCACATGACGTACCATTCTAATATCCAACAAACCGAAGACTGTAAAAGTAACCAATGGGCACACAAGTCAAAATTCATTACAGTAAAGCAGTAACTTTTTCAGCGCCTCAGTTTTGAAGTCCTCCCTTTTCATTGACTTATTTGAACCTAAAGAAAAGGAATAATTCTTTATTCTGAGAGGTACGTTATGTGGCAACATGACGTTTCATAAGAATTATAAGTATTATTGCAATGTAATTTAATTTTGTTTTTATTTATTTTATACTATTACGTAATGGTCACATGTGCAATTTCACTATTAGAAGCGACTTATGTGTTGCCTTTTAAAAGTGTGTATATTTGTTTTTATTTAGTTCTTATTATTAAGAAATACCTATGAGTAAACAAGTGTCATTATTGATCTTTAGTTAATTTATTCCGAAAGTGACATGACTGCAATTTAAAAAATCTAATTTTACCGAAATTCTCTTTATTACAAGCGATTTATCTTGTGCTTTTTTTTTAAAGCTTGTACAATATTTTATTGTTTGTTTGTTTTTCAAGAATACGTTCGTTGAATTCAGACACAAAAACATAACCTTCTTCTCCAGTGATTGCACTAGAATTGAAGTAAGCTATTTTATGAAGAAATTAACCTCTTAAATTGTCTCTTTTCTTCACTGAAGAAAGGGGAAACAATCTAATTTAAATAGGCAAAGTAATTTTATATCAGCCTGAACTCTCGTCTTAATTTGATCAGATTAGAAGAGATGATCAGTGCAGAGGGTGAGGGGAATTAAGTAATTCAAAGCGCTTATTTTGAGACAAGGGGAGGAGGCCATTATAATTAATCTGAAAATCCCCCTTATTTCTAATGCACAAGTTGTTTTGCAGTAATTTGCAATTAAAAAGTGTTTTTAAATAACGTTTAAAGGAAAGCAAATTGTAAAAAATCGAGTTTTCTTTGTTTTTACGATATAACGTTTCACAATAGCCACAATAATAGCGATTTGCATTTCTCTGAATTAACGAACTTAACAGCTGGCTGCGAAGAAGAGATCCTCATTAAGTAAATAAAGTACAGTTGATGTTATCAGCAAAGTATCTAGGCATAGCCTATTACTAATGCTGGCTGTAACACTTCCGTGAATGCAAATGATAACGCGCCTTATTTCCTTAATGTATATTTCAATTTGTATATATTAACAGGAATAATTATGCAAGCTTAACTATTTATCCATTTGCATTAAGGAGTGACAATTGTCGGTTTAGCCATTTTTATTTAAAAAAAATGCTCTATTGCATTTTAATGTCTAAAACTCAGCATGTAACTCTGTAAATTTTATGTCATTTGGGCGCATGGAAAGGTATCATTGCCGATTCCATATTTAAAGTACCATGTGTTGTAAATTGCTAGTGCGTGCAAACTTCAGTCGCTTATTTTCTTGGTTTTAATTTTCATGTTAGTTAACCCTTTCAGAGTTTCGTATGTTTATATAAGCAGTCGTCAAGTGAAACATCACTGGGCTCTAAGATTGGAAACACTGGTTTCCACAAATTATAATAGTAACATAGGGATAACATACGAGTAACATTCTATATAAAATATTATTGTTTTATAATCTTATATTTTGACTTCAAACAAAGTTTTGATGTGACGCAATTATACGTTGATAGCAGTGAAAAAGTTAGATTCCGCACAATACAGACACTGCTCTGTAGTTTGTCATAATGTACTTCATAGCGTGTTCAACAAATTAGTAGGCCTAATCAAAATTTCTTATGCAATCTTTAGTTTTTTTTTATATTTAATACCATCATACGTCAATTGTTTTTAAAACTTCTCTTTTTAAAATACTTTTTTTAATAAAATGAATCGATAATACTTTTAATCCGTCAAAGAATATTATCTAAAAAATCATATTTATATTTACATTTTTTCAGAGGATAGGTTTCAATTTTCATATTAACAGTGTGTCAAATTTCAAATTTATAGCGGAAATAGTTTATAAAATCAGTTTCAACATTTCGATCACTTAAATGGTGTTAGTCATTCTCTGGTCAGTAGGTGTCGCCGGTTTGGTATATATACTGATGGGATAATTTTACAATATTACGACATGAATATAGTAGTTGCATACATTTTTAGCCATATGAGATTACATAAACTGTTATCAAAATTGTACCGTCTCATGTTAAAGTGGAAACTTTTGTATGGGCTAAGTAGGCCTACCCCGTTGGGGATACGCCGTTGTTGCAGTTGGTTGAGGCACATCGAATGGTCATGGGTTCAATCCCCGACGAAGTCCTTGGGATTTTTCAGTTGGCCTACTCTTTCCTTCTGTGGTGACTTAGCCTTTAATGAAAACCATTAAAAACTATGGCGCTATGTGGGTGTGTTCATCTCATATGATATTATTTTGAAGTCTTTCTGTGCGTAAGTTACTTGTTAATATACCCCCCCCCCCAAAAAAAAATATGTCGTTTCTCATTGTTTCTTAATAATTTTTTATTGATTAACAACAGATTTTATCATTTATTCTCTTTAATGACTTTTAAATACTATTCGGTAAATCGATGTTTTGCTTAAGTTTGCTACACAGGTTGATACAAACAAATCAGTGTCTCCTGCGGAATATGGTGAGGAAGTTATGGTTTTGTTGGATTATTGTATTAAGTAACGCTTATGATAATTTACAGTAATCCCGAGCAATTCGAGTATGGAACTTATAGCTAAGCGTAAAATGTAGTAAAATGTAGATGGATCTAAAAATAAATATAGGAGTGGCATCTACGTTTACCCCTAATCTAGGAATAATTCAGAAATGTTTATTATGTGCTGCTGTAATAATAATAGACCTACGAATAAATGTGGTTCGATTATCAGAGATATTCATTATATCGAATTATAATTATATAGTGCCTTTTAATAAAAATGATTGGACCAAGATTGATATGAGATAGTTAATAGCAAAGAAAAATAACATATTTTATTGCATTCGAGTAGTTTTTTTTTAATTCTGCCTATTTTTTTCATCAAACAGTGAACGGCTGTAACTTTTCGTTTACATCTTTCGATCCTGAATGAAAAGGAGTATGCCTGTGTAATATATTGAAAAGGTAAGACATATATAAAGGTTGTGCTCTGAAAAATAAATCCAAGAACATTTTATTCTTTCAGAAAGTTTTCGTTGTTTTCCACTTCTTCAAATGAAACTTCCCACGCTTCTTCTGGGAAATTTCGATGTGCATGCATCCAGTAACAGGTTCTGAAGTACCGGTACTGAAATCTTTGAGACATATTTTCCGCTCAAGATGTACAGGGAAAGTTAACATTTATGAGAAATGACTAAAGGTCTTGAAGAATCTGCGAGGACGCCAGCAAGGAAGGAAAAGCAATGTCTGTTATGAAATGACCAATTTGGAAAGTGAGCGAACTCGTCAAACGTCATTTATTGAATGTCCAATAACAACTCGTGGACGACATCTCGACAATGCGGGCGGGAGACTTTCCATGTTGTTATTAGTTTGCAGGGGGCAGTCCAACCCTTAACTAAGTTTTAGTTCCTAGATTGTGTTTGCTGGAGAGGGAGAGAATTTAGGCAAGAACGTACGTTCAAGAAATAACTCCGAACCCTCCTTGCATGCCTGCAGATTGGAAGCTGGGAAATTGATAGAAGAACACACTAGCAGAGATGGAGGGAGTTAACAATATATCCCATCGTGGTAGAGATATATGCTTTACCGCGGTATTTCGATATGCTAGACAAGGGGTTGTTCAACGTTTTGAGATTGAGAAACGCCTTGAAAATAGGCTAGATAATGGACTAGTATAGAATATAACGAACACAAAAACCCCAGTCTAACAGACAACCCGTTGAAAAGGTAATGAAAATAGTTTTTATAATAAAACCAGTAAATCCGTACGCAAAAGTCGCATATTCAATCTTCTCTCCCTCCCAAAAAGATTTAATTTTTATCTGGGGGGGTTGTTGAAATTAAATACTCATCGAAATGTATAAGTAAAATATCAAAGATAGTTTATTAATATGAAATTATTTTAACTTACGATACCTCTTTGCATGCAATATTTGATATCAGAATGCAATTATCTTCAAACTTATGTTTATCATTTTCTATAATTGGTACAGTTATTAGCGTAAATGCATATCAATCTAAGCCCATTTAGAACACCCAATAGGCTAAGAGCTGTGAAGCAAAACTTTTAATTCATAACTGTTAATAAATTTTGAACATTTTTGAAGGGTAAAACAGTGGTTTGGAAAAACTAGTGTCACGCTATCAAAATGTTCGCAAAAAAATTGGTGATTATATAGAAAAGTAAACCGAAAAGTTGTAATATCTATACTAAAAGTTCTTTCAAGAAATAAATTATCATAGCATTTTTCTTGACGATAAGGGAACTTAGTTATTATAACCCTTGTAGTTTAGCTATGATAATCGACTGGTGGATTCTTGCCTATGAGTTGAGTATCCCTTTCTATTTTCGCATAAGGGAGTTTAAAACAGTTTTTGGTACAGGGACACCCTTTTGATTAACAACTTGTTTGAAACCCACATCGACTCTCCCCACTTTCCCTGGTACCACAACAAACGATCCCAGCGTTAACACGCAGAATTTTGTTTAGCTATGCAAGAAGAGCTTCGTGATTCGGCAAGTATCGCAACTTAAAGTGCCTTAAAGTTTTAATAGAGAGAACAAAAACCATTGTGATATATGAATCACTAATGTAATTTTGTAGTTTGTGTATACGCCTTCAAGCGAATGTGGGAGCCCCTCTCTAAAATATGATTTTATAACACTTCTTACTCAAGTCCATATTTTATCCAACGACGTGGAGGGGTAATCCTAAGAATAAATAGCAAAAAAAAGCCTATAATTAAATCCCTATGATTCCCTCGTGTGCTTTCTGCGAAATTGTGGACAAGTAGGCCCACGTGTCTCATAGCGAAAATATTCTGATCCATATCCTTTCAAAGTTAATTGTTAAATGCGACCATGAAAATATCTTACATATCTTACTAGGAAAAAGTAAAGTGGTCCCTATACAATCTGTGATGGTCCTTAGGATTCCAGGAAGTTTAGGCTCACAGACTATTTAGACATTCGTCACAGAAAAGTGGTAAAGTTATCAGCCTTACATACCTCAGGATTGCTCCTGGTCTCATTTCTCTTAGAGGCTGAGTCGACCCCAGAGCCTTACTGCCACCAGAAGGAATAAGTCGTGCCTATCTACCTGATGAATTGACTATCGTAGGTGAGTATTAAGGAATTTAAACGAACTAAAGATCGGTTAGATTGAAATGCTGTAAACGGCAGCTTCAAAATTTTGTTATATTCCGTGTCTGCAGTAGTAGATATTTCGAAAGTTACAGGCTTTGATATATTGATGCATATGCGCGGTAAGTAGGAAAAAGACGCAGGTAGGTTAGGATACCTCCACTGGCTATAAGAAGTTCGTGTTTTAAAAACACTGTCGTAGAAAAAAATACCGAAACACGGACATGAAAAAGTGTAACATGCTATACATCATGATGTCTGCTCAAGTTTAGCAGACATTAACGGACGGATGTTCTTCTCCCAGGTTCGCGGGTTTGATCCAGGCCAAGGTTAATTTCATTTGTATGTTCGTAAATGCTACAATCACATGTTATTGTAGATTGTAGATGAACTCCTGCGTGAAAAAATTCCGGCATACTTGTGACGCTATACGAAGCGGCCGCTGACATCTGTGGGGTCGAAAGCTTCTAGATGGGAATTTGATTCGGCTTATAGCCCGCGAAACCATCATTACTAACGAAGGTAGTTAATTTTATTAGGCCAACTCCATAATCTTTGTTGAATGATCTTGCTCAGGTAGGGGCACTCTGAAAAACGCTCCTTGATTAATCCCTATCAAGAAGTCATAATTAGAACTAGAAAAATAGAAACCAAAACACAGCATAGTGAAAGTCACAGGCTACACTGTACACTGGCTGCTATTGTCTATACTCATCTACCACCCCATTCGTAACTCGGTTTGTTTGGCCACCAGTGAAAGTTGCGAGTCTTTAAATTATATTGGAACGTAATAAAATGTATTCTGGTAAGTTACCGTAAAACCGATCTGAAACATTAACAGATAAAAATAAACGATTTCGTAGATAAAATAGTGATTTAAGACTCCGAAGAAATCTTTAGAAAGTACAAATAAATATTTGGAACTCGAAGTTCTTCTCTAAATTTTACTATTACATGTGCCCAAATATGAAGTAGTCTCAAATTGTGAGTAAAATCTCCCAAATACATGTGATCTTTATGTTATAAATTACTTGAACTTCAACAGTGAATGATGAAATTCACAAAGTCTTGAAGAGAGGCTGAGCGACGTTTATGAGAATGGCTGTGCGGCCATTAAAACAGTGATGAGTTCGTCGCTGACGACAGTACGGGAAGGGGGGGGGAGATGAATGGCAACGGAAATAATTACGACAAGTACTAATTAAAAGTTTCAAAATTCTCAATCCTTTAACTGTTTGTGTCTTCCTCCCCTCGATTCGTATTGCTGTAGTTTATTTCCCCACACCCTTCACCTCTATCGTGGTTTCTTTGCAATCCCCTTAAAGCAGACACCATTCCAAGGGATAGTAATTTGTTTGTCATAAACTTGTGAATTTCTCTTCTATACAACTGCTGCAGATGTTTTTCACGTACAAGTAAAGCATGAAACAATGAAAACTCAAAACAGCAGGCGACTTCACGTCGTACAAATAATGAAAAAAATCAAGTTCATGCAATGTTATTGTGGGAACAGCAAGGGCTTCTTCTGTAAAAAACCAACTTCAGATTTTTTGCTTGGAAAATACAAGTGATCCCTCTTTTATTATTTAATAACATCGTCCTCTTAATCAGTGTCATCTAAATCTACAGGACTTGAACTGTACCTTTGCATTACTTTTTTTTTTTTGTGCCCACCCTTGCCCCCGGAGTGCCAAGCAATTAAGCCTAAACCTCCGGTCAAACCAAATTTTGGTAACCATATGTGATGTGTGTAAACCTATTGTGCCTTTATGTACATCCGTAGGGGATGTTGATGGTGTGACGTGTTTGGGCTGTGTACTTGTGTCTTTGTATTTTGGCGTAGGATAGACCTCCTTGCGGATAGGTCTTATGTGCAATATTTCCCGAGTGTGTTTTTTTTAGTGACTTGTAGTTATGTATTCTAGAGATTTGTAGTGCGTGTATCTGTTTGAGGGGATTATTGACCAGTCCGGCATTCGCCTAAGAACGAGGGAAACCCCTCTAAAACCTCGTTCGGACTGGAGTAGTGGCCAAATGACCGTCTACTTTGATGTGTTAATTTGCTATAGACTTTTCAAGAAGTGCTGTTTTTGCAAAGGTTTTAAGTGCTGGGAAGGTGTTTTTACGCGTCCAGAACGTGAGGTCCGGTGCCCAGGCTTCCTCCTCTGCCCTTCTTGTATGTCTTACATCAATGGGAAAATATGTATAGAGCTGACTATTTGTTTCAGAAATGGTTTAAAACTGTTCAAAGGCATAATGGCAGTAGAACATTCACCTAATACAATCAACAAGACTCTCTTACTGTTAAAAACTCTTTCAGTGGTAAAAACTGGAAATTTGTCTTCACCATTTACTAATGTAGTTCAGCGTAATGATCCCTGTAATGATACTGTAAGTTAACCTTTAAGATAAGATTTGAAATAAGATATCTGTATTAAAAACGAATTTCAGTACTATAGACTCTTAATTTTAAATAACTTACTGAATGCAAGTGCTGAGGTGAGGTTCGTTTATCAGACTCTACTTTCCTGAGGCTGTTTACAAAAGGACCCAAGCACACTAAACTTGCGGGAAAGCATATTACATTCCTCTGGGCTCTAGTGATTGCAATCGGCGTAAATAGATTCAAACGGTTCAAAACACGTGGAATTCAGTAATAGGCCTATATATTCACCAACTTGGACATTATTGAATCTTGGCAAGTTTTCTCAGCGTCTCAAAATGTGTACTTTTTCTTCATTTTGTTCTATTTAAAATGAACCTTCCATAAAAAAGATCGAAGTATAAACAACTTATATAATAGGTTACTGACCTAAGTTAATCTCTTTTATATTGTCAGTTCAGTTGTACCCACGAATCGTGCATAAGACAGTGTCGCATGTTTGCGTGCTTTGGTTTTGTTATTAATGCACAACACTACGTAGGCCTATCTCTCCAGGAAATGTACTTCAGAAGAAAACCTACCCGATTTTATCTTAATATACTCAAATCTAGTAATTTGCGAATTGTGTTAACAGTAGCAAGATATATATTTAACTTATCTTTGTGTTGGTCTTAATTTTCTAACTCAGAAGTTGTTTTCAGTTTACAACTTCCTTTTCTTCTTAGGCAAGCAAGTCAAGAGACTTAGTTCCTTGTGTGTTATTTAAAATTATATCATATCAGATAAAGGAATGTTTTCTAGAATTCTCAACATTAACCTCAAAACCAGCTCCTATATAATACTAGAAATGTATTGTTTTTTGCATGTAATGAATGCGTTTCATCTATTAAATAATAACATTTACTTCTTGTTATCGCAATTGTTTTTGTAGGTTTGCATATGCCAAAGAAATTTAGAAGAAAACTTAGATATCGTGAATAAGGAAAAGTAAAAATTTCATATTAATATTATTATTATATTAAATTCACAAAATCGTATTTTTATAAATTTGACAGAATGCAGTTGTTTTAATTGTTGGAACTCCAAACTAGCAAAAAGATGCCCTGAAGTTGGTGCAAGCGCACCGAAAGGTCTAGGCGGTCAATTATAAAATTAATTACTGTTGAGCAGCTGGTATCACATCTATTTTATTTCATTGATTGAACTCAACAGTATATGACATGCATTTTAATAACACTGGTAGTAAATTATAGGTTCTTTCGGTACCGTACCTGCAGATGTCGTATGGGCGAAGTAGTTTGACAGTGGATCACAGAGGACTGCCGATGGTAATCTGCCAACTTTTCACAGCACACAAAGGATTTGTTGTTGTGGAATATCATGTGCAGAAGTTCTCATAACAGAGACGGTGTAATGTACCGCAATAGAAAACAAGCTCTTTGAATTCAGCCAACTACTAAATGCGTTATACAGGAGTAAGGATGGAGTAAAGTTTCTTTCCGCTTTAAGCGATATGCAGATCCGTTTTATAGGAAGTTTGTAAACAGCAACTTCTGATTTGGAAAAGGTAAAGAAACGATGAGACTTTCTGCTGTAATTTACTATACGTAAACAAGTAGGTATTATTAGAAACTTGCTTCGGCATGGTTATTTGAAAGTCAATTACATTCTCGTAGAAATAATTCGTCCTGTTTCCTTTCGAATAGAAAAAAATATCCAAATCCTACAAGTAAACTCAAATAATCACTAACGTCATAATAATTTAGATAACCTAAAAACAGTCTCCATTAACCGCCTTTTATCATGAAAGTGCTTATAAAATCGGAATAAAACAGTTTTCTACAAAAAACATCTTACTACTCATAGCCTGCTATTTAAAATTCTTTTCATTCTTAGAATATATTTTTACTTCGGCAACCCTTCTTATAGGTACCTTAGGTACTACAGGTACTTTAGGTAGATGAAATATTGTGTTTGACCCCGAAACAGTGTCGTGTATTCAAATAAGTACGGGTTTTGAGGACCCCTGAATCCCAAAATACTATTTTTAAAATTCTCTCTCTCTCTCTCTCTGTCTGTCTGTCTGTCTGTCTTTTGTGTCCGTGTGCCTGTGAACAGCATAGTTCGAGAACGAAAAAATCCTTTTAAAAATTATATTTAGGTCAGATACCTTCTGGGGATGTGGCATTAAGATTGGCGGTCATTTTCTCTTAGCCTACTTTTAATGCCTCCTTACATTAAGAAAATTTATTTTTTTACAATTTCCACGAAAAGAATGAGGTGCTTCTAGAGCACTTGATATGAAGAGCATTTCGTTTTGTTTTATTTTGTGTAAATTGACTTTTACAACTTTGTTTAAATTTTCTGCATGCCTTTTGCATTATGCACGATATATAGGTACATTATGTATCATATAATATCATACTAATAGTAATAGCTAAAACGTTTATCCATAAAAATTCCCAATAAATTCTCTGAAGGTAGGCCTACCCATTTTATACACAAACTTAAGTTTTAGGCCTTGCCTCGCGAATAATCCGACTTTGAGGGAAGCGCAGCTGAATGCACACTACTGCAATACAGCTATTCTGTATACTGGAATATACTAAAGGTAGCGGAAGTTATGCATATCACAAAAGATTTTTTAAGAAATTCATTTTACCCTGAAAAATGCAGTAGGCCTGTTCTTCAAAGCTGTGATCATCGTATTTTAGGAGTAAAAAGTGACGATCATAGAACCAGTAGGCCTACAGCGTCATCCAAAAAAATATTGAAACCAATAATTTAAACAAAGTTATTAGTTATAGAACTTTCAGGTGGTTCAATTTTAAGTACTGAATTGGTTTTCCTAAGATTTTAAAGGTCGAACACACCTTTACCCATAATTAATCTTAATCCAACGTGGAGGTCGTAAACCCCTTAATCGATATCGAGCGAAGCGAGGTAGGCCTACTTTTTTTTTTTTTTTTTTTTTTTTTTTTTTTAAATATATATAACTCGACCGTTTTACATTTTGTCTGAGTAATGTGCTAGAGTGAGGCAGATGTACTGGTTTTTGTTTACATCAGGTCTCCTCCTTAGAACAATCAGACTTGAGATGGTTCCTGCCTCATTCCTCAATTTCATTTACTCTCTTTGTTGTCTGCATTACTTACTCTATGTTGGCAGAATGTGCAACCTGAGTTAAGGTAGAAATAATATTCTGCCTTCAATTAAGTAAGTTCAAATTAAATGTCTGAACCAAGTCTAGGACGTAATATGCGCTGTGCATAAAAACAAACTACTTTGCAACCTTCAGTGCAGTCCTCGGAACTCTCGAAGAAGAAAAAGAACAAGAAGAGTCTGTATAAAACATTGGTTCAACTTCTTCCTTCCACTTGAGTTTACGATGTGAGAAAGAGCGGCCTAGGGGGAGGAGATCGCCAAATGGGGAAAGAAAAATGAGATGAGGAAATAGGTAAAACAAATGACTGTGTCTTTCCGTACTGTATGCAGTGTGAAAGAGAGAATAGTGAAAGAGTACTAGAGTGAGAGAGAGACAATTTGAAGCAGGTGCGCGTGGGAACTTCTGGGCTCAAAAGAAATGGATGAAGGGGGTGTTGGAGAAAAATGTTAGTTTTTACGTTCAACTCGGAAAAAAAGAATGTTGAAAAATGGCTCAACACTTCGTTCTTATATTAGAGGAGCGAAGCGAAAATCCTAAACATAAAATGATATGGGATCGATCGCTACATTACTGTAGTATAGAATGGGAGTTACAGCCGAAGCACTTATGGAAGAATATGCCAATATTGTAAAATGAAATACAAATCGATTTGAATAAATTCTTCTTCAAATCTCTATAAAACAGCAAGATTCTGCAGAAGCCAGATGGTGCACTCGCGATCATTGTTAACCATATTGTTTAAATCCGAAGATGAAATTGTCACATTTGCATATATTGGACAGTCTCCCTCTTTGTTCGTCTTGCTTCTATCTCCGCACCTTCAAAAGTCTTCCGCTATTTCAAGTCTGCCTTCTTTTTTAACGACAGGTTTTGTTTTATTTCACTGCTGAGATTACGTATTGTGTTCAATAGAGGAACATTTTTCCTTAACAGTAATCAGACACAATAATATTATCAAACACGGAACGATCTTGATGCCTTGAGAGCTGCGTATTGCGTACTGAGCAACCTGTTTTTAATATAAAATTAATTTTGTTCATGTTAATTTTATATTATACTAAAGAGTTCATTTCGCGTGGTTTGATGTGCATTTTTGACGTTAAAGCGTCAAGGGAAGCCCTGCGGCTCGCATGCCTTGTAGCCTGCCATCTATCGGAAAAGACAAGAACTACTAACTACTGATGGCCGAGAATCGTTTGCTTCTTGCTTCTTCTTGCTATTCTAAAAACCCAAAACGTAGACACTTAATTATAATCGAACAAAAACAGTTGTATGCAACTTGCCTATAATGGTAACTAAGACACGTATGAAAATGTTGACACTTGCTTCGCTCGTTTCATTAATAATTGCTATTATAGACTTGTTGCATAATGTACTATAGGGAATGCGGTTCATTTTATTGTGTATTATACTTAAAACCAGGAAGTTATAGCCTACAAGCTCCGCTAATATAGCCTAACCTAGGCATAAAGGGAAATATTGAAAGTTATCTTTAGGACCATCTCAGCATCCATAATAACGACAGGTTGCTCATGAATCTCACATACAAGAAAATCTTAACATTATTCTACTATTACATCTATATTAGGAAATTTGGTATGGTAATTCATGAATATCTGTTTTCCATACGTTATAGAATCATAACCTTCCACTTATTTCTTTATTTAATAGAGCATTATCGGCTCATAAAAACATGATACAGACATTTTCTTATTGAAATTAAACCTGTTCACATATTTTAAGGATATCTATTACAACGATTTACATTTGATGAATGTACAATTTACTACATTAAAATGTAGATCTCATCTTTTACGTCGGCTCGAAAAAGCGAGAATTCTTTGACATGCAATTAAAGTATCACGATTGTTAAGGCAGTTACCTGACACCATTTATTCTAAACTTCATTCAATTCAATTACCATATTTAATGTTTCGTTAAAAAGCACTCATATCTCCCTTTTAAGGAATACTTCTGTGTAAAGGGCTTCATTAAAGTGAAAGGTAATTATTAAAGTATTCTAAGCAGAGTTAAGAGACACGCCTACTTAGTTAAAATGAATATTATATGTTGAAATACCTGGAGCTTCTTTTAATTCTATAAGTGGAACTAAATCTCTAAGTAGACCTTTATGGAGAATACATATAACTCTGTTGCATTTAATGTGCCTGTTTAGAACATGAGCAGGGAATAAAAATGAGGGTTTTGAATTAATTGCTTTTCTGTATTCAGTGCGGAATTTAGCTGGAGGACTTGTTTCTTAGGTTCCCATAAGACCTCTTTGAACTTCCTTTTTATTCTTACTACAAGTGATTGCAATATGAGAGTTACATCACATTTTCCAATGCAATGTGCAATGCACTCTCTTTATTATAACTTAATAGACAAACTAGATTTTCAATGCTACTTCTTCTGTTGTTTAATTTCCTGATCTCAAAGTGCCACCACGCCAACCCAGTTCTTTCTTCCTTATTGTTACTTTATACTTCCTTAGTTCGCTAAAGAAATCCTGTCTTTTTACGTAGTTAGACCTGTTCTTTATTAATTTGCACATAATAGAATTATTCATTCTATCTAATCTCTGCCATAACAAATTTAATCCTATTTTATGTATAATATTTTCTATTTCAGTCCATCCAACTGAGTTATTTCTAGGAAATTTAAGCATTTTTTCAATAGTACATTGATCATTAAACAAAATAATTCTTATATATACAGTATATATAGTATTTCTAAGACTAAACCCATTGAACTGTTCATTCCCATCTCATACCTCGTAGCCAAGTTTTATGATACCTAGGACCTTTTTACATTGCCTTGCAACTAAACACATATAGAATATCTCCTTGGAAATCAAGAGACTTTTTTTTTTTTTTTTTTTTTTTTTTTACAAATTTTTATTACAAATTAAAAAAATACAAATTGATACAAAATTATTACAAATACAAATAATATACACACAATTTGTACAATTTGAAAAGAGTATTATTTGCCCCGCATGAGCATAGCTCGTGTTCGGGGTCAGTTCAGTCATACTAAAATTATATTTTGAAAATTATATAAAAATAACAAAAAACATACATATTATAGTTTTAGGTAAAAAATAAGAATAAAAATAAATAAGATTGCTTTTATGAAATAAATGCATGAACAAAGATACGAAAAAATAAATTACAGTAACATAACAGAGTTACAAACAAATTACCCAATGTTAAAAATCAATCAATCAATAAATCAATAAATCAATAATTAAACAAATGTATTTTCGGTTAGTATTTTAGGAAGGTAGTACCCTATTCTAGTTATCAAATTTAATAACCAATGCAAAAGACGACCAAAACTAATAATAATAACAATAACAATGTCACAATTTTAAGTTTAATGAAGCAAGATATATTTTGTTATCATTGTATTGAAAACGTCTTCAATGAAACGACTGTAAGAATTCTCTGGCACTCTAGATTAAACTTTCATCATTTATCTTAAGTAATTCAAATGGAATGTAATTTCGTGAAATATAAGCAAACATGGTTTTCTAATTTCCTTAATGGGATTCTACAACAAAAGATAAAAAAAAAAGTTCAATTCTACTTTAGCCTGAAGAAAAGGGCGAGAGAGAGAGAGTAAGCATTCATACATGTGAACAAAGAATTAGGTTTTCACTCGAAAAGAAAGTAAAGAGACATCCATCCTGAGGGTCCCTGGCAGGAACGCGGAAGGGCAACACTTCTTAACGTCAGGGAGCAAGAGTTGAGTGCCTCGGAAAGTTTCGGGGGATCTCTTTTGGCTGCGTCTTTTCACCCCCTCCCACGTCTACCTATTTGATCCCCATTCACAGTGCCTCGAGGAACATTTATTTCGAATGTAGTAATTTAAATGGAAATCGTAGTCTTCGTCGTCGTTGGCAGTAACAACACAATATCTCTCTTTTATCTTTATTCCTTGCTTCTGTACAGAGAATAAATAAAACACTCACACATCGAAAAAGAAAAGAAGTAAGAAAAAACTTTGCATTCTGTTTCGAAGCAAACTGTTTTCGCTTTATCTGCCACTGCGGTTCATTGTTCCCGAAAGGCCTCAAGACTCTGTTAAGAGTGAGGGAGGGTTGAAAGGGGAAGATGGGGGAGGTGAGAGTGACGTCTTCCAATGATAACAAAACACTTTGAAAAGGAACTCCGTCGTTCATTGCCTCAAAATTCTCTGTTAAGAATGTCATTTTCTGGATAGAGTTTATTTTTCCAGTCGCATTGTCAAATAGAATAAACTGTAAAATGTGCACGCTTTTTTATCTCTATCAGCTATAAAACTGACAATCAATTTGTGAATAAGGAGAAAATGCTAAGAATAGAAATATTAATTACGAAGTCTAACAGCGTGGAAATGATTGTTCTCCTCTGTTGCGGCCTTAACACAACTCCTGATTTTCCCGTGCACTAAACGATGAACTCACTTAGGAGAAACGCGCATTCTTATGAAAAGTAGAGCAGGAGCTAGAAATAGCTATCTTTCGGGTTTTGGAACGATAAGTTTAGTATTCTAAATTGACTATTCCATTCTTAAGGGATGACCGGAGTGCTGAGTCATTTTCTAAACTACTCTCCTGGAAACTTGAAATTTTGCGCACTTAATTATATTTGTTTATTTATTAAAACTAAACCTATTGCATACTTATTTATTTATATTTCCCTCTGATGTACTTAAGGCCTTAAAGCCTTCTCTTCTACTAACCAGAGGTGGATACACTCAAACGTTACCAATTAATACAGTATAATTAAGAATAAAAAAGAAAGCCATGATTATATTATATAAATGTAAATTATTTAGTGAAAACTATAATTAAATCTGTATTAAACTATAATAATGAAAGTTCAATATTCTAAGTAGAACAAATAATAATAATAATAATAATAATAATAATAATAATAATAATAATAATAATAATAATAGGTAAAAAAAAAGTAAAATAAAAATAAACGAAAACAATACAAAAGCAACAATTTTTAACATGAAAGTAGTATATAATATAAATGTTAATGGTTGGTGGTCAAGTGGTCAACTAACTTCATCTTGGACGTTCTGAGGGTTCGGTAGACTTTTATATCCTCAGGTAAGGAATTCCACAGACTAGCTGCCCAGACAGAAAAGGATGAAGAATAAAATATAGTATTGTGAGGGGGAATAGATAAGGTAGTGTTTTGGTGTGATCTTATTCCGAGATCGTGATATTCTGATAGATAGTGATTGCTGAAAGGTGTAAACATTAAACATGCAGTCCATATTATTACAGGCTTAACGATTTTATAAAGTCCTAACGTATTCCGAAAAGTACCATTTCAATTATGCTTTCTTTTCTGAATTCGGACAGTTACAGATGTATATCAATATCTAGGCCTATGTCGATATTTCCTGCTTTGATAGATCATTCAAAATCCCGAAATAATTCAGCATAATACAATGTCTGCGTTATTTGCTTATAATTTCGCCATAAATCTTTCCTTTGGCCCATTTGAATCTGATGGATTGTCTTCAGTCAAACGAAAAGAAAAATTTCAATACACAAAGCGTAATTTAGAGCAATAAATTATCTTCAAAGGAGGAAATTTAGTAAATAATGGAAGGTACAAGCAAATTTACAAAGCTTTGTTGGATAATGTAAGTTTTCAATCTTGTTGATGAAGTAGGTTAGGATGGCCGATGACATAGCTGTGGAGGCCACATTCGTGTATTGCGTGGAACGAAAGCTCAATTAATTATACCGAACTGTTCCTACTTAGTCACGGAACTCAATCGTGTTCACTACAACCCAGCTACATTATTCAATGCGTTAAATACTTTATGAACACACTCCTACTCTAACTAAAACTAGTAAAAAATCTGATGTGAGATCCTCACATGATTTCCTCTACCTTAAGATTGATCTTGCTGTATTTGTTCTTCACATCCCTACGTGTAGTCAGTGGCGGATCCAGAGAGGACCTTGGGGCTGTGTCACCTCCCCCCCCCCCATAGTTTTACTTTTACGTTAATTTGAATTTTTTTATTCGTCGAAAAAATATTAGCCTACATAAGAAAATTTCATTCAAATTGAATTATATATAAAATAAAAACGAAAGCATTTATGTTCTCGCCCTATTTCAACCTGGGATTGTAAAATGAAAGTTGAATAATATTTATATTCTAGACATCTTGTGTCAACCCACAAGACAGCAGTTGTTCGAGTTTCTTATCTTTAATTATTATTATTATAAATGAGTAATTGATTTCTTGTGAACTATTGCAGATTGCACTTTCTTCTAGTTAATGTAAAAAGTTTGATATTTGATTAATGATTATGACGTTTATGTAAGTTAACGTGTAAAACCAACAAATTTCTCAACAGAACTAAAAGTCTGGTAAGAAGTTTTTAGTCACTGAGAAATTTATAGGAATAACGCAAATGACCTAAAACATCATTTTGTACTTCATTCTTTTAATTCCTCTCTTTTTTGGGGGATATTCCCTACCCCCACACCCCCAGTAATTGCAAACTTTCCTTTATGTCAGCCCCCTCTTCCAGAAGTTCTGGATCCGCCCCTGCATGTCAGGAGCGCGCATTCCGCTGATCTCCATTGATATAAGGTCAACCGTTTGGTTTTATGGTCAGGGCTAAATAATGAAGTTTAACACGATTTTTATTTATTTTAAGTGTAAATAAGTTTTTAATATCGGACATCATCAGTATAACGAAAGGTCCGTAATTTGTCTTGGGAAAATACGCACCTCGAATTATAGGCTACTTGTAACTATTTGGCGGATAAAAAGGAGGAATCAATAACTTTCTACTTACATCCTTTTTATCTCGAAAAAGTTTATAGCTACCTTCCGTGATAGCTTAATTTCCACTGCACATGGATCCTAACAGTGCCACGGTTCCTTTATCCGTGATAAAAACTTCACAGGAATATTAAATTAGGCCTACTTTACCTTTTGCTTTAAATGCTTTGCTATTACGCAGTCTAGTGTTATTACTATTTTAGGCCAACGTTTTATTACTACATGAGATTTATAATGCTTATTGTAATTATTATAATGCTTGCGTATTTTTATATCTCTTTTTGCTCATATGCAGTTTATACCCATATATACACAGTTGCAGCGTTCTATGATTTTTTTTTATCAAAGAAGCGACAGGTATGAAGATATTTCATGTTCAGTCCTTACTAATTTTTATAAAAACAAATGCATATAGGTCAATGTTTGAAAGGGATGAAATAAAAGTATGGCTATCGACACTTGTGAATGGTTCAAATTCCACACATTCTTATACTGGATTAGTCCCTGATTCAGGAGTTTAATAGTCACAGAAATTGTTTGAGCCATATGCATGTGCCATGTGCATTGTAAACCTGTGTAGTTATTTCTCTTCCACTCTTCATGTTTTGCGATTCCACGATGCTTCTACAGTTGTTTTAAATAAATACCACTACCAAAATGTCCTTGATATTAAAGCGTGTTTGTCGGATCATTTATTTTTATTTCCCCCCTCTTGAAGAAAGCACTGATTTTACCCTAACGTCTGGCTGTTGCTTAGGTATAAGTCTCGGAGGCATTTTTAGCTTTCAGGTAATCAAAATGCTACCCCTTATAATTATTCATGCCATTCATCTCACTTTACTGTAATGAGCAATTTGGTTGGCAACGAAAGCGGTTCGGAGGCGCCGAGAAGAGTATGGATGTCTCCACCCAAGTCCTTCTTTCTTTCTCTTTCTTTCACCCCCTCTCTCATTCTCTCAATATTTCTCTCCTGCTTTTCCTCTTCCTTTCTTTCCACAATTGAGGTAATCAAGTGCTTAAAGGTAGCTAGGAAGCAATCTACCGCAGCTTTTCATATTTGAATTTAGACATGAATAATGGATTTTAAGGAGCGTATATTGACCCATACAATGCATACATACCATATTATTATAGGCTTAGCATTCCTAAGTTTAGTACCAAACAGGTAAATATAGTGCCAGCAGAAACTTGTAGAAGAGAAAGAGCATGGAGAGAGTTAGGAAACGAATGATACTTGAATATAAAGACAACTGTAACTCAGCTTTAGACTAGAAATGAAAGCGTCGACTTTACGTCACATGTCATTATGTCCAATATCACTAAGGGGCAGAAATTTTCATGGGAAAACAAGGGAGTTTGTAAATAATCCTCAGTCATTTAAATACATTTTTACTTACATATGTCGTTTTCTTTCTTTTCTACGATTATTGTTCTTGTTAAATGCATGTATGTTTAAAAGTACTGTGTAACTGAATGCTGAAACGTTTTCGTAGCTTCTTTGACAAAACTAATTAATCTTTGAACAGAGCAATTGGTGTGTAAACATGTGTAGTATATATATAAAATATATAATATATAAGCTGCACAAGAACAAAAGGATATATGCAAATAATGCACAATTTTATGTGTGGTGAAGACTTAAATCTCGTATAATAATTAGGCCTACAATAATAATAATAATAATAATAATAATAATAACACTAGATTTCCTATTGGCAAAGCATTTAGACAAAAAAAACTTTGTTGTGGAAATTCTGTGCTCTGTAATTTTGTACCGGATACAGTTGAATTCATTAAGATTCTTTGAGCACTGGAAATCAACAGACTAATCATGTCAGGCAATTTTAAACGTTTTCGAGAGAAATATTTATCGATTATTTAGTAGGAACAGAAGAATATAAGTAAGTAGATTGTTAATTATTCCGCCTTTTTTATTGGCTAAATACTCACAATAAGTATAATTTAGATTTTCTCAAGATAAATTCCGGACCACTATTACCCGTGATAAATATCTTAAGATTGTTCCATAGTGATGAATTTCCCTCAGATTGCATCGAGTTAACACATATTGGCAATTGTTTCATTTATCGGCCAGGGTGAAACAGTGGGATTCACTGTCTTTCTGCTCACAAGCTCGTTGGTTCGATCAAGGCTCAGGTCGGTGGTATTTAATTATGTGTGCGATAGCATCATCTCTGTACATTTGCAGACATGTAAAAGAACAAACTTTTCGGACGATTATAGGCCTAAGTATCTGTACACAACCATCGTATATTCTAATTTATGGATAATTAGAAATTTTCGGTCCCCTCACGTTTAAAGTATCTAAATTTTACGCTAGCTTTCTTTTACATACTTTTTGAAAATATAAAATAACGATCATAATCTCCACTGACAGTAGACTTTACAATCCACCATTGTTTCTTCGTACCAGATGAATACTCTTCAACCAGAAGTGAAGTCAGCGTCGTGTAATTGGACATAACGTAAATGTTCTTTCAGATTTAACCTAAGCGTTGACTCAATAACCAGTTATTAAGATTATTATAATTATTATTATTATTATTATTATTATTATTATTATTATTATTATTATTATTATTATTTTGCCATCTTGAAAATGCAAAAAAGAAATGGCAAAGCAACTCACGCAGTTATTGGCCCAAATCTCTGAGAACAAAAATTAATATTAACCTTTTCACTGCTACTAACATATAAGTTCGTTACTTCAAAAAGTGTATTTATTTATAGAGTAAAGCTATATACAAAATTCTAAGAATTTTTATTTTTGTGTTACGATTGTAACCCATAGAAACTATTTATTCTACTGCAATTCTCGGCATAAGAGAAGATTAAGTCGCCCCCTTACGCTCCAAACAATGCGTTGCTGTTCGCTTGTTATCTCGGAACACCCGATCGTCCCTTCTCTCCAAACTCCCGATCGTACCAAATACAAGCTACCAACCCATACACCAAAATGACAACCCTCTAGCTTACTCGGCAATCCCGACCAGACCACAATCACCTCTTCACATAATCTAAATAATGCATAACACTATCCACTTAGTTAAGTGCGCGAGCGGAGGCGGCAGCCGAAGCGAAGCGCCCTTGCATTTTCGAATAATGTACGATACACTGTTTGTCGGTTTCGAAAATGTGGCATATTATATCTTCCACACGTTAGTAAGCCTGTCAACTTTTGTTCATCTTTTGTTTACCGGTATGACGTCACACTACCAACGTCCAATCACGAGTTTCTATGTAATATGAGGACAGAAGAAGTGGTATAAAAGAAAGTGCATCGCGAGGGAGCGGTGGGTGGGAACATTCATCCAAGGTGCGACTTAATATTATTTTTTCCCCCAATTCTCTACATTGATTTCAATCTTATATACCACTGGCGATTTCACTTAAAGATTGCTTATATTATGGTATAAATTCAGCACTGTAAAGCTTAAGCGCGCTTTTGTTAATACGCTTATAATAGTATTCATCATGGTGAATTAAGTTCAAGTATCGTTTTGTTCCCCCTGTAGAAGAAAAACCTTCGTTAATTACTATAAAAAAAGATCAGTGATCATCAGTATACTTAGGACTGAGAGAAAGCAAGCCATTGAACTGCCCTGACAGACTTTGCAAGAAAAATAAAGGGAAAAGGGGATCAGAAAAACTAACAAACCAATAGCGTAGTATTGCCATCAATGTCTGGGAAACACAATACATCGTTAATCAAATTAAACGGCCACGCACTGTTTCCATCCCCTCGGAGAATGGAGTACTACCGTTCTCTGTTCTCCCTTTCCCTTCTACCTCAGTGCCTCTCTTCTACCTCTGTCACTGTCTGATGAACCTTTTTTTCTTTTTTTCTCGGTCCACATAAGGTTTCACTCTCACATTATTTCATTAGTTTTTGTATCTCGTGTAAGTGCGTTTTAAAGCACTAATATTTCTAGCAAACAATCATTTCAACTTTTAAAACCCTTTTATGTCTACCGCAACTATTAAGGTGTATAAATTATGCATGAGAGTGGTGTAGGGGTGAAGAAACTTTCTTTTCACTTTTCTAGTGGAATGCTATCTATATGTTTCTTTTGGTTACAATTCAGATAACGTTCATTGGTTGTAGGGGTGGGAATATTCTTAGTGGTATACGATAGAAGATGTCAGATTTTTGTTCAGCAATTAAGGGCACAAATTCGTAAATCCGTTGAACTTTCTGAAGTTAACAAATCAAGCACTAGCGAGTCTGTTAAGTTCTTAATAACGATCGAACATCTTACGACGTTTTATGTCATTTTAAATCGTGAATTTTAAAAGGGAAATAATTTTAATTAGCTTTTACTTAGAATAGTAATCAAAAAAGTTTCGTTAATTTCGTATATAGCGGAATTCAGACTGTTTGGTTGGCAACAATTTGTTTGAAACAAATCACATATGAAAAGAATTGAACATACTAAAAATAGCTGCATTAAATACTGTATCGTGATTTATTTATAAATAAATTTATATATCTCTTAAAGCCATCCTGATAGCACAGTCGGTTAGGTAAAAATTCAATTTTTAATTTTCGTTAAGGTTATTTCTGTGTTTTATACAGTCCTGTACAGTCATGGTATGGAATGCATGCAACGCACTCTTGTGGCGACGACATAGTTTGCATACAATTTATTCTAGCGGCAGTATTGCTAAGATGTAGTGTTGTGAGCGCAACGATCATACCTTTTTTGGAACCTCTTCTTATGTCATTATTTACACTTCGGTATAATGTTCTTAATCATCTAGTAAACTAATCTGCCTCAGAGACTGACAAAAAAATCTGAAAATCACTGTATATCTACGTTCATCTGTTAAAATACTCGTATAAAACCTATTGTATGTGGTTTTTCTACCCCTGAGTGTAGAATTTCAACAAATGAAATATGACGGGGGTACTTTAATAGAACAAATTAAACCATTCCAGTTAACCCTCCGTGGTTATCTCAGATATTTATCTTGACTCCCATCGCTCGTGATGCGTACCTCTCATGAAGGCCATCTTCGCGTCAAATTAGGTCAAAATGACCACCCTAATTCCCTTCCTCAACATTTGTGTAATAATACTCCACACTATTAGAAGACTATTAGTGCTCAGTTATTCTCCTAACTACAGGGTGATTCATAATCATTATTATTGGGAAAACTAAGAGGGCATTGGAACTAAAAGTAAATAAATATGTAAATAAATTTAGGTAGGCTATTTCATTTGTGTATATATTTGAAAATTGTTATGTTTTTTAACTTTTCTTCTCTGGGAGTTTATGATTTTGTAACTCATGATAATTTTGTTTGTATGTACGTTTAAAAAATCTTATTTCAATTTTTAAAAAGCACAAATAATAACTAAAGAAAGAACCACTGAATGCAATAAACTTCTGAACTTTATTTATGCTATGCAGTTCTGAAGGTTCCATATTTCTTGCACTTATTTTTTCTTTTATTTAGTAGTAGGCCTATTCAACCTTCGGCTGATAAGCATTAATGTTTTTCTATTAAATACATAGCTGTAGAAACAATAAGTTATGGTGTTATTGAATACTTTTTATCCCATAGAAACTTTATTTTACTACTTTATCTTCGAAAAACCATTTTTAAATAAAACCCATATATTAAACGTTATCATCTACTCGTGCGAAAGGACAAATTTAAGGAAATAACCTGTCATGCTATTACTTTCATGGTAATACGTCAGTAACAATAGTTTAATTAAAAATATCAAAAGTCATTTTCCAATATTTGAATCGCCCCCTCTCAATGCCGTTACTATACGAATGAAGAGGGAAGTTTGATCCCAGTAATTGCTCCGATTTTCTTTAGGCCTATATCGGGAGATTTAAAACTGGGTGCATTCATCCTCATGAGGACAACTGAGGAGTTACTTATGCAATTCAGGCAGCTTGCTATTGCCAGGAAGATCATATTTCTTGTTTTTCATTTATTTTTATTATTATTATTATTATGTATTTCATGTTTTTGCCCTGGCTTAGTGGTAGAGAAGACCTTATGGCCTTAACTCTGCCAGGTTAAATAAATAAATAAATAATTATAAATAAATAATTTACGGCCTTGGAAGGTAGATGAGATTGCGGCTGGTTGGTAGGCTCATTTCCTCTTGGGATGTAGCGCTCGCGTAATAAGCTATAACCAAATTGAATACTTTATTTCAATATTTGTTGATTTTCTTTTCTTATTTTGTTGTGAGCCTCGGCTACGAATCATCCTGTAGAAGCATTTTAAGACTTAACATAGACCTTTGATTTACTTTATTTACAGCTACAGATTTTACGGCAGACTTTATCTTGATCAAATTGAGAGAATGCTTCTAAAAACTACCTCCACTTTATTCTTTGTTCGGGAGTTCAGGGTAAGATGGGGTTTTAAAAGTCAGGTCAACTTAAATGGAGTTAAAGGGGTTCACGCCTTTACAAGCATTTAATTTGCTGTTTAACAATAATTCTTTATACCATGTCCCGCCTTAAAGAGCCGGGGAGAGGGAGAAATTCACATGGACCACCCAACTTGCTGGCAAGTCTTTTCTTACACCCCAGTGGGGGTAGGTAATATTTTTTAAAACGGATATATAGAGTTGAACCTTGGGGTACGCCATATGCTGTGAAGTGGCCTCACGCTTGACGATTTTATGACTATCACACTCGAATCTTTCTTTATTTCTTTCTTCACACCATTCCTTTTCTCACTTTCTTCTTTCTGAGGAATTTTCTTTGCTATATTACTTTGACGTTACCGTTGTGTAAACGGGATAATAATAAAGACAGATGAAAAAATCTTTATATTTATTTAACTGCTGCTGCATTTAGACGCACCTGTACACAGAGGTAGTGGATTTTTCATTTATATCCAGGATACGCAGTGTGAAACTACTTCTGCTATAAAACTTGTGAGTGGAATTCTCCCACCTTCTTCTTGAGGGTGGATAAAAGCTGTGATTTAAAGCTCAGCTTCGCATGCTGAATCGTCACGGCTTGCTAGAAAAATAAAGAAAGAATACATGAAGTCTGGAGCTGTTGTTAAAGTCATATAAAGAATGTTTAGGAATGGAGTCTATAGTAAAATTTTCATAGTAAGAGTGGAAGATGCTGTTCTTGAAACGACATCTGAAGTAAGACATGAATTATAAATGAACCATAAATAGTAGAGAGAATTTAGCATTTAATTTTACGCACCAAGAATGCCATACTTTTCAAGCTCATAAGTTTGGTATCAACAGGTTTTCGTAAAATCTGTTATGGGTGAGGGGTTGTCCTTTCGTACTAACATTTTTAGTGCGTTCAGTTTAGATACTTCAACTTGATTGGAGCATTGGTGCTTGAGATTCATCATGTAGGTATTTCAATGGTTTTGTTAAATTGATATTTGTTGTGATATCTTTGTAAAAATATATCATAGACTAGGGTCATAGTAAATATGCAATTGTTTAAATCAATATTTATTTGACATATTTCAGTTGAAATATATACATAGAGTGATGAAGATATAATAAAATCAGGTAAATTGATGTAACAAAGTACCAGAATGAATTTGTTTGATCAGTGCTAATTGCAATTATGATATGCGGAAAATATGCAAAGTTATTTCTTTAATCGATTTCCAAGTTTAGCTCCAGATCGATTCATTAAGCAGACATTACCGAAGTACAAAAGTCTAGTTTGATTAGCATATGTGAGGGAATATGTGGGTAGTGCTACCTGTATTGCAACTTCCAAAGCCAGATGTGAACACTGTAAAACAATATGTTGGCATGAGAACTTTGACTGCATTTGATAAATTCTTTCTAATATATTACCATAAAATAGGCACTAAATCGGGCATTACTCCGGTACCGGTCATCCGATATCAATATCAATAGGGTTCTTCCCATAGACATTATAAATGCGTATACCAAGTGTAGGATACGATACAAGTTTCATGAAGATCCGATAAAGCGTATTTGAGTTATCGCGCGTACAGACACACAGACGGACAGAGATTTTCCCGTCCACCACACAATCTCAGAAAGTACCATTCTGGTACTTAATAAAGCTGACTTCTTGAGGGTGATTAGTTCAGAAAAAAAATCCTCTTGGGCTGATAAGAACATACTAATACAAGTAAATGGAAAAGGAAGAAGGTATCTTATAGTCTAACGGTAAAGACATGCTACTGATAGTAGGACGTAATACGACCTTCATCAAGTTCGGTTTTATTTTATAAACAAGCGGAATGCGAAGCATGTATTAAAAGGTACTCATTGAGCCAAATGTTGAAACTTTAAAAACCCTAGGCTATATGAAACGCTCATATGATCTTTTATACCTTAATGAATTTTTTAGTCTCTTCTCATTTTGACGTAACAGGCGCTGTCAGTTGGCTCAAACTTTTGCAAAGCTTTTTTTTTCTTCTTCTTCTTAGGAAGAACCTAAATTCTGAGTTTAAAATCTTCAAACAAATTCCAACAAAAAATTTGAACTTTACTTAAAGTATGAACGTTTGATAAAATCGTTATTTTTAAAAAGTCGTTGAAACTATCTTTTTTTTTTTAATCTAAAAAAGAAATCTTCTCCATGTAAATTTGTGACAAAGGTCAAAGAAAATCGTCCATATGTTATATGTTAGGCCTACATGCCTAACTGGAATATGTTTAACTTTGTCTTGATTTTTTCGCTATTATGGTATTCACAGGCAGAAACGGATCCACACAACACATATTTACCTGAAAATAGTAATTTTGTTCTCAGGGATCTCAAGACGTATATTTAAACTTCATATTAAAATTTAGAGTTGAACATAATACTTCCTTTACCTCTAGAACCTAAGAAATGTTAGCAATCTATTTCTAATGATCGTGCACAAAACTAATGTATAACTCGTTAATTTTGAGACGTATTAAGAGAGGTTTGCATCTTATACAAAATGTTGTTGAGCTACATGAACTCCCATATTGTACACTTTTCGACCCATGTAATACATTCTCTTTCACCATTTATGTACATATATTTAAAGTACACTCACAAAATCTTTTGTTTAAATTTTAATTCTTTAGCAGATTAAAACAGACAATGATGCTGGCTATGGAATTTATATTAGGGATGAAAAGCAAGACTTTATTATAAAGCATTCAAGTGGTGCATAAGATAAGGGGAGAATACCTTTGCACATAATGGATGTGTTAGTAGGTCATGACACAATCTTGCAAGATAACAACAAACGAGGAAAACAATGCGACATGAAATCCCGCAGGATTATGCCATGCTCTTAAGTCAGCCAGTTAAAAATAAAAACAAGATGCTTTATCATCCTCTATTTACATTCTGGCATGTTCTTACATAATCCGCTTTTCCATAGTGGGTTACTGGATCATCTAGTTAAGCCGTCTTACAACGTTGTGCTTGTTTTGTATCTTACTCCTTATTTCTTCAAGTACGAAATAAGAAGTACCTAAACTTTACATGAAAGCTAATATTTATTACTGACAACGCTAAAATAATAGCTTTTGCTCACACCTCCTTTCTCGTGGACTACATCAGTGGTTCCCAATCTGGGGCGTTTAACATTCTTGGTGAGGGGGCGCAGAACGATTTGGAATTATTAAAATTTTGTATATAAGCTCTTATAAATCTTAAGAAGAATATATTTTCATATGATGACTGGTCCTGGATGTTAACAAGAAATTCCTTTGCTGTTGACATTAATGTACTGCCAGAAGGTTTGCAAGAAGAAGCCATAGAACTGAAGTGTGATTCAAAAGCAAAAGATAATTTTAAAACTTCAGGTCTGTAAGACTTTTGAATCATTTTGCATTTTATCCTCAGAGAGTTTCGATGTCCTTTACTGTGCCACTTTCGTCCACATATTTATGTGAGCCAGGATTTTCAACTTTTAACCGCAATGAAAACAAATTAGCGTTATCGACTAGATGTCACTAGTGATCTCAGTTGTGCGTTGTAAAATTTGAAACCAATCATACGAAATCTAATCAAGGCAAAACAGTGTCAACCGTCTCACTGTCATAATAATAGTGATTTAATTACTAAATTGGTTTGTAAACAATGTGGCTTAACTAATCATCACTTTTACTAGTGATTTAATATTGTGTTTTTTTTTTATGTGTATTCATTTAAACAAATTGTGCTGGTTACGTTGTCTTAGTTTGCATACTTTCCTTCAAGAAATTGAAAAATGATAAGGGGACTTAGTGACATGCACATCTCAAAAGGGGGGCCGTCAAAAGGATAAGGTTGAGAACTCCTGGACTACAGCCATGAAAATTCATGAAAACACTACAATCGTTTGTAGTCACCCTTTGTTAGTGTATGTGGTCAATAGTGTTTTATAATGCCTATTCAAACCCTCATCTTTAATCACGGCAACATGCTCATGAACATGTTCGTCATAAAATATTGGTGTTGGCTGTGCTTAAATAATACATGTGACTAGGCGTGAAAGTGGGTATGGAGTCACGCAATGCACAGTTCGTTAAGTATCCATCCTTGCTTTTATATACGACTCAGATGTCATGATAAAGACGTGAAGAGTGAATAACGAATGGGTTTCCCACTTTTTTAAAAACTTTATTCTTTGTTTGATGATCCCTTCATACATTATTTTACAGTTAATTATCTTTGGATTTATTTGTTATTGTACAATCATTAACCCAATTGCAGAGTTTTCTATTTTACAAAAACATACAGACAAACCAGTAGTGCCAACCAACCACCACGATATTTATCTCCGTCTTTGTCCTTTATCTGCAGGTGGCAGGATTGGTAATAGGTAATCAGGTCAAGAAAGCTATTAATAATGACTGTAGATGTTTTCTTTAAAAGGTTACGAGTTATTACAACGAAGAAAAATTGTAAGCTTAGCAATTTTGAATGGTATGAATGCGTCTTGATCTGGCATTCGGAGGTTCCAGGTTCAAATCCCGTGGCCCGCCAATTTTACATGGTGTTTTTTCATGGTTATAAAGGCAAATTCAGAATTGGATATTTACATACGATGGAACATCCTCGCTATTTCGTTCTATACCATATCCATTTAAATTAATATCAGTTAAAATTTACTCCATAAAATACACCAACAATAGAAATAGCTCCAATAGATCATGGCCTAATGTATTGACACAGATCATGAACTCCTGATATGGCCTCGAAGATGAAAGGAGTACCTAGGTATACATATAGCTGAATTTTTTAAAAAAAAGTATGAATGGTGACTCACAAAATATGCTATAAAATGTACACTGTGCAACGAGTCATTTATTAAGAAAAGAGTATGAAAGGAGCAAAGTTCATACGAGTGGCTTAATTATTTTTATAGGCAAGTTGCATACAACTGTTTTTCTTCATCCTTAATGAGATGTCTAAATTTTGAGATTTTAGAATACCTCGTATTTGATTAAGCAAACGACTTTGATAACAGCTCTTAGTAGTTCTCGTCTTTTCCTATATATGCCAGGCTACAAGGCATAAAGCCCGCAGGCTTCTCTTAACGCTTTATCGTCAAACAATGCACATTAAAAACACACGAAATGAACTCAATTTAATATAATATTAAAATTAAAACAGTTAAACAAATAGTTTAAATTTAAAGACAGTGCTAATTTATTACGAAGGTAATGAATATCTTGTCTTTGTTTGAAGTGAACTTGAATCACCTAGTTTAAGCCATAACCTCGACATACTTTGATTAACTTGCGCTTTTATGATGCAGTTTTCTTGGCCCCCTATCTCTTAAATTGCTAGCAATGCTTCTTTCATATCTCCCCCATATCCATTATTTTTTTGCATTCCTCATTCTCTGGCATAGTGTCATTCTTCCTCATTCGCTTTTATTGCCAGATCCTCATGCCAGAGGTGAGTGAGATGCAGATGAGCTCTGCACATAAAATTTAATGCCTGCAGGCTATGTAGAGGGAGGGATGGCCACCGCTGTCATAATATTTGCTTTTTAAGGGAATCGTCTTGATCCGTGTTTGTTTCTCAAGTTTTATTCTCTTGCCAGTTGTGAGTTTTATAGAGCGAGATAAGCACTTTCTGTATCTGTAATGCGCTTCTTTGAAGGCAGTTATTAGCCTTTTCACAGTAAGCAAGGTACTGACAAACCTCCATTTTTACTTTCAGCAAAACACTTGCCAATCTGACGGTCAGATTTGGCGTCAGACTAAGCCTTTGTTAGGCCTATAGTCTGTGTTTACAGTAATCGTTCCAATGCTGTATATTGTCATTCGTTAGCCATTTAACCTTTTTCTCTCAAGTTCGCATGCGTTCAATATTAATTTTCATTTAACATTAAAATTCAACTCTTATGTCAAATGTTTTTATATTTTCGGTGGGCAAGACTTGCACAGTTCTTTTTAAACTCCCCGAAATTCAAAAACCGTAAATTAATTAATTTATGAGTTGACATAATACGTAAAAAGTAATTTTAATAGAATTAAGATGCTAAAACAAATTTAGGGCATGGAAGGGTTAAGGTGGTACGATCTCAAAGGCCAGTAAACGCTAGGATATTGTCAATCTAGCTTAACATGTACCATGCAGTTAATTGTTAGTGCAATAGTGATGATGATGACGATAATAATAATAATAATAATAATAATAATAATAATAACTAATAATACAATCAAAATACACTCAATAGTGCAGTGTTATTTTAATTTAAAAATTAACTCTAACTTATCTTATGGGAGAAATATTAATAATTTTAAGTAAAAATTCATGTTTTGTATTACATGCACCAGTAGTGATTCCCAGTGAACGCAGATCTTGGGAATTTTATTGTTAATGGTATTAATACATCACAAAAGGGAATTTGCTATTTCAATACTCCTGCTTGCAGAAAAAAGAATTTCCTCACATAATTATTTTCAGAATATTTTCGGCTGTTCAAAATCCATAGGTTTGTTAATGATAAATGACTGAAATTATAGTGAATGTGAAGTATAATTTTTAAATGAAATTAATATTTTTATAACTATAAATTAATGTATAGTATGCAAAATTGTATGCAATTATATGCAAAATTGATGCTTCAAAATAACGAAGTAAAACATTATACGTAGATGCTTGACACTAATATTTAACACTTTGCTATTTCCATCTGCTTCTTTTAAAGAGACGTAATTATGAACAGTAAATTGCATATTGAAGCATTCATTACTAAAGTCAAAGAAAATAAGCCCTGGTAGCAAATAGGTTGAACGTATTTAAATGGAATTCTCTGTGAGCACTGTGCAGTCTATTAGGCCGGAGCTCATCTCCAACATATGCACTCGTCCCCTAGCAGGTTGCGGTACCTGCAACACCTGTCTGTTCCCACACCTCCCCTGCTGATCTGGGTACTCATGCAGACCAGTGCAAAGAGATGCGATGTACCGGAATTCCTACAACGTCCTGCTGTTACTTCAACAATAACAATAATAATAATAATAAAATGCTATTACTATTGATGATGATATGATAATAATAAAAATTATAATAACAATTGAGTCATTTCAGTTAAGGAGAAGCGGAATAGCTAGGTATAATGTACAGGTAGGGAAAAAAAAAGCGGACCGACTCTTGAAGCTGATTTCAGAGCCTTGTGATACGTAAATAAATGTAAGAGATGTAACGGAAACGATTGTTTTCACAACCAATGCAAATTACGTGAAATTATTTCTCAGTTCAAGCAATTTCTCGACACCAGAACAAATTTCAATACATTCCCTGCTATTCTGTGAATACCGCTAGGCATGCGCACTGGATCATATCGGCAACTTAGATATTTTAGTCGGTCCGCTTTTTTTTCTCTACCTGTACATTTCTTAAGAACTACTAATGCTAATCTTTTTATAGTTTTCAGATCCATATGTCTACCCTGCGTCAGTACTGGAACAATTATTTTTCGTAAATGTATTTATTTACTGAATTATTATTTTTTATTTTCTATTCGTTATATCAATATTGTTAGGTACCATAAGTAAATAGTTCACAGATTGACCAATTCGAAAAACGCTGTGTTATATATGTTAGACAACTGAATAAAGAAATTCTGAAAATTTCATGTTTTAGGTTAAGAAGAAGCTAAGAAAAGTACCTCTTATATTTTATAAAAGTTTCAAAGTCGAACATCCCTGCTCCATAGTCTGCATCTTGCCAGAAAAATAAAAATATAGCATGGATAAAATCATAGTACAATTACGTGTAACACATCATTTTAAACAGGAAGGTCAAAAAAATAATATACAACAATTTTAAAAGAATCACAATTTCCATCCAAAAAGCAATTGTTTCCCCTTAAAACCGGTATTAGGCTGCATTCGTTCGAATTTTTCCCAATTCTCGTTTCCCAAACCTATGTTTTTCTGCCCAACAGTTATAATGTTTGCATTTTTATTCTTTTAATAAGAACCCGACAACGGCTTAAAAACTAGTGTCTAAACAGTTCTCATTTACAAAGAAATTTACATACAAATTCATAGGATAATCTTCAAGAAGATAGGCCTAATATAAACAATGGCTATTACAAAGATAGTAAAATAATCAATGAAAAGATTGTATTATTTACTTCACTCATACTTTTTAGCATTCTTATGAAGAACGATTTACTATAACAATGTGTTTCTTAGCATATGAACGGGATTTTTTTTTTGCGTCTCCCTGAAGGAACATAACAATGTACAGGTAGGGGGAAAAAGCGGCATTCACAGGATAGCAGGGAATGTTTTGAAATTCGTTCTAGACAATATAGACAATCAATTGAGAAATAATTTCACGTAATTTGCATTACTTGTAAAAACAAACGTTTCCGTTACATCTCTTACATTTATTTACATATCACAAGGCTCTGAAATCAGCTACAAGAGCCGGTCCGCTTTTTTCCCTACCTGTGCATGAGCCAGGATTTCTGGAAATTCTATTAGTTGATTGAGAATTTTGTATTTAATTAATTATTTACATAGCATTTGATCTCAAGAAATGTAACGAATTTATTTTCTTAATATACGGTACTTGTAGCAATAATACGTAATGAACAAAAGTGGTTACCGTATTTTACGGACCATAAGACGCTCCGGACCATAAGGCGCACCTTAATTTTAGGATGGAATGTAAAGGAAAAGAAATATAATGTGATTCTAAACGAAACATTTTAAAGGGAATAATATACTTCATTACATAAACAAATGATAACCTTGTACAATGGAATCTGTGTAAATCACTTCTAACTTAAAATCTGCATTGTACGAAAATCTCTTTTGTACTGGTGGCATCGTGTAAATTTTAACAACTGAACTGGTTTCTCATGAAAGACTGAAAATACTTTTACCTCTCTAACCCTCAATTCAGCATATAGTAAGTGTAACAGAACAAGGCTATTTAGAGGTCATTGCATTCATTTAAACCACCCGGCGAAGACACTCCTTTTGTATAAAAGAACTCAACATTGCTTTATTTTAGCATTGTATACCTGGCTTCCAGCTACCCTCATTTTACTAAGTCCATTGATGTACAGTATGTGCTAAAATATTTGTAACGGTCTTACCATTAACAACACCTTGTGTATAACTATGGTATTCCGGCAATATTTACCATAATTTTAAATTTTAGTATACTTTGGAACATTAGACTTTTAAGGCTCTGTTTTCTAGGAAAAAAGTGCGTCTTATGGTTCGTAAAATACGGTAATTTGTTTATAAAATAAATCATCTAAATATTTCTTTTTTTTTAATTTTAATTTTAAATGTTTTTATTTAATTATTTAAATTACATTTACAAACTTATGTACAAATACAAATACAAATACGAAAATACACAAATAAACAAAAAACATTTACAAATTTCAAAATTAAAGTACAATACTTTTTAAGAAAAGAAAAAGAAAGAAAAGAACCAAATATTTATTTAGAAATACACCCGAATGAGCAAACTGCTCGTGCTCGGGGGTAGATTCAGAACATCAGAGTGGAGAACGAGGAGAAACAAAAAACAAAGTGAGAAAGAATGACACACTTATAAAAAAAAGGTGAAAAATGTTAAACAGAGCTAGAAAAAGAAAAGACAGATTTATAAAAAGGAGACAAAAAATATTAAACACAAATACATACAATAAATAATAATAAAAATAAATGACTTAAAGCTAATAAAATTACAATAAATGTTTTACATACTTATTAAATTTCTTTTGTTATAGTATAATATATAACTTACAGTGCAAGAAGTTTATGGATGCATTTGTTGTGAGATATCGAGATAGTGTGGAGAGGTTACTTAATCTGAATGTTGTAAGCACAATCCCGAGTATTTACAGAGTCGCTGTACTGCTCCCTCGGGAACGCTGGCCTCCTTGTAATAGGGAAGCTAAATTACATATAATAAGCACTCACTCCTGGGTAGCATATCCTAACAGGACATGTGTAAACATGCTAGTGTCTCTTGGGTGTCAAATACTACAGTCTTGCGTGCTTACATGTGCCTTGGATTACTCCGCTCTTTCGGTGTTAACGTGAGGTAAAATAGGAATATGTCCAATTTTTTTCTTCAAAAAGTAGCATCAGATAACATTTACATACAAATAATTCTGGCTGTGCACACGAGAGTTCGTTTTGGTTCAGTATACTTTTTTAAAAATATTTCTGACCAATCTGTAAAACTACTATACAGACCAGAGTAAAAGTGTAGGTAGAATGTCACAATAATAATAATTTGGTGAAGAATGCTAAGTCAGCTCCTTTATAATGTAGTAACTAACGTCCACCTTATACCACAAAGTATAGTAAATCGCAGAAAATTTTATCTGATACAAGATTACACTACCAATCTTAAAAATACTGTTGATAAAGAATTGAAATTATTTTAGGGAAAAAACTGAAAATATGAGAGAGAAAACATCCAAAGGCATTAGATTGAAGTTAACAAGATATATTTATATTAAAATACAATGATTATTATATTTAAAAACTTTACCTTAGGACCATAGGCTATGCACTATGGTATAGTCATGAATATTTATATTAAAAAATTATTCTATCTAGTTATACAGTATTGGTTACAATAGTCATGGAGTGTATTTTCATTAAATAATATACCTAGGGTAATGTGGATATGTAATTATGTCCCAAGCTCATTTAGTTTAAAACACGATTTAAAACAAAAGTTGTACACGTGAGAGTTGAGGAAATAATTTACACAGATTTGTCACATTCTTCTGAATCAGTGGGTAGCACATTTTGAGGAAGTTACCTTTTCAGTTTTGTTCTAGTTAGCGTTCTTTATCCGATGTTTTAAACCGATGTACCAGAGACATCTAGTTATTTGATATAAAATGATTTTGATAGGGCTTGAATGTATTCTTGTATTGGTAGAATTCCAAGTTCATAATGTAGTTGACTCTTTTGTACCAAGGTCAACATGACAGATTATCATTAGGTCTGGATTTAGGCAACAGTAAATTCTACTTGGGCATTTAATTTTTGCTGTTAAAGTTTTTGCTGTCATATAAAAGCTTTTTGTAGTAGGAGACTTTAATTAAATTAAGAATTCTGAGTTGAAAGGTTTTTCTTAGAAAAATTCCCAGTTCCATTACATTGCTTACCTTTACTTTAAAATATACTATTCCATTGCAAGACTTTCCTATGAAAAGATCGTACTGGTGTGAACGACGAGTAAATCACATGAGTAAAGAGAGCTAGATGTCTCCACAAACATGAAAAGAGTTTGGCTTGATGCATTTATCCCATCAATTAGCGGACAGCGGGGACTGAAGTTTGTATGTCTGTTGGGGGGGACAGGATGGGTAGAGGGTGGGACTACGTGTATGTACACACACACACACCGCTAATACCAACCAGCTAGCATCTGTGTGTAAATACATTTCTCATGGTGGCCACTGTTTGTTCTGTGAGGTACAGTGCTGTTTAGCATGTCCACCGCAAACATTCGGATCAGCGGCTCAAGATGCTAAGCTCTTCGTAATCCTTACAAAGTTCTGGTTTTCATGGGTTTACTTTTTATGTGCGTATTTTTAAGAGCATGTACAATACAAATGACTGATATAATTTTATTTTCATTTCAGCACTAATTTTTAAAGAAAAACTAATTTAGGTTTGTTGTCACTCAAGTTAGAAATTTCAAAATTTAAATTTATATCAATATATTAGAGCTTTTTTCTTTCGAAATCAAAATTTGTAAAACATATTTAATGAAAACTCTTAGAAGGCTATGTTTTGCACAAAAGAATCTATGGCCCAAAATCAAAGTCCAACATTTCTATAATCCAAAAATATAATTAAATTCAATACAAAGGCAGACAGAAGACAGGCAGGCAGATACCGGACAGACAGAAATCATTCCGAAAACGCTTCTTCAGCTCTTAAGTATCGTGAAACTTGGTTTCCTAGTGTTATCTCGATTTCGATTTTTGTCACTATCACTGCACTTTATCGATATTATATAGGTTATATGTGAGGTATATAGGCCTATAGCTAATCATGGAATATATATATATTTCGACATAAATGTTGTAAGTACTTTTGCAAAAACATGGAACAGAAGTGCGATGACGAATTTATACGTCAGTAGCAGTGAAAAGGTTAATGAGCGATGTATATGACTTAACATACAGACATAATTATCTAATACATTTTGAGCTTGTGTTTCCGTAGGCCTATAGATCCAAGGCCACCTATTAATAAGACCGTATTCAACCTTTGAAATTAATTGTAGGTGGATTTGCTCGGTTACCATAGCAACCAGAAAAAGAGAATCGCTTAAATAAATTTTTTGCAGTGTTATAAGTGAAACACAACAGTCGACAAATTGATCATGAATGCACGCCTGAGCTGGAAAATATTAAATTATTTGGACGAAACATATAATTCGGGGGATTTTTGGGCTAGGGAACTCGAATCTAAGATTTTTCCCCGGCGGCGCACTTTAATCGTGAATTTTACCTTGAAACCGGGTTTTAAGCTTTTAATTACCAATCGTTTTAATTTTTTAAGCATGACTTGGGTAAGGGTAATGAATCTATGGAAGGTTAAATTTTAATCGTTTCATTTTAAATTTTCTGTGCCCATATAACAGCACAAGATTCGTTTTATTATATATGTATTTATTACATAAAACATTATAATTATGAATAAAATACGTTATTTAATTCTTGAAATTTATGTAAAAATGATGTTAGTTTTGATAAATATGTTTTAATTTGCTTGTTAAATAAATTATTTAAGTAAAACATCTAGCAGTTGAGTAAATATCGCGGGCGAATCCATGGGCAGCTGCTAGTAAAATTAATAATTGTCTAAGTGCAAAAATCATGATTGTGTAGAAAACAAGATGTACTACGCCACCAAGTTATCTCTGCATGCAGAAAATATGTTAGGAATGTGCCTTAAATCTCGATCTCCCTCCTTTGACGTTGCCACTTCCTATTCACTGAGTTCAGTCATTTGGCTACAAGAGGAGGGCTGAGAATTCCTGTGTTTTTAAATGACCTCTCATCTTCAGCAATCGCCGTTGAAATGAATAATCTGGCAACCATGTCCCAACTGGAGAAAATGAGCTGTCCCTTCTTCCACCCCCGCCGCCATGCTGCCACTTCCTGTCCACTGTGTTGGGTTATTTGGCTGGAAGAGGGGCGCTGAGAATTACCGTGTTTTTAAATGACCTGACACCTAAGACAGTCACTGTCCAAATGAATAATCTGGCAACCATGTTATGATCTTTCGCCACCTGCTTCCCCTACATCCCTTCCGTATAGTGGTAGCTGGACGACACTAGTGCTAAAACACTTCCCCTATCGCCGTGCAGATTTAACTTGGTGGCAGACCCACAGTAGACCCACAGAAAAACGTGCCGGATATAGACCCAGCGCTATACCTTGGAATTTATTGCTACTAACGTGGCTTTCCCTGGATCTTGGTCCCTTCTGAAATGCATTGGTTTGGGTACTTAGATCCATTAAAAATTTATCAGCTAAAAAATCATGGTTTTGGCACTTAGACCCTTATAAAAGTAAACGCGTCAATTGCAATTTGAACTGAAATACGTACCGAAGTTCTTACCAAAGCTTGAATAGAAAAAAAGGTAGTTTCCAAGTTCTCCATTGTAAGAAATAAATTGGGTTATAGTCCTTCATGTAATTCTTAAATAACGGATACATAGCTCTGACATTTACGTTATTACTGGTTTTCTCCATCACGAGTTGGTTCTGTGTGAGGGTTCAGCTGGAATAATAAGAGTTCAGAATGACTGTTTGACACGCCATGGATGATAGACTCCCCAGTAACTTATCAGGCTTCAATTCGTAATCCATAGAATCAAGATTTGTCTGTTTCGCGTGACAAACAAGTATAAAACGTACTTTTCCTTCTGTTTTTTTAGAATCCTGAAAAAGAAAGTTGAATCGTACATATCTTCCGCGGGTTTACACTATTCCTTTGATTACAAGGAGGAATATCTGAAGAATTGCCACAGTCACGAGATTTCTCTTTATTAACGTTTAATAATTCTAAGTTATTTCCTGATTAGATAAGGCTTTTCAGAAAACATACAAGCTTAATATGTAAAAATGTATGTTTTTGCATTATTTAGTGCTTAGTATCACTAGACATAAATTACTATCGACATAAATTACAAGCAAACCTTCGTATCTTATATTTGTTTCAACAAGTGAAGGCAGTTTTCGCCCTTTAAAGACATACGAAATGAACCGCTACGAACTGAATGTTAATATAGCATTGAGAGATATTTCAGGTTCCAGTGATTGTGCATAGTTCACGAATGCGCACAATGTCTATTTCCATAGGCCTATGTCAATGTGCGCATGCGCTAACTATGTGTTACCTGTTTCTGAATGCTCTTGGAACAAACCTATTATCTTAGGTAGCCTAATCCCACGAGAAATTACGAGTTTATCGACATATTTGCGAGAACGAAGTTCGAGCAAATTTATCTGATGAAACTCGTAATCTTAAATAGGATTTATTAAGACTATTCCGTGATTAAAATGTAACGGATTTCGTAAATTGTTCTTACTTTGTTGTCAATATTCTGTCAACCGTAAGATCACAGCAAACTAGATGAATGAACAGTCCATGAGTCGATAAGATGGAGGGCGTCGTGATAATTGCTTACATCAAAACGCTATAAAAACACACGAACTGGCTTGCACCGAATAGAAAATGGGTTAATTAATGGAAATTTATATTTTTGTCAATTTCCAAACAAGTTGTGTTGTATAAAATAATGTTTTTTTATTGTGCTCAATGGCAGCATGTGACATAATCACCGCACGTTGATGCCTTACGTGTCCAGTAACGAGCTGACTTTTATGAGATAAAATTGCATCCCTACGGCCCTAGGAAGCATATTATAAGATCATCTTTCGTAATTGTTCTATGTCCGAGGAATTGCTATACGTTATTGGTCAATATCAAACACGCGGCGTATAAGTGGAATAGGCTAGTATTAGTAAATCTTTCGATATTATCGAATATCGATATTTTTACCACTCATCGATGTCAGTATCGATATTTTGCTTCCAATATACACACAAAAGGAAGAGAGTAGAAGCATGCTAGAGTAGGCGTATTGTTAAGATATTATATCCTTAGGAATTGCTTGTTAATATGATCGCACAGTGTATCTTGCAAGATTGCAAAGCACATTGTTTCTCAGTAGTTATTCTCTTCGCAATACGTATTGTATGGAATTGCTTTATTCTAGCTTGTATAAATCGCAGCAATGTTGCTTTCAGATGTTGAGTTCGATTGAACGTAACATTAAACAAACACTGTTGCATCAACTAATTAATCAGGCATGGAGAGAGAGAGGCCTGTGTTTACATTTCAAAACAAACTATACATCCATCTAACAAATAGCTACACGACATAATTAAACAAGATCATTTCGAAACCACTGCTTTTTACGTTCTAGTTTTATACTCTGCGGTGTGCAGTCTGATTAAGTGCGAGCGCAAACAGTTTTTTCTCCTTGCCTCCATATAAATTCAGCTACAGAGAAAAAATATCCTCTAAACCAAATCATTAAATTACATTCTCCGAAAGTAAAGACCTCAGATGGTAAGTTCATGAACTATCGTTTGCGAGGTTTTTGCTACATACTGGAACTGTTTATTTTCACATTGTAACCGTTATATAAGTGGATACGCAGAAGTCAATACAAAATTTGTATTAAGCTGTATCTACGCTAGATTACTATAGATATAACATCATATACTCCAAATACGTTGGCAACTGCTTGGAGCTAGGGGAAAAAAATTTCGAATCAATTTATACTTTAAGCATAAACTGTCAAATACCATCTTAAAATTTTTACGTCTTAAAATATCTATCTATCTATAACTCATCTTCCTTTCAAAATCAACCTGTACCTCTGAATTTAAAATCCAATAGGCCTATATACTGTACTTTCTACAATCACGATATTCAATAGCTTAACACTTAGAATTTCAAGTAAATAACCTATCAGAAACACTAAAGAAAATATGACATTTCATTATAAAATGCTTATCATCGTATCTCCTGTAAGTTATGTGAGCGTAGTTATTTATGATCCAAGTATTAAAAACGATATTTTATTTTGCGAGTAGGTTACGAGCAAAATAAAATAATTTTACCTGGTGTAACATACGCTATTTTAAGAGAGTCGTTAAAATTTCTCAAATAAAAATAAATGTCAGGTTTATTGAAATGAGTTACGCACTGTGGAGTCAGCCATATTGGAACGCACAGGTAGCTGTTATTGATTATGTGGTACAGGGCTGTCAACTTGGATAACACTTTTAACCAACCAAGTAGGACGATTTGTGCAATCACGTGAGAAATTTCACATTTAAAAAGGCGTAGTGAATTTTAAATTTTTATCGAACTGAGTGTTTAGTAATCATATGCAAGTATATTTAATTAAAAGAGTATTTCCATGTGAAGCAATCAAAGGTGGTTACCCTCGAGTGTTATAATTTTATATCAATCAGTGGCATAATTTTTTTCCTTTTCATTAATACCATGTTCAATTAAAATGCTTCTTTTACCTTCGGCTGCCTAAAAAATATTTTGTTCATCTCATGGAAAACAAATGTTAACCCTATTAAGCTATTTAACAAAGATTATCACAGTTTCATTATTTTAATAGCTTACGAAGATTGATGATAAGAGAGATAGAATTTTAATAAATTGTCAGTGATTTAGGCAAATATGTCACATCGTTAAACGATTATGATTCTTTTTATAAATGAAAATGGAATTTAGTAAGTCCCTTCCTTGTAAGTATACCCACAACACAAAACTGCATAGTAATACAGTCTGACATACTAACAAATATCAGTAATCTGTCGAATGATGGCTGTGAGCTTCAATAACGAGGAAATTAATCTTCAACACTTTCCACCGATACCTCGACACCATACCTTATGCTTCATATTACTCACGAAAAATCCTTTGAATATCTTCGGGCGATTGAGGTGGCATTATAGAGCCTATTGCGATCCTTGCAATTGCGGCTAGTGTAGCTTTCGCGGCCGATTTCTGACTGACGTGAATGACGTCGGAACTTGGAAATGTTCGAGACAAAATAACCAATGTAAGGAAACACGCGCGAGTATATGCTTCATAAGGTGCGATTTACTATACCACTGTTAAACTAATATCACTGTTCTTAACCTAACTGCTACTAAACTAGAGCTACCTGTCACGAACCTTGAGCTACTTGTTACTAGATCCTAATTGCCACTAATAACCTAGGCCACCATCTTGAAAAGGCGAAACATTTTGAAACCGGTTGTAGTTCTGTGTTCTTTCCAGATATAAAAACTATATTTATGAAAAACTCAAGCTCCATCAATTGATTAGTTTTGTGTGAAAGAGTGAAAGGCTCGTAGAAACACTAGTATTTAGTTTATATTTCCTACATCGGCCTTGGCGTGGTGCACTATACTGCTTTAGGCTGAGTAAATCCCGTATACCGAACTCAGAATCTTCTTCGTATGCTTCAACCAACTGTTCCAACAGCGTACCCAAGATAAATCTTACCCCAACTCGAATTAATCTCATATAAATTGCCATTGTCAGTCCGCACTATGGTGATCCGAAACAACAAAAGTAATTTTATCTTGGCTTTGCATAATAAAACGTTTCCATTTGCAGATATAACTGAACTGTTGTTAATATTATTGTTGTGTTTGTTTCAACCCCAGCTGATAATGATGTGGCTATCCTTTTGTAAATGTTCCCTCGCGAATCATATTCAAAACAAACTTGTATGCATCCATCCGGGAGCGATCCGGAATTTATCATCCGCCCGGATGAATAACAAACCAGGATAACGTTTAATAGTTTCCTACAAAAACAGCAAAAAGTGTTTCTAACTCAGCAGTTTGTGATGATTCACTGCAGGCCAGAATATGTATAACTGTGAAGTTCATACTCGTTTGTGGTGTATAGGCCTGTAACTTTTAAACTTGAACTTGTCCTTCCACTGGTGTGTTTGATCGCTAGCTTCAAAATTTAGACTTCATAGAAATCCTTTGAGCGGTTCTTGTTTTACTTTCTCTATGATGTAGTAGGAATTGTATATGATTCTAGAATTCAGTATTGAGTTGTCACCATAAATATGTACGAGGGATGGAGCATAAGTCCTTCCACTGGTGTGTTTGATGCTAGCTTCAAAATTTAGAGTTATTAGAAATGCTTTGAGCGGTTCTTGTTTTACTTTCTCTATGTAGTAGGAATTGTATATGATTCTAGAATTCAGTATTGAGTTGTCACCATAAATATGTACGAGGGATTGAGCATATGTCATGTCAACTATCTTACTTTTTAAAGTAAGGCGATGGTACCATGAGATGTTTTATGTCATAGGAGAGTGTGGCATCTCAGTATATGGAGACATCATTTGGTAGCATTATGATGTACGGTTTTTAGAATAGAGGTGTTGGTAATTTAATAGTGAGTTGGCCGCAGTGCAGATTGGATACGACAAGATGTTACATAAAACGATGTTACATAAAAATAGTCACTATCCGAGGGAGAAATGCCAGAGAATACAAAAAGGAGCTGATGGAAGCTTTTGGGGAATAATCCTCTTCCGTACCGATTTTTAAGGGATTATATGTGTTTTCATGCTTTGAACTGTCATGCAACTATCGCAATTACACTCAGATGCAGTCGCCTATGGATGTTTATGGGTGCTGTTTCCTTCATTATCCTAATCTAGTAGCCTACCCATAATCTACATTATACATAAGGTCCATGCCTGCCCTTTCATTCGTATCTTTCAAAACTTTAAAATGGTCTCACATTTTCAAGAGAACAAATGGTTGCCATGGCGTATGCCCGAGCCTCGTATTTTCATATTGCATGAGTCATTTAGGCCTATCGAAAAGCCTGTTGGTCTATGAACCACATAGTGAGAAATAAAAATCATGAGAACGTAATTTCGTACACAATGAAACAGAATGCGACAGCAAGCATGTTACCTCCTGACCCACGTAAAACTTGACTTCAAAGAAGTTTGTAATTTTGGGATTTTGTAATCAAAATTGCTATAACCTAATTTAGGGGTTTTCTATACATTAAATGAACCATTTTACTTAACTTTTGCACATTAAATACTTGCATTGATTCCCATAACTTTTATTTGAAATTCTTTTTCATGAGCATTTTTTGAGGGGTACTAATACTAGATCTTAAAGCTCAATTGGAAATCATGAAACTGGCTATTCGTGCTAGCTAAAATTTAGCTAGATTCGTGATGTTGGTAAGATTATGTTTAAAATGATTTTCCAGTGCCCGACTGACAGAGAATCAACGTAGAACCTAAACTGTAATAGGTAGAGACTTGGGATTTTGACAGTATCTTCGTTTCATAATGTAAGTGCTCACTATGAAAGGATTTTGAACATTTTTTTTTATTTTAAATGCCAGAAATAAAATGTTTTTGAGAATACTTAATCCCTTTTTACACAGAATTATAAAATCCAAATCACTGTTCACATTACAACAGTGTATTGTTGGCATTGGTCTTAGGCAGGTTTGGAAATAAATGATAAGGGACTTTGACAAATTAGAGAAGCTATCGATATAATTCATTTGCTGTAAATATACGTATATAAGGACCTAGAAATGAAAATCGAAAGTCCTTCATGAGTTAATTTAGAATTACAAAATACAAAACCCGGGCGACGCCGGGCCTTTTAAGCAAGTACATTATAAAGGTGTACTGACAAATGGAGTTCACTTCGAGTCATAACAGTAAACCTAGCCTTCCCTAATATCGAATGTTGACCTATGTTCTGGAGAACCAATCAGAATGCTTCGGGGTACCGAACATTATATCATTATATAGATATATAGATGTATATAGATATATAGATAGACATATAGATAGACATATAGATATGTTTTTATCGTAAGTCATAACGCCTATGAAGTTGCTCATCAACGCTTGCTCTTAATTCCATTTGAACCCCTTTTTCCCCTAAAACTGAATTTCGAGTTTGGCCACGGTTGCATCCCGTGCACGATAACTAGGCCTAACTGAAGAGAAAAAAAGTTGAGTGGCTACCATTGTTCATCTATTCCTGAGATTCAATAAATGAAAAATGAAAAGGTTTCAGCTGGAATAAAAAATAATAAAACGATAGTAAAAAAAAAAAAAAAAAAAAAAAAAAAGAGGTTTGAAATGTATTACGAGAGATATCGGCACACTTTTTTTTCCAATAAACAATATCATAAATTCGATAGAGAATGAATATTTAACAAGTTGGTTTTTGTATACATACAAATCGATATATCGTACTGGTTATGGATGTATAATTGCTTTATATTTTGTACGTTGTAGTCTAAACAACTGATTCGCATTATTAACTTCGTTTTAATACAGTTCTGACTGCAGGTATTGAATTACTTTTCATATACTGATTACTCTTGAGTCTCACAAAAACTGTAGCGGATACATTCACGTAATGATTCATTAATAGTATATTATGTCGATGGAACATTTAGCGATTGAAATTCCCTCGCTCTTTGTTTCATAGCTCTTTTTTATATTGAGTTTCACTCAGACTGCCTAATCTCATATCCCACTGTACATAGAAAAGTAGACAAAACTTCAGAAAATATCGTAATGATATTGCGTTAATAAGCCTGTAATATTAAATAATATTAATTATATAAATATTAATCATTATAAAAGTTATGTTAGAAATAGTACCGTTAGCTGAGTCTTCTTACAAATATTTTTAAAATTCCTTATTTAGACTATACAAACATCGCCAGATTCCTAAAAAATAAACATTAAAAGGTGAAATTGATACCTGCAGCCCAGTTCTCTTATAAATATTTTTTAATTAAAATTTTTCGCCTAAGCTTTCCGGCTATACGGCCATCATCAGCTCTAAAAAGATTAAAAGATTATTTGCTTTACAAAATAGTTGATTTTCGTGTTTTGTGTAAATTACTGTAGGACCATTCTCTCTTCAAAACCTAAGATAGTAAATCAGTCAACCACATTTCTTTAAGTGCATAAATAAATAAAGAATAGAAAGAAAAAATAAGAAAATACAAATAAAAACACACACATTGCCTTCTCGTACTCATTCGTGGAGCTCTCAATGTATGTTTTTTATTTTGATGAAGTTTCTAATCTCTTAGGCTGTAACGTTGTGTTAATTATTTAAAGTAAACTTACTGTATAGACTAGATTTGAAATATAAATATTCTAGGACTATATATTTGTATATAATGATAAAATATCTTTATTACATTCTTACAGGAAAACTTCGCTAAATGAGTGAGATTAAAATTGAATCATTAACCGGCAGTCTACAAAATATGAAGCACAACTAGACAAACTTGCTCTAGTAATTGGTAAAATTAGATAAAAAAGTATAGGAATTACATCATCCTACATGCGATAACATATATCGCATTATATTTGTATATAATGATAAAATATCTTTATTACATTCTTACAGGAAAACTTCGCTAAATGAGTGAGATTAAAATTGAATCATTAACCGGCAGTCTACAAAATATGAAGCACAACTAGACAAACTTGCTCTAGTAATTGGTAAAATTAGAGAAAAAAGTATAGGAATTACATCATCCTACATGCGATAACAAATTTAATTTAGGCCTACATTAATTTCTAAGTGAAATGTCATCATCACTACAGCAGAATATATCTTAAAATGACTTACCGATAATAGGCGTGTCTGGGTGTCTGATTTGGAAAAGATGACTTTTAAATTTTCCAATCTCTGTATCGAAGTCGACAATACCTTGCAGAAGTGTAGACGTAAGTTCTCTGGAGTCAAGAAAAATCTTAAGGAAGGACTTGTTATTATTTTTTGTAATAAATTAACTTATTTTGTGCTAATTGTAATTGAAATTACCTAAGTAGGCCTATAAGAAAAACATTCTTTAATCTTGGTTATTAAAGGACCACGCAATGAACAGGTTTCCTTTAAAAACTCAATTCGTCCACTTTTGCAATGCCTCCTTGTTTTTATTTTAGCTATTTTTCATTGACGGTATAGTACATACTAGCATGTGCCCGCGGCTTCGCCCGCGATAATTATTTCAAAAATTAAAAATTAAGAGCATAATAGTAAAATCATTATATTTAATAACACCTAAATCATGTGGACTACATACCACGATTAGATAGCATCGTCTGGTAAAAGCTACCTCAGATTCGAGTTTCTTGGCCCAGAAAACCTCTGTATAGTGAGATTCGTCCAAATAAAACAACGTTTGACCATATTTAGGGCTTACAACATTCAAGCGATCGCGAAAGTTTTATTTTCAAGATATGACAAAAATAGCCAAAGCCAACTGTAATTGATTTGACATTGAAATGTATAACTGAAAACTTATGTTTTGAAAACGCAAAAAATGCACGTTTTTTGCCCGTTTTTCACTCATAACTCACGAACGAAAATTAAAATTCCGGCTTCGAGGTGCATTTTCCGACCCTTCAGCCCACCTATGTTTAAAATTTCAGATCTCTGCGTTCAGTAGATTTCGCTGGACATCGAGGACAATTCCTTTTATTAATATAGATAATATGAATTATAATGATACCTTCTCTAATTTGTCAAACATCCATTTAATTTAATCCAAACCCACCTATACCATTGGCAACAATATGTTCTGTGAATTTGTTTCGATAATTCTATGCAAAAAGGGATTAAGTATTTTCAAAAACATTTAATTTTTGGCATTTAGAATCAGAATTTTTCAAAATCCTTTCTTAGTGAGCACCTACATTATGAAACGAAGGTACTGTCAAAATTCCAAGTCTCTACCTGTTATAGTTTAGGCTCTACGTTGATTCCTGTCAGTCAGGACAAAGCCTTTTATATATATAGAGATTATTCCCAACATGTACTTTTTATTAATTAATTGGTTGTGTTCCCATGTGGTTGCCAAAGGGGATTTTCTATTTAATATAATTTTCATGTTTTATATATTACTGAAAGCTATATATATGTACAAATATGTACAAAAAATGTACCTTCCTCTTTATTAAATTCTTCTGATTGGATTTAAAATATTGGTTGAAATATTGATCATATTAGGCCAACATTTATTTTTGTGTTAAATGGATAATGGATGTCCATTGAGCACACTGGACATGTTTTAAAGTCGTACGACAATAATTGGAAATGATATTGACGATAGCATAGATTAATTCGTTGCTTAAACCCATCTTCTTCACAGATTTTTAAACTTCTTCACATAGGCCTACTCAAATAGTGTTCTTACTGTTTGTGTATGGGCTAGATAGACTCACCTATAAGAGGACTGAAAATAGCCTATTTATGCTGAAATGCATATCCTTTTTATCACCAAGAAAAAACCCTACAAAGTTTTGCAAGATTGTAATATTTTAATTATATGACTAGTGATAGCCTATATTTAAATACTTTTTTCTATTTCTATTTTTGTGACGACTATTACTGTACTATTTTAAGGCAAAAAGTTATTTTATATTGTTGTTATAACACCACATAGATTTTTAGTTTGAACTTGATGTTGTAAGATACAGATGTAAAAGTATACTGTAAACATACTTAGGCCTATGTAAGTGTGCCTTTATATAACTTATATAACTTTCTATTTGATGGTATAAAGTGAAAAGTAACGACCTACAAATAGATTCCTCATATTTATATTTTCAGTTGTCAAATGTTCAATAGGGACGCCATGTGTATTTTTTTTTCGCATAACGGTATCATAATGACACTTTCTATCACCACAAATCAAGCATAAATTAATATTTAAAAAAAACATACGAAGTCCTTGCGGAAATTAAACTTTTCACCGTTATCCTCTTAAAAACATATTGTGACCACTCTATTTTTATTTCTATAAAAACTGTTAAATTAATATTTTTATTCTTTCTCTTTACAGGTAAGCGGATAAACTAACGCTAAGAAGTCCATCCTCTTCATTATATTCCTGGTAAGCTTACGAAACATCCGTTTATATAGGCCTATTAATAGCATGAAGACTATTTAAAAATTATTCTCACATTGAACTATACATTCTCATAACACTTAGCGGCAGAATTGTGCAGAATCAGTTGCAGAGTATAGCACACTGTAGTGCAATATAAGCCATATAGTACGGAAAACGACCGCATTGTATAGGATTGCACGGAGGTATGAAGCAATAACACTATGGGTATTGTCTGCGCCATAACAGTAGGATGTCCACTCGTACATAGTTATTGTGCCTCCTGCGCTGCTGCATAATAGCACGCTACGTGAGGCGTTATTATTAGAGCTCGGATTCTTAGGTTTTAAACTATTTTGTTTCTTGCTAGCTACCTGTGATATTTTAACATAATTATCCGTTTCTTATTCATGGTAGTCAAATAGTCCCATCTTATAAAACCTAAAATTGGCTATAAAGGACTTTAAAAACTAAAAATGGCTAATGACATATTTCAATTAAAATATGATAAAATGTTTAATAAACTAATGAATTATTATTGTTCTACTAAAATTACTGTTTATTATGGTATTAATAAAGAACTTAACTGTTATCTACCTACATTTTCCATTAACGCTTATTGTTCGTTCTGTAATTCTGTAATTTTTACCTCATTGTAAACCGAACTCCTCGGTTTCTTTAGAAGCAAATCAATTGCATTCTTAATAAATCTGCACTTAGTTTTTCACAGTGTTTGCTCCAGACACCGCAGTTATTCTAAAGGTTGACTGATTAATTAAAAACGTTCTTCTTGAGTTTATGTGGAAAAGGAAATGACAAGGGTCATTCTAAAATTGTATTCTGTATTCCATATACTGTTTAAAATTAAGCAAAAAGTGTTCATATTATAGTTGTGGATCGTCAAGCTGAAGGCCCAGAGTTCAAATCACGGCCGACCGAAATTGATATGACGAAACGCATTGGACAGTGTTGACGTCATAGCTGTAATAAACGCCGCATAATGAGATTACTATAGCATGGTAGAGCTAAGCGAAGATCTTTGTGTCGTGGAAAATTTGCTCTGAAATTGAACGTATACGAAATCCGGACACTAGCTGGAATGCCAGACGCCCATTTCCCTAAACCATAGGTCCCATATAATAATTACTATTGTTATTATTCGGCTTCGTCGTACAGTTGTTCTGGTGTTGCAAATGTTGTTTCATGGTGTAAGGGCACTCGGATGGTTATTACGTTGAGGTTCCAATTATTCCGTTATCCGTACTGAAGAGGAAACCAGCAGCAGAATGGGAGGCACAAGAACTAATTAATGCAATGAAAACAGTGCGAAACATCTGATTGTAAAATGTTGCCAAATCCACGCCACGGGAAAATGAAGCTTAAATCCCCCTCAGGGCTAGCAACGTGAATATAATAAACTTCCCATCCCAACCTTATTCCTCCGGCACAAAATCCACATCGCATAGTTTACAAACTATCAAGAACACGATAATGTTCAGTTCTTCATCACCACCATATCTTTCAGCAAATAACGTTTCTTTATGAACCCCATTGGTAATAGAGTAATTTAAGAAACTGACATGTTTTAAGGGAAATCAATGATAGCAAAGTATTTCCTCAAGCTAAATCAATGTCGACTTTCTTTTAATTTTACGATTTTCGATAATTATCTGTCTTGTACGTCTTGTACTGTAACATAAATATACATGCTCTATTATGTTTGGTCATGTAATTATGGCATTTGTGTGCTTCATATTTGTGTAAGACAGTCACTTAATGGTAAATAAAAGAAAAAGATTAATTGCTATGTTCTATTCGAATCTAACCTTTCGAGTAAAAGAAATAATAATATTGGAATAATATTTGGTACAGTACCGGTAGATTATTATCCATATCAATACAAATCGAACAACCTATAAAACATAGTTTTTTCAGGAAATGTATTGTAAGCAGTATCAATGTAAACAATATGTAAAAGGGAAGCAACTTCAATTTATTCGTAGCCTACAGCAAATCGTAGATGGCTCCCTTTCTGCATGTAACAAAATCATATGTTGGTTCTTTCCTCATCTATCTTCGTTATTTGTAAAGATAGACTATAGCTGTATCTTTTGGAGAACATGATAGGACGTTACAGTATATGAAAGTTTTGGCCCAAAATGATAAGTTACTTGGCTGTTTTGTACAAAAGGGGGGCAAAATAATGAACCATTGCCACTGGACAATGGTCCTGTATCTCAGATTAACAAATAACACAGTAGATCATTTGGGTGGTACAGATTTCACCAGAATAACATAAATTTCGTTTTATTTACTCTAGAAGGTTATGGCATTATACGTATTTTCAATATAACAGGACAAGCAATTCATTGTTAGTGAGAAGCACAATAAAGCACAGTTTAGAAAATGAAAAGCATTATTTCCAGCTGTATGAATGACATATCTGGTTGTCGTACTCATTTGCAACTTCATAATATTTTCTTGTTTGGAAATGAGCTCTAAAAGAACCACATTTATTTACTTCGCCCACATATTCTTCTCATTAATCCAGCTTTGTTCAAAACTTATCACCTGACAAAGGCTTGTATTTTAATTAACAGAAGGTGTGACGTTTTTTAATTATTTTGCCACATTTAATCTCCATTATACGAGCTGAAATGATACAAAACATTTTTAGTGACTTACACTGACATATCATCCTCTTGTTTTTGTTTATTCGCTTGTGTTGGTAATATTTGTAATAAGCCTAAAGTCGGATTTTAGTATTAATGGGAAGCATGGATATTAAAATAATGACTACTGTAAACAACACTGATGAAATTAATGAATATTGCATGTACAGGCACTCTACTCGTTTCGCTATCGAAATGCGATGAATTATCGTGACTCTTTGACATTAAACTTCATATTCGTAATTATGAATGACACATAGTGTTATAGGCTCTGATATTTATAGTAGCAATGGTTAAGGATTGTATTACAATAATTCACTTCGCATGTTTAATTATAATGAGAATAATTACAAACTTCAATAGCTTTGAACTATGCTAATGTAATTGTTTTTTGCCTAAGCGGGTGTATTGTCAAATTACAATTATATTTTAATGCCAGAAATTATGGGTATGGTTTATTCTAAGTTTGTTCATCCAGTCAACGCAAAAAACAGTTATATTGAATTTTTAAAATATGTTTCATTAATTTTTTCTTGAAAAACGTCCTCTGAATTACTCCGATGATAACGTCAAAATAAAGTGCTTCTATATGAGTCCAAAATATGCCAATATCGCTGTGTCTTTATCTAAAGTCACTCGACACTAAAATTACATTTTGATTAAAAAATTTCAGACACCTCTTCGTAAAATAAATTTACGCTAATTTCTCAACACGTCCGAGCAAATTTTACCCCAAAATTCTTTTTCTGAACTCTGTAAGTTATTGTATTTTCAGTAGAAATTGTGCTCCTTAAATAGCAATATCTTCATAGATTCTCTTTCAATTTCCATTTATCTTCCTAGCTTCCATTGTTTATGATTTCTCTTCCCTTTGCACTATCTTTTTCTTATTTATTGTAGCATATTTTTTATTTTTCACTACATTATTTATATTTCCTACATTCCTTTCTTTTCCTCCATTCAGTTCTTCATTCTTATTTTCCTCTCTTCCTTTGTATTTTCCTTCCTTCTTTCATTCTTTCTATATCCTTCCTTAGTTTCTTCATTCTCTGCCTTTCTATTTCTGTTCTGTATTTTAAGCATTTTTTAGTTTTTTCATTTCATTCATTCATATTCTTCTCTTCTTTTCCGATTTCCTGTTTTTCTAATTTTTGTGTCTCATGTATTTCGTCCTTCTCTGAGAAGTTAACTTACTAGAGCAGAGAGCTTGTTCAACAACAGACTTGATAGGCTCCCCTGCAAACTACTTTAAAATCTCACCTTGTAACACCTCCCTGAGCAGGAATGTTGGCTATCTGCATCAATGTTAATGTAAGCTTAATATTGTTTGGTATACATAGCTAATTGTTCCACCCCTAGCTGCTCTATATAATTGCCTTATTACCAATTCCAATCCACCAGAAACATAATCTCATTGTGAACTCCTGTGCCGCTGCCGTCTCTGGATTCTTTCTCCCCTGGCAAGTCTCCTTGCCGCTGCTTTGAATTGTAATACGGTTTTGCTAATTACATTAACAGGTGTTCTCTCTAACCCTTCCGTCCCTTAACCCTTGCTGTGTTCTCCCTTAAGAAGGTACTTGTTCATAATATAGATATATGTCTTAGAACAAAGCATGTGTTATTACTGTATTGCTCTCATTTACCACATAAATCGTACTGAACGTCAAGAACATGGGTGGGCCCCCTGCGATTTCAAAGTACAGCAATCTGCACTAAAGGAGCGGATATTTAAACATAACAGCTTTAGGCCGTTCAGTGTTGTACTCGTGTTCCCTCATTACCACTGTCTGCAGATGTTATGAAAATCTGGTTTTACATCCGTGAGAGCAATATTTAATATTGCTAACAAATGTTCATTGCTCAGTTGAGACCTACGTTCTGATTTTAACGTATTTAATTAAGAATATTCTTGAGTGAGACATTGTAAATGGCAATCCGACATAGCTTGATTGTTTTGCTGTAGAGAACTCAAATTAACGATTGCCTGTCTATGGTCAAAAATATAACCTCCCTGTAACAGAAAGTCGTACCCACGCTCATTATGGGAAAAGCACGTCTTAGCCATAGAAGAAATAGTAATTTATGGAACAAGTTGTAAAATCGAGAATTTATTTTGCGAGCAGGTGTGTTTGCGAAAGAAGCCCATAGAAATCCTATGAGCAAAATAAAAGCATATTACCATTTACTATTACCATTTTACTATTTCTTAGACAGCCGTTAATATTTTGAAACGATTTTATTCAGCACCGTGCAACCATTTTGGGGCTTGCGAAGGCCGAGGCTATTGATTTTCTGGTGCATGGCTGCCAACGTACACCACGCTTTTGCTACCAAGTGACTGTGAGAAATTTAACATTTTAAAAAGCTCAACGAATTTTAACATTATCAATTTTTATCAAACTGAGTCTTTTTAATAATCATATGAATATATTTTTAACTAAAAGGGTATTTTCCATGTGACTGGAACCATAGTTAGTAACTCGGAGTGTTACCACAAAGTTATTTTACCACAAAGTTATTTTGGTGCAACATGCTGTATCCAGTGTTTAGTTCCTCCCCCCCCCCCACTGTCTTGAGAAAATGTTTTTTTACAATTGTCTCTTCAAAATATGTTGTATGATTTCCAAAATAATACAATTAAAACGTGTTGTTACGCAGTTTAAATAAAAATATAATCTTGAAAGGCGATCAATAAATTAAATTTCCCCGAGCAATTCAACAATACGGCATGCTTCACTTTTGTATGCACTTCTGATCAAAAATAATTATAAATAAATAAAACCACGAATTTACAGAGATTGCGTTTGTACGAGTATATTTATTTTCTAAGAGATGGAATTAATTTTTATACATTTTATTTTTGTTTTATTTGTAAAATACGACGATTTTAAATTTTAAAAATACCTATAACAGTGGTAATTAGACATATGAAAGCCTAGGAGAAAATTAAAATGAAAGTTGAGCAAATAAATGTGAAAAGGGTGGCCTAAAAGGGACATGCAAAGCAGTTGGCTATATAATATTGAAATTGTTATACTGTATGCATGTAATATATTTTATATTTTTATTAAGACAACTGAATTGGATTTTTCTGTATAATGTAGTTAATGTAAACGATAAAGTTAATTATTTTATCACCACCTTGCTCGAAGTAGTTGATATGGCATTTCCCTTAATGTTACCAAAACCAAACTGTTATAATAGGAATTTAAATTTAAATAAAAAGTGGTATACCAGCGAGCTCCATAACTTAAAAGAGAAATGTCTGAGGTATTATAATTTGTATGTCCATCATGGGTTGTTAGAATTTAAGAATAAATATAATGAGTCCAAAACAATGTACAAGAACACATTACGTTCCACGAAGATAAATTATTTTTCTAGGTTAATTAATAATTCTAAAAACAAATCCAAAGAAACTTGGTCTGTCGTTTCTGGTTTTCTTGGTAATAATCAAAATTTCAATAGATCATCACCTGAATTAGACCCGGAGGAATGTAACTCCTTTTTCATTGATAAAGTAGATGAAATTGTAAACAGTCTACCTAAAAATAATGATGCCTTGAATTACATGAATAATTTATCTAACACCAATTATACTTATGCTTTTGAACATGTAGGAGTAGAAGATACTTTTTCAGCTATTCAAAACTTAAATAACAGTCGGTGTCTAGATGTCTATGGCATTAACTCAAAAATTCTGAAATTAGCGTCTGATTTCATATGTGAACCATTAACTCACATTTTCAATTGTTGCTTTGATTTTGGTATATTCCCGGATGCTTTCAAGTATGTGAAAATTATTCCTGTTTTCAAAAAAGGTAACAGATCTGAATATGAAAACTACAGACCTATAAGTATAATACCTACGGTGTCGAAGGTTTTTGAAGTTTTGATAAAGAAACAAATATATAAATATTTTGAATATAATTCCATATTTACCAATTGCCAGTTCGGTTTCAGAACAGCTCGTAGCACTGTAGATGCTATAATATCTTTTATTGAACGGACTCTTGAAGGTTTTGAAACTAATAATTTAGTATGTAGTAGATTCTTCGATTTTACAAAGGCATTCGACACTGTATCTCATTCAACTCTATTGCAAAAACTTAAATTTTATGGTTTTAATGATATTAGTGTTGGATTTTTATCATCTTATCTTAGCAATAGATATCAGGCTGTTTTCTTTAATGATAATGTTTCACAGTATAAATTATTGAAGTATGGGGTGCCCCAAGGTTCTATACTTGGACCCACATTATTTTTAATATATGTTAATGACATCCCTGACTCTGTCCGACATGGGTGTCTAGAGGCCTATATGTTTGCTGACGATTTAGCTGTTAATGTTATTCATCGTAACCCTCATATTTTAAATATTAAACTTCAAGAGATAACTGACCAAGTCCAAGGATGGTGCAATGCAAACAATCTTTTACTCAACAAAAACAAAACTGAAACTTTGAAATTTGGTCTAAGAGGAAATAATTTTCCTGATAATGATCCTGTTAGGTTTCTGGGCATCCATCTTGAGCAGGGTCTGGGATGGCACAGTCACATAAATTTCGTTGCAAAGAAAATGAGTAAAGGCCTATTTATGTTAAGAGTTCTTAGGTACAATATAAATATTGAATCCTTAATTACTGTATATTTTGGACATATTCACAGCCACCTAAACTATGGTATTTTATTATGGGGTAACCATACTTCAAGTTTGCGCCTTTTTATTTTACAAAAGAGGGCTTTAAGATTAATTTATGGAACTTCGCCTGGGACACACTGTAAACCACTTTTTATAAGGTCAGGTATACTTTCTTTACCCTCAATGTTTGTCCTGGCCTGTCTCCTTTATGCTAAGAGGAATATAAATAAATTCAGAACCTGTGATTCAGTGCATAATTACTCCACACGCAATAATTGCAAAATATATATAGACAAATGTAAATATACCTTAACTCAGAAAAGTTTTCAATTCACATCACTCAAACTCTATAATAGCCTTTCTATTAATGTCAGAAATCTACCACTTGAAGCATTTAAGAGACAGGTCAAGTCAACATTGAAGTTGAACCCTCTGTACAATGTTGACGAATTTTATAATTTAAATGTTTGAAATTACTTTTATGACGATGCTATACACATAATTGTGTGAATGCTGAGAGATATTATTATTATTATTATTATTATTATTATGTATGTATGTGATTGTGTGTGTGTGTGAAATTACTCCAAGCCTCTTCGGATCATTTTCGAATAAGTTCACCGGCTTAGGAAACTGCTACATACCCTCTCTTTTGCTTATATTAACTTGTATTAAACGAGTTGAGTATTTGAATTTACTCTGAAGCTTAAAACTGTGTATGAAATGAAGGGGCGGTGCGGTATTTAGTGTAAATTACGTAAGCCCTTTCGCCGAGTGTGTACATAGATGGCGTTTATTTGAACAAGTGTGAATTTAAGGAGCGGAACGTCTAGGCAGCGAGAGGGAAACCACAGTAAAGCACAAAGTCTACCTCTAAAGAAAGACCGCTGTGCTCAGATGTATTACAAAGGAATTAGCAGGGATACCAGCTTTATTAGCATAGCAGCTTAACAGCGTTTGATAAACTTTACAAGCTGTAATGTACTCGGTTATTCTTTATTCTGTCCCATACAGTGTGAAGGAAATATAGTTTATTTTTATGTTATCTTCTGTTGCTTAATTTTGGAATTATGTAATTAGGAATGTGATTAATTATCACTGGAACAAATTTTTTTCTTCTTACTGTTCTCCTTCTTCTCCTTCGATACTTTTTTATGTTCTGGTCCTCGGGGAACCATAAAATGTTATTGATGTGTGAATATAGTAAATTAATAAACGTGCATTAATTTTATAACTTACGTAATGTTACTTTTAGATAATAGAATTACTCATATCTTCATTTTAACTTTTTTTATTTTAAAAATCTTCCTCTACATCAGAGGCTGCCCATTGACAAAGAATAGCATAACAATTAATAATTACAACCAAGAAGTATTTTGTATGCACTATAAATGTGATATTGAGTTATCTCTAAAGAAGAAGAAGAAATAAGAAATCTACTGTTTCGAATATAGATGGCATCTGAGTATTCTTACAGAAAACTTTAAAGCCTGTAAGGCAATTTCTTTATAGATCGATGTTGGGGCTCCCAGATCTTGAAGTAGAGTGACACTGTAATCCCCTGTTTCAAAAAATCCCTTTAGGCAGGCCTACAGGCTGAGGTATATTTCGAAGTGCTTTTGGTTTAATTTATTGTGCTTCATTGGCCTTGGCATGACAAACCCGCAATAATAACAGCAAAAATTAGGAAAGAGCACTTTTTCAAACATTCAAATATCGCCTTATATGAGAGTTATCGAGAAACTACTTATTGATTTGTAGAGTACTCATCAAGAGCTTTTCAACGATACCCCACAAGACGTGCTGTCAAAAAATTTCGAATTTCCATCCTCCCACCCCCACTCGTACCCCCAAGACCCACGAATCGTTGGTGTCACTGTGAACTCCATAGGGAGTACTCTAGTTTATTCAAACAAAGTTTCCCTCTATACTTCATAGGGGCCGAGATATACATTTTTAAAAATTTCAACTTGGGCCAATGTTCCTCATTAACGAACTTGTCCGAACTATTGGGCCTAGAAATAACATAATAAAATTTGGTTCAAATATCTTAAAAATTACGGCTGCTAGCGTGTATATATATATATATATATATATATATATATATATATATATATATATATATATATATATATACAAAAGAATTGAACGGGCGGTGGTTTCGTATTTAGGGAGGCATGAAACGTAAAGATATGAAAGAATTTTTCGAAAGTCATGACATGGTATCGATCCCAATAGGTAGATTTTTCTTCGAAATCTACCTAAAATCATGACAGTATAATACGTTTGCTGCCAGTGTTATATTCAATGTTACATTCACTATTTTTACTGCTGTATCCTCGCTAATGGATAGTATTTGTGGTTTTACAGTTTCCAAGTTTATGTAACTAGTTGGTGTAACTTATTTGATGAAAAGTAACTAGTAGGTTACAACACAAATCAATAGGTTCAAGTTAAGTAGTGTGTAACGTGACCTGGATTCTGTGTTATTATCGTGTATGAGAGGGTGGGTGATTAACAGACTAAGAGGTGAGCAATGTGATCCGTGAAGCTCTGTTGCGTGACCGGGTTCTGAGATGCACTTCCAGTGTATGTTATTGAACCACCACACACGTCTGAGAGCTTTCAGAGCTCGAGCAGAAGTACAATTAAGTCAATTTTCTCTTTATTTTAAAAAGGAAGACGATTTTTTAAAATTAAAGTAGGCTACATATTGTGAGATATCGGTGAGCTTGATCAGTATAATTCCATGAAACAAATACATGTTTTACTCATTTATTTCTCATAAGCCTTACATTGTCTAACCTTCGTTATGACATCTTCAGTGTTGAAGTTGGATTATTTTAAAAATTTAACTGATTAAAATGTGTAAAAGTTTAGTCATGTTATATAAATTCCTTCTGTTAGGTAGTAAAAAATACAGACGCAATCTGTGTAAATTGATAATAGTTTTATTTGAAATTAATTATGATCAGAAGCGTTCAGAAAAGTGAAGCAATGTCGGATTATTCAAACTGTTCGTTGAAATCAAATTCATTAACTCTTAAATTGATCATGTTTCCTATAGAATTCAGTCGTTTTTCTTAAATTTGTATCATAAGGACTGAAAATAAATTGAAAAAAATTAAATTTGATATAGATTACAGAACAGAGAAGAATAACTATGAGCCGAATCATAATTACGAGCCTAACTGTTTTCTTTGTAGTCCGGCATGGGTTTTATATTATATGAGGAATTGAATTTCCCCAAATGAAGGGTTAAATGCATTTTAGCGCTTCCTTAAGCTGATATATTTTTGAAGTGAAACTTCTTTAGCCGCGGTAGGGGTAAATCGAGAGCTTGTGTAACGCTCAAAATCGTCACGAAATTAATGTTACACTCAAAATCGCCACGAATTCCATCTCAAATTACTAGTGAACGGTGGTCCAAAAACTCAATATTAAGAACTCCAATAATCCAAAATTGAAAAAAATAAAAAAATAAAATAAGTTTCACTTCTGTCGCGTGGCGTTCCACGCACAATTTTTTTGTTTGTTTGTTTGTTACTGGATGTGGGAGTCGGGAGAAAAACACTACATTTTCTAGGGAATTCCAAGGAATATTTCTACTGAAGACGAAACATTCCTTACTATTTAACCACGTCACAAATGTGTCATGTACTGCACATTCCGAGCTAAAAATTTAGTACGATCTGAAAATAAATTCTATAATTTATAACAAAACATGATTTATTTTGAACTTTAGAGGAAAAACAAGCAAAAAGGCAATATTAGGCTCTATCGTAAAAATAGGCTGTTTTAGGTCCTATAAAAGTATCAGTTTTAGCCATAGTCACTTATGAAACTTGCATATACAAGCTTTCGTCCTTATATCACTTAAGGATTAAAATAGGTTTTTACCTAAAATCCGAAGTCTACATAGGCCTACCCTTTATAATTTTTTTCTTCCAAAAAATGTTTCAAATAAAAGTTTCAGCTCTTAGTATCTGCCTCTCTGTCTGGGACCCTATATCCCCTATGTTGGGGTGCAGGGCCTCCAAGTGGAGGTTTCTGTTTACCGGTGTGAATTTTGTTACGCTTATTTTCCTAGAGAGGACAGAGGGGCAGGTGGTAAGCCCATCGCCTCTAAACCCCCCTCAGGAAACTAAGGTATTATATTTTGGGCGTGAAAGGGCCGAGAAATTTTCTCCAGAAGCTCTAATTTAGGCTTGGAGTTCTACGACACGGGCCCCCCAGCTTAAAGTCCCGCCCAGGATTTTTACGTCCTGAAAACCCCATCGACCGCGGCCGGGTTTGATCCCGCGACCTTCGGATGTAGAGGCAGGCACGCTACCTCTAGACCACAGCGGCCGACTAGCTCATCTATAAAATTTAAATAAAATTGTTGTAGCCGTTTTCGAGAAAATCGCGACAAAGGAAATTTTCTTCATGTAGGTCCTAGTCCCCTTAAAAATAAGAAGTCGTTCGCCAGTCTTCGTGTCACATCCTCAGAAGGTACCTGACCCAAACACAAAATTTTGTTTTATACGATTTTCCGTTCTGGAGCTAAGATGTTCACAGACATGTTTCTGCAAACAATCTTTTTGGATTCAGGGAGCCTTGAAACGTGTATTTATGTTAAAAACTCAACTTCTAATTTGGGGGTCGAACACAATACTTCCTTTACCTTTAGTACCTGTGGTACGGGCAGAGGAAGTGAAAATGTGGATGGGATCTTTCACCAATATAAAAGGTCTCTTTCTGAGAGTTATTAATGTCATACAACTCGGGGAATTCCACGTAACATGAAGGATTGAAGGTTTAGTTAACCATGACAGAACCAGGAGTCCATAAACCACCTTCTGTTAGGGTCCTGAAGTCAGATCTGTAAGAAATCCACGCCCCAGCAAACTATCGCCGTCTCCACATTCGCACGGCCACTTCTCTGACATTCGTGTATTGCGGGTAGCGTGCCCCTACATAGCAGGCGTTCATTTTAATACTCAATGTTTTAGCAGATATTCAGAAAACGTTGAGTAATCAAACGCCTGTTATGTAGGGGCACGCTACCCGCAATACACGGATGTCGGAGAAGTGGCCGTGCGAATGTATAGACGGCGTTAGTTTGTGGGGCGTGGATTGAATAAAATTCGCGGTGGATTTCTTACCGATTTGACTTCAGGATCCTAACAGAAGGTAGTTTATGGACACCTGGTTCTGTGTGCTTGTCAGGGCTAACTAATCCTTCAGTCCTTCATGCTATGTAGACTGCAGATTCATTACAAAATTCCCCGAGTTGTATGACATTAATTACTCTCAGAAAGAGACTTTTTATACTACTGGTGAAAGATCCCATCCATAATTTTCACTTCCTCTACGCGTACCATAGATACTACAGGTAAAGGAAGTATTGTGTTCGACCTCCAAAATTCGAAATTGAGGTTTTGATGTTAACTTCTTTAACCGCGGTAGGGGTAAATCAAGAGCTTGTGTAACGCTCAAAATCGTCACGAAATTAGTGTTTCGCTCAAAATCGTCACGAAATTAGTGAGGTGTGACGGAACGGACTACACAGAAAACAATCAACTCAATGATTAAGCTTATCCAAAATTTAAAAAATCCAAAAACTCAAAAATCAAAAATCGAAAATTAAAAATTAAAAAATCTAAAAATAAAAATATTCAAAGATCCAAAATAAAAAGTCCAAAAATCCAAAATTAAAAAATCCAAATTTCCAAAATTTAAAAAATAAAATAATTCAAAAATCCAAAACTTAAAAAATAAAATATCCAAAATTCAAAAATCCAAAATTTTGAAATAAAAAAAAATTAAATTTAAAAATTTAAAATTACAAAATCCAAAAGTAGAACAATTTAAAAGATCTAAAATTTAAAAAATCCATGATTCCAAAATTAAAAACTAAAGGATCAAAACTTTAAAAAGTCCAAAATCCAAAAGTAAAAATGTCCCAAAACCCAATATTAAAAAGTCCAACAATCCAAAATTGAAAAAATTCAATAATACAAAATTGAAAAAATCCAAAAATTAAAACAAGTTTCGCTTCTGTCGCGTGGCGTTCCACGCACACCTTTTTTTATAACTCGAAAAACAAGACAAGAAGCTTGGTTTTAAGATGCGCGATAGCTATATATGCTTGTAGATTTGTCTCATCTGATCAGTTATATTATTTTTAAGTGTTCCTCCCATGGGTAGGTCCTTGGACTTGATCTGCGAATTTTGCTCTCTATCGCCTCCTATTCTTAGCTTCTTCTTTCAATAACCAGTATTTTATTGTCTCCTTTAAATCTCCTATAGCAGCTGGATTATTCTTCTTCCAAGACCTGGAGTCATTCTAACTTTCCTTCGATGACGTTATGCAGCAGACAATTTATTATCATTGTGGCTTATTCAGTTTGCATTCCTACGAGGAAATGTGTTCAGTAATGATCTCTTCTCGTTCACTCTTTTCAGGATTTCTTCATTTGTCACTTTGTCCATTTTATTTCTGTCATTCTTCTCCAGCACTACATTTCAGAACTTTCCAGATACTTCACAATTTTTTTTAATATCCATGTTTTCGATTCGTACAAATGCTTCCATGCTCCAGAATTAGCACTTTGAACATTGCTTCCTCCAATCCAAGCTCAAATTACTAGTCAACGGTGGTCTCTTTTTTGTGAATGTTTTGAAATGGAAGCATTTTAACACTCTTATCATTTCGAACTACTGTCTTACTTTCTAGTATAAAAAGTTCCAGCTAGACTGACAGTGACATTGAGCCTTTATTGTGGTTTCTGATACGATTACGGGAAGCCCTAAGCCCTGAGGAATTACCTCAGTAAAGTATGCATCCCTTCGATTGAAAAGACAGTCATTATCGGCAAGGGGCATGGTAACTACAACTTTATTAATCTTCCGTCTAACATAAATATTGAAATCGAAACGGTCGGGTCGCCTTGGGTGGCGCAGTTAGTCGCGCTGACTTTCTGTGCCCCAAGTTGCGGGTTCGATCCCGACCCAGGTCTAAGTATTTATGTGTGCATAAATGTGACAGGCCCATGTCAGTAGATTTACTGGCATGTAAAAGAACTCCTGCGGGACAAAATCCCGGCAACGGTAACAGGCCTAAGTTGCAGTACATCCCCGTCGTTAAATAACCATATACCAACCAAACAAACGGTCGGACATTATTGAGGTAAAATGCCATGGAGCGCACTTCACCTCTTTTTTATGTAAATAGTGTTAAATATGAGTAGTCTATGCTTCTTCATGTCGTGTAACCATAAGCTAATAAATTACATGCATCACTGTTTTTAATATCATTTTCATGAACAAAAACTGCATGACACACTTTTCGCGATGTCTGGTAATTTCATAACGTCATAAAGTCTATGCCGTTAACATGGTCTTTACCCTAAAGGTAATGTAGGTTAATATTTATACTCCAATTTCCTATATACTTTGTAATTTCCAATTGGTAACTACAAATATCTCCTGTGCCTTGTTTGCTATTTTAATTTGATACAGGGATGCAGTAAAAGATAGGGTTAATGTTAACTTTTATATTTCACAGAGTTTATTTTTTATGGTTATGCCTATATAAGAATTAGTTCATTTTGTGTATTTAAATTTTACTTAGTACTTTCTTTTGTGTTAAAACTTCAATTTGCTTTGTTTCATACTACTGTACGTCGACTAATACGCTTATTACGAGTGGCTTACGCTATCATAATGATATCCATAACGATACATATTTCCATTGTGGCATCGGTGTGGTATCGATTATTATCGAATACGAAACGATGTTGAGACTTCGAGAGAATCAGCTGAAAACTGCGTAATAATTAGCCTGTATTTAAAATAAAACCAATTCTGTTCGTTCATTGTTTCCCTTCGTTCACTACCCTCTAGGAGACTCACTTGGGCTGTGTACCTGTTACTCTTTCCTTAAACAATTAGATAAGTGTAGGCCTAACTAAATTCCATTGACAGAATAGAGACGTCAGATTCTAACAGTAGGCTTAGCCTAAATGACATCGGATATAAAGTAACTTCAGTAGGTGTGTGCTTGAGTATAACACACTGTAATATAACATGTTTATGTCTCAAAACATGGGCATTGGTGTTATTTCCTCAGTATTTGTTAATTTACAAATGCAAATTTATCAGACCCCATATTTTGTATGGCTTTGCCCTTATGTCCTTTTAAGGATAAGAACGATGACTTACCTGTGCAATTTTGTGAGCATTATAAAATACATTCCATACTATGTAGCCTATGATATGTCAGTATATCATCTGTAAATTTTTGTCCATAATTACTAAAACATGAAAAAATGTCCTTTAGATGGAAATATGTGTTTCTTGTATATTTTTGACTGAAAATAACGAATCTGTCATTATTTTTTGTTTACCAAGCACCATTTTCCAAAAATCCACATTTTTACTTTTTACGTAAATATTAGAAGTGTGCCTCCTACACAAACGGTACGTGATGGACCATTTTGGTTTTGATCTATGTATCAAGAACCTTTTGTTTATACAGAATCACATAGTTTCATATAAAGGACAGACAAAAGTTTATATTTGTTGAAGCTAATAATTAATTATAGTAGGATACATGATCACAGCTTTATTGAAGGTTAAATTAATAGCTCCCTTTGTCTTTATATTATAAAATAAAGTGAAATAATATGACCTCTAAAGAGACTTTGAATAATAGACGCAATATAAAAGCACTCAGAAAACTGAATCCCTCACTTTGTCAAAAGACGTAAAGCCTATTTTATTTCTCGGTACAACCTATTGTACTCGAAAGTGCTCTGGGATGGAGAATCATTTCGTAAACTATGAGCAGCGCAGAGAAGAGAAAGGGGTTTACTTCAAGGGGGTGAAATTTAATGAAAGATCATAAACTTGAAGTCTACGCCAAATGACAAGGGCGTACATACACACACACACACACACACACATATATAACGACAACAATGGAAGATATAGAGTAGCATTGCTCTTGTCTTTTGTTAGTCCCTTGATGGGTGGTTGTGTACGCTGGTAGGACTATCGAAACGAATTGATTTGAACAATAAATTTGGTGGAAATAGGACCCGTGCTTGTATTGTTTAAGATTGTATGTACTCGCAAAGGAATTTCCATGAATTCCCCATTTCCTTCCATCTTGCCGTGAAATTTTAAGAGAGAGGAACAGGCTTCTTAGACAGTTCACTTTAACAGCTCTAACGTGAACCGTAGCTTTCCTCTTCCGTTTTGATTCCGTATCCATGCTTGAGCATAATGACTTCCTGTTTTATTCAGAGGAATCAGAACGCGCTTTAATCAGAAGGTCTATTAACCTCATAAAGCAATGACTGATAACTACTAGAACACAAAATAATATTAACTCTTAAACGCTCGAGAATCAATTTCTCACGATAATTATAAATCCTTGTCGGACTCCAAAGAAAACAGGGTGCTTAGGAAAATATTCGGATCTAAGAGAGATGAAAACGGGGTCTGAAGAAAACTGCATAATGACGATCTTCATAATCTCTTCACTGTATGTAGTAAGGGTAATTAAATCACGGAGGATGAAGTAGCCTGGACATGTTGCGCGCACGGGGGAGGAAAGACATATCTCAAAAAAGGGAAAATCCCGCTTGGAAAACCTAGACGTAGGTGAGAAGACAATAGAATATATTTAAGGGAAGTAGGATTTGCGAGGAATGGTTGGGTGGAGTTAGAACAGAATAGGGTTGAATGGCGGGCACATGTAAACGCGGCAATAAACCATAATATAGATAATATTTTTTTAGCTTGCTTAGGAATTGTCTATTGCCATTAAGTAAGTACGTACGTAGCGTAGTGGTTGAGGCGCTGCGCTACAAACCGGAAGGTCGCGGGTTCGATTCCCGATGAGGTCGTTGGAGTTTTTCAATTGGCCTAATCCTTCTGGTGGCACTATGGCCCTGGGGTCGACTCAGCCTCTAACAGAAATGAGTACCAGGAGCAATCCTGGGGGTAAAGGCGGCCGGAGCGTAAGGCTGACAACATTACACCTTCATGTGCCGAATGTCTAAAAATCTGGGAGCCTCAACCTCCTGGAACCCTCTGGGCCTCCATGGCCTATAATAGGGAACACTTTACTTTTTACTTCTAAGTACGTATGATATGTCAATTCCGCCTCACAATTCTTTTGGTAGAACTTTCTTCTTGATATCATATTCCTTAACGCAATTTATAAGTTCGTGCCTCTCGTGTGACTTATCTGAATAATAAAGTACAAGAAGTAAACTATGTGCCTAAAGTCCTTTCACATTCGCCAGAGGTTTCAAGGCCAAACGTAGCACGGCTATGATACCCCCACTTACCGTGCTCATATGCCATCATACCCCTCCAATGCCAGTCACATGACAAGCCAGTAGGGAGTTCCCCCTTAGTGTCGTATGAGTGTGTGCGACAGCGCAGCTCCTCTGCGCAAAGGGGAATACTGTTGACTGCTATCAGTGGGGGCATATTAGACGTGAGAAGTTGTGGCCTTGAAACCTCTGGCGAACGTGAAAGCACTATAATCATTGTGTTAGCTGTTTTCTTTGCAGTTTATTACGGATATATATTTTGTGTGAGAAAATCAATCTCGTCCTTTTTTATGTTAATTATTAAATCTTTTCTTCGTCCTGTTTTAATACTGGAAAGTTCTTTTGTGTAATAAAAATGATATTGCTATTTTATTCATATTACGATTAATGTATTCATTGTTTATCAACAAGTAGTTGTTACCTCATGTTTTCCTTTATACGGTCGCTCTTATAATATTATTCTAAGCAGCAAATTTAGCAGGGCTGCCTCCGGCTTTTGCTTACCCCTTTGTCTTGAGTTTTGTTTCCATGCCCTGTTGGCTGTTTAGTATGTACATCACATTATACGTCCTTAGTAATGTTTCCTTCCTTTTAACAACATACAGATATTTACCCACTAATGCTTCATTTAATTTATACCATAAACGTGAAATTTTAAGGTAATTAATATTTTGTTGCTGAGTGTTTTATACTTCCAACAAGCTTCGTATTGAAATTGAAGGAAATTTGTAGTAATGTTTATATACACAAGCCAAACACCAAATTTAAACAAAGATAATTGAAAATGTAAATCTCGAAGTATTTTAATATCTTTAAAAAAAAACTTCTTTATTTATCACCCTGAAATAATTCTGATAGCCAACTATGTTTTATAATCCTGCATGTTATAATTCGTTATAATTCTTAGTTTTCATTAGGTGGATTAATTGGTCTCTGGTGCGTTTATTACTTTATGACAGTCAAATGTGTATTTGTTGTATTCCTGACTATACCTCTAGGTATTCCAGCACACCACCACCCGCCAACACTTCTGCTCAAAAGACCGAACAAAAATACTGGCGACATCAGTAAAATTGGCATTTATCATCTTGTATACACACGCGCGTGCACAAGCCAAAATACTGTAATATATGTAGGCCTATATAATATGTTTCGCGTGTGTGTTTCAGTTATATAATGGAGTGTTGTTCTTCTACTGTGTGTCTGTATCCGTGTCTATGCTTGTGTGTGTGTGCCTGCGCGTGCGTGCGTGTAGGTGTGCGTGTGCGTGTGTGTGTTTGTGTGTGTGCGCGTGCGCGCGCGCGCGCGAGAGAGAGAGAGAGAGAGAGAGAGAGAGAGAGAGAGAGAGAGAGAAAGGAAGGAAGGAAGGAAGATGAAAGAAAGGAATAAGCCATTATCCTGTTTAGGAGATAATATTTTCGGTGTTGTTTCATTCTTAGAATTAAAAAGAAAACATTCAGTAGATAATTAAGACATTCATGGTATTACCTATGATAATTTCATTTCTTTTTAAACTTACATTATTAGTTACTTACTTACTCAATGGCAATAGACAATTCCTCAGCAAGCTAAAGGAATATTATCTATTTTATGTTATCATTTCGCAGAGATCCGCTAAATCACTAAAATTTTCCGCATTTATTTCAAACTTAGAGCCCACTGATTGCTTGCCTTACATAAAGATATAAATTCTGCTTTGAAAAGGTTAACAAGCCATACTACCAGCAGCTATTCTCTCTATTATTATTCATTACAATAAATAACTTTACAGTAGATTAAATTTATACAGTAACTAGCTTAAATGACCCGGCGTCGCCCGGGTTTTGTATTTTGTAATTGGAAATTAGCTTATGAAGGATTTTCAATTTTAAATTCTAGGTCTTTATATAGGCATTTATAATTTGAAATAGGAAGAACGACTTATTACACTCAAACTATTCCCTCAGAAAACGCTTGATATAGTTTTTTATGGCTCATAGAGGATCTAGAATTTTGCATCCCATCGCTTGTACAGTGCACAGCAAGCCTGGTAGAGGTTTAAATAAGAAGAAACAGAAATTCCTGTAACATAAAATTGTAATATCGAGGCGGGAAATTTCCCACTCTTATGTTACCATAAAGCATTATCACTTTCATACTTTTCTCTCCAAAAACCTGCGATATAATATAATAATATACACATTACCATACCTCGTTTTGTTTTCTCTATGTCCAGGGTAGAGAAAGTTATGTGATTCCATTATTTTAGTGGATTTCATTCTGTAATATTTATTTATAACATTAATTATTTTGATAACTTCTCCTATTTGTCAAAAGTGCATTTCATTTGTTTTTTCCAGACCCACCTGATACCATTTGGCAACAATATATTCTGTGATTTGGAATTGATAATTCTATGTAAAAAGGGATTAAGTATTTTCAAAAACATTTAATTTTTGGCATTTAGAATCAGAATTTTTCAAAATCCTTTCTTAGTGAGCACCTACATTATGAAACGAAGGTACTGTCAAAATTCCAAGTCTCTACCTGTTATAGTTTAGGCTGTACGTTGATTCCTGTCATTCAGTCAATCAGTCAGTCATTCATTCAGTCAGTCAGGACAAAGCCTTTTATATATATAGAGATTTCAAATCTCATAGTCTGTAATGCTAATGAAAGGACGTGCAATCCATATGTAATGTTTGAAATGCCACGTACATTTTGTTTATTCTATATCACGACTTACGTCAAAATAATTCGATTGAATTGCTCTCTGCCGGTGTTAACCAAACTATTTAGAATTCAAACCCAATTTAATGTCTGTATAAACCATAAAATAATAAATCACTATTCTATCATGAATCTGCAACAAACCATTATATTATTGAATACGAATATATTAACAGAACCTGGTATTCAGATTTGACATGCATGACCCATGGTCTTCCTAGTTCCATTGTAAATATAATCAGCATTGATAAAACTAGAAAAAAATACTGTTTTCCGGGTAGTGTTCATAAAACTGTATGCAGTGCAATATTTCCATACATTCTGTTTCCCATTAACGCCGCATATAGTCTATCTGTAATACGTACTGTGAATGGAACTTTGTTTGTGAACCTTTGTAGTGCTGCCCCATATCATAATTAACAAAGATACATGAACGTTAAAAACAATGGCAGTAGTAGCTTCATTTTGTTGGGTTTGTGGCATATTTATGACATGTTGATATGGAATTCCAAGAAATTATTATTACGTAAATTACACGTACAAGAGGATATAAAGCTCTGTGGGAAATTAAAACCGAAATATAAAATGCGGTTAATGACAACAGTGCTTCATTGTAATATGGAGGCTTATAAAACACAATAAGGAAAATTCATATTTTTTCCTAGTATTGTTTCATTGAAGTATGAAAATAGTAGTGGATGAAAACTCGTAAAGCTACTGAACCATGATATTCTGTCATCTATAGGCAGACCTTATCAAATTCTTCATTAGGCCTACTGAATTATAATGATTTTAAAGTTTTTCTGTTAAAAAACACTCAACAAAAAAGTTCTTTAACGTTTGAAATCATTGAGATATGAAGCCACAATAAAATAATAAGTTTTACAGAGGATAGCGCAAAAATTACCCTTAAATGCATGAATTTTAAAATTTTGTTCACATATGTTTTCTAGGTATTATAACTCGTATATTATCCTAAAGGTGAGAAAAGATAAAAATTACAGTAACAAAATTTACTGAAAGTATGGTTAATATGGATTTTAAAATGGATTATACAATATTGGGTACGTCAAAGTATTTAGGTAAGAACAGAATATGTAAGCAAATAAATAGTTCTTTAAAGTTTTTTTAATCGATTTTTCTTCGTGTGCAGATATTTTATGTGAGGAGATAGTTTATTGAATATTTTTATCATAGCTAATCTCGAATAGGATTTATTAACACTATTCCATTAACAAAAATAACTGTTTTTGTAAATAATAATTGATATAACAATACTCTGTCAGCCGTAAAATCACGGCATTCTAAATGAATGAATAGTCCATGAATCGATACGATGAATCGATCCGAGTTTCAATGCTATCAAATAGTGCGTACCACAACATGGAGAGCGTCGTCATAGTTGCTTACATCAAAACGCTATTAAAGACACGAACTGGCTGAAATTATGTTTGTAATCATTGGACATTTATATTATTTCAATTTCCAAACAAGTTATGTTGTATAAAATAATGTGTTCTCATTCTGTTTACTGGCATAGTGTGACGTATTATTCGCCGCACGTTGATACCTTAAGTGCCTAGTAACGGTCTGTATTCGTTTGGTCTATATTGGTTTGATCTATCCCTGAGGAATTGCTAAACGTTATTGGTGGAAATCAAACACGCGGCGTACGAATGAAATAGTCACTATTTCTATAGCATGTAGGTTGAAGATATAAGTTCAGGATCGGAAATAATAAATATTTAAAGATATAAAGTCGCATCGTACAAAAAAGGCTCTGAAATACTGTAACTTTTTTTTTCAGAAATCATCTGCCTAAGTAATTAAATTTCTACTAGACTCTATGATTGGTATTGGCCATCCTTCACAGGTTGCAATATCCAGCGCATTGAGTCTGGAAGTCATTACTTCAAATGACAGGCCTAGTTACCTCATGTGGAAATGATCACAGAATCTATTGAGTATGTGTATTTGTCTGTTATCTGTGAGGACAGAGAATATAGAAAGGACGGTGTACTGTGATTGTGGTGCATCGCTTTTGATTTTCTGTATTAAGAGGCAATGACAGAGATAGTTAGGAGGGAGGCAGAGAGGGAGGTTGCGAGATGGGATTCCGATGAAGAGAGATGCTTTATTAATTATAATCACAACACAAGTCGATAGAGCGAATGAGACAGACGGAGTGGTATTCAAAATCAGGAACCTTCTCTCCCCACATCAGCCTCAATATACTGGCGGTGTGGTAGCGGTACTGGTGGCAATTTTCGTCAAATGAAGCTTGATTAGACTACATATTGACGTGTGCCGCCGCCCCATCTTTCCGTCTTCCAATTATAAAAATAAAACATTTTACACAGTAGCCAACGAAATTGATTCTCTTTAGTGGTATGAAGTATAATTTTTTTTGTGATGGTCAGATCTACACAGCGGAATAAAATATATTTTACAGCCTATGACCAATGCAGTTCCAGTTTTAATACTGAATAGATCGTCAAAGGACACAAAACAGATGGACACAATATAAGTAACTGATCTCTTAATTGGAGCACATTGGACTATACCCAAATTTTTCTAATTAAAAAATGGTGTTCCACCTTGAGAGATGATATTGTCACTATGGAACTAAAAATATATTGCCAAATATTTCATGATCATCTAAAGATTAATTAACTTCTATCTTGTTTTCTCAGTGTTAGTTTAATAATACTGTGAAACCTCGACATGTACTATCATTCTTTGCGTGTATATTGAGTTCGTAGGGGCTACCTCCTTTGGGAGATAGTTTGGAAAATACATAAGTAATGAATATTGATTTGTTCGTTTATGTTTTCCTTTCGTATGCAATTCCATTCCATATGTCTCATCATTTATAAGTTCGGTTGGACTACATAAATACGAATAAGATGTCTAACCTTTTCACTGCAATTTACGTATAAAAGCGTCGCCTCAAAAACTGTATAAAAGCAGAGCATTTTGAATACTGCAGTAAAGCTTTATTTAGAATGTAAGGATTTTTATTCATGTGTTAGAATTATCAATTATGGAAAACAGCTATTGCACGGAAATTTTCACTATCGATTTCAAACTTAGTGCCCCCTGATGATTTCACTTCATGATTGCCTTATTAAAAGTGTGTAAATTATCTCTGTAAAGGACAAACATATATTTTATTTTTGGTAATAATAAATTGTAGACATATCACAGTATACTATACTGTGGACATATTTTAATATAACACTAGGAAATTAGCAAGCGTACGTCTTGCCGATCTAGTGTATAAATGTGGATTCAATGTGACGTAAATTTGCCTGAACAAAGAAGTCGTTATTTTATTCTCGACGCTAAACTGATTTTTTTTTTTATCTTGAACTGAACTTTGAATTGAAACTTAACACTTGCTGTTGAATTTAAACACTAAATCATATCGCAAAAATGAGCAATGATATTTCTCCTTGATATCTGGAGCTATTGTTGCAACGACCGCCACAGCCGGCAAGCTTTAATAGATAGGCCTATAGATTTTAGCGGTGTTTCCGTGTAGATCAATTGTGAACTTAATTGAAGGTGGCCTTGCTCGGTTGTTAGAGCAAACTTTTTTTTTTTTTTTTTTTTTTTTTTTTTTTTTTTTTTTTGCAGAGGTGGACGGAAGGGGTATCATGAATGTAGGCCCATATGGGGGAAAATTAAATGATTTTGACGGAACTCATTATGCAGTTTTTTTTCTTGGGGGGGCTAGGGAACTCGAATCTGAGATGTTTTCTTTCCCGTTTTTACTTTAATCGTCAAATCCTCAAATCCGGAATTTTAGCTTTTTATATTTTATTAATCGTTTTAATTGTTTATGCACGATTTTCTTGGAAGCGTTTGAATCGTTTCATCCCATGAATGACTATATGGCGGCACAAGATTCGTTTTAATTACTACTTCAAATAATATACCGGTAATTAAATATAATACTACGTAGGCCTAATTAATCAATTTATGTAAAAACTATATTGTTGTTAATAAATATTTTCTAATTAATTAGTTTCTCTTTCGTCAATATATTTGTTAGAACTTTTAACTTATGTGCATACACATTTTGATCACCATACTAATCAGTATAAACATGAACATAATACCAGACATAAACATTTACTACAATTTCCAGCACATAGATTAACTCTATTTGAAAGCTGTCCTAGATACATGGGCATGAAAGCATACAATCATTTGTCAGAAGAAACAAAACAATCGAATGATAAACAATTTAAAGAAAAACTTTAAAAAATATTTTTGGAGGAAGCTTACTATTCAATAAGTGAATTTTTTCAGGACAAAAATGTATAATTTATGTTGCTTTTTTTTAATGTTTCACCTCATATTGTACATTTTTCAAAATCTGTATTAATTTGTATATATTGTACATACAGTACTAGTATTATACCATTGTATTTTCTTCTTCTTTTTCAACGTGTCACCAGTTTACCAGCTTTTAAGCTATTTTGTAAATGTTTGTGACAGTAAATTACTTACTTTACTTACTTAAATATATATATTTTTTAATTAAACAACCAGCAGTTGAGTAAATAATAATCGCGGGCAACTAGCAGGCACCTGCCAGTTAAATACAAATACAGATGTTCATATAACAAAATTACACATACAGTATGTTATATAATCATCAGCTATACCTGTAGAGTACGTTAGCCACCGAAGCTCCTTTTCTTTGAAGTAGAATAAACAAAAGAAGCGCGCGTGTTTAGCCCGCAGTTTCTCGCTGGAACAAGAGAGATCGTACAATGCAGTATATGAATATAGGAATGGGTTTTGTATTTTAATTAAGTAAGGTGGTTGTAACGGTGATCCCATGCTCTGTGGGTTTTAGGCGTTGTAGCCAACTAATGAAATTCCTCTCGATTGATCTACATTTACACAGAACACAGTGGATAACTGAGATCTACACTGGAAGGAGTTTCTGAATCAAGTAGCACAGAGGAATTGGTTTCCCAGAAGAAATTACAAATTTCAAAAGGAACTTTGAATTAAACGCGTTTGGAAGGACGAAGATAGTAGTTAGTTCAGGTAACCAGAGATTCATTTATAAACGAAAATGATAAATGGCAACGCTTGATTAATGAATGGGAACAAGGTGACGTAAAAAATAAAATAAAAATGAATAACTACAGATTCAGTAGTAATTATTTTTGTGCGTTTTACCCGATAAAATACATGACATGTGCTTTATAAATTACCCTTTTTTATGATATACGTAGGAAAAAGTTTCATTTCTGCAATAATATAGCACTGAAAGCATTTTCCGATGAAATAGTTTATATATTCGTTAAATCATCACAAAACTCTTCTTCGATAAATTTTCATTTTTTGCATGATTTTTTCTCTTTTGAATATAACACTAAACGTAGCAAAATTATAATTCTCTGCTCTGCGTTTGGTCTTATATTTCGGTTTCAGCTTCAAGTCAGAATGCCCTTCATACATTCTTCTGTTAGCCTATAACTGGGAAGGTGAGACGAGAAACCTTTGAAGATGCATAGTAGCAATATAAGCTTGTGGAGTGGACTCGAAGCGGCATTCTCGCGCAGGTCATGATTCATGACTTACCTGATCAGTTGTACGCTTACGACGATAATCCCTTACCCGATTGGGTACATGTGAAGCCGTGGAAATAAATGGTGTGTCTTTTCGAAAGCCTATAGGCCTTTTACCCATATGAAACATATTTTAAAGGATCAATGTCTTTAAAAGTTTCGTGTAGCAACGCTACACTAGATGCCCTAATGTAAGCACCTTATATTAAATAAATTCTTCAAAATGACTCAAATTTCATGTAATATAGACTACTTGACATATGCTAATATTAGTTCAGACTAACAGTAGGTTATAAATGAATGAAGTAAAACATGTTGCACAAAATTTCCCACATGTAGGTTAAGGAGGCCCTGCCCTATCTCGCTCCGGGTCTCATTTCTTTACACTTCGTAGAAGATTCAAGACGTATCCATCTACGGTAAAAGCGCATCTCTTCTGTGGCAACAATCAACCCAGATATGCTGACCAGGACGTGGCAAGAGGTCGATTACCCCTTGGACGTATGCCGTAACACAAATGGGGCACATATTGCAATGTACTAATTTGCAAGGAAAAACTTGACAATATTACCTTTGAAACCATGTATAAAACATTATCCTTAATTTTTATTTAATTAAAATATTTAATTTAAAAAACCCGGGGTTCTTTTATAGATACCCTGTACTAAATAAATTTAGATATAAATTCAGGAGATAAAGTAACAGTCTCTAAGGAAAATCATACAAATGTTTAACGTCACCAACATAATTCACATATTGTAGAATAATTTATTTATTATGTTTTTCTACTATACGAGTTTGAGGATTCTGCATGGGTTTTAGAATATCACTCAAGTGTCAAGAACAACCCAAGAGACAGTTCTGTATTCCATTAAACTAACCCCTTTTTACGTAAACGTTTTCCTAAGACGTAAAACAAATTATTTTACCTGCCACTTTCAATTCATCCGCCTGATGTCCCTGTGGTTATTTCTTTTAAAACGTGTGTCAAGTCCAGCTGCTGTTTTCGCTAGAAAAGAAATGCGTCATATCCATAAGCAATATCACGACATACATGAGACCGCAGATAAAAAAAATACAGTACAAATTCTCAGTTCAGTTCACCTTTATTCTAAAAGTTCATCTTATCTAACTATTCATACGTTTTTGGTGTTATGAAAACATATTCGTATTCTCCAATGTCCTCTCCCAGCGCATTCTTTGAAAACTAAAAATCAGGTGTGACAAACAACTAATTATGCCTAATCTTTCTTTATTTCTTTCTTTCTTTCTTTATCTTAGTTTTACATCTCCCCTTTAGGATTTAAGCGGCCCAAGCCTCCCGGGCCTTACAGTCGGGATAGGGATTATCTTTGGATCACACACATACTTTTTTGACCAGACAAGGACATGGAGGGCCTCCCCGGATGAGTGAATTGCCCAATGCCGGGGCCACCTCCGAGACAACACAAACACATAGGACGTGACACACCATTCACACACACACTCACTCCAAACAAGGCGAGGATGGGATGAAGATGATAATGACGGCCAGATGATATCTGGGGACCACAAGGGCCTAAAGTTACTCGATATTTGTCTCACAGGTGAGGAAAAACCCAGAAAAAACCCCACCTAGGTAACTTGACCCGACCAGGAATCGAACCCGAGCCCGCTGCGTGAGAGCGAACGCATCCCCTACGCCACAGCGTTGGACCTACGCCTATTCTAAAAAGCTATATTCTTATATTTCTAGGATATATTAATATTTCAAATACACACACCACAAACTGGAAAGAAATACAGTTACTCCAGAAATCAACCACAAAGGATTGTTAAAAACATAACATTTTTTTTCAAACTCTATTTCTGAGGTGTCTAAATTCTGCAATACGCATTAATATTGGCAGGAGACAGCAGCGAAATATTCAATACCTATACTAATATTATAGACACACACTCTTATATTTTGTAACTTGTGCGTTTTCCAACTACATGAGAAGCGAAAGGATTTTTTTCCTTGTTCATACATTTACTGGTAACTTTAAAATCATCTCTCTCTCTCTCTCTCTCTCTCTATATATATATATATATATATATATATATATATATATATATATATAAGAGGCTTTGTTTGACTGACTGACTGACTGACTGACTGGCTCTGAGAGAGAATCAACGTAGAGCCCAAACTATAGTAGGTAGAGACTTGGAATTTTGACAGTACCTTTTTGTCATAATGTAAGTGCTCACTAAGAAAGGATTTTGGAAAATTCTGATTTTAAATTCCAAAAATCAAATGTTTTAGAGGAGAAATAATACGTTTTTACACAGAATTACCAAATCCAAATCACTGATTCCTCCTCTTTATCTACTAAATAGTCACAATAAATGTAATTCGAGGTCCGGATTTTCTCAAGATAAATTCACTCTCAACTTCGTTCCTAGTGAATTGATAGATAAATTCAGACTTCAAGTTTTATTACCTATGTTAATCTCGTTGGTATTCAGAGTAAAACATTTGTGCCAAGCAAGACTGCACTGTCAGTCTAGTGAGATCTACCTGAGAGCAGGCTTAATGCTTGTAGACAGCTTAATCCTTATGACATTATCTCAATTCCAGACAATTTAAACTGGGTAAATAGAACTTGCGGTGTCAGCAGAATTCGTTATCAAAGTCCCCACATTTTTGTTCACACTCATTATCCTGCTCCCCACCTTTTTTTTTTACTTCTCACTCATTACCCTCGGCTGTGAAGTCGCTTGGAATAATATACCCTTAATTTAATTGGTTAACTCAAACACCTATTGAGAGGCAGGTAGATCAAACGTTTTCTATCGGATTTAAAATAGCCCGGTTTGTTATTTGTGACACTGTCCAGCTTAATCAAATGTCACAATTGAATGTCGTTGCAAAAACTGCCTTTGTCCAGTAATGAAATGTACATACTCTTTCCATAGGTATTTTACTATCTGCTCTAAATTCAGCGCTATCGTTTTTAACAAAATCCTCCCCATTCAAATACATTGGAGGATTAACATGATCTGTAGTACACCCTAGTTTAACTCAAATGACGTCAGGAACGTCCAATTTAAAATTTATGATTTCGAAGTGTCGAATCCACCGAAATGTAGGTTATAAGAAGTTATATTATGAATGGCAATAGCTTTTTTTTACTAATAAGCACTATGGGTGTCTGAAAACATACCAGTCCACTTGTCCAAATGAAATATAATTTCTTTATTCTGAAAATCATAAAACTTAAATTCCTACAGCCCAGGATTAAACCTTACATTTAATAAAAACTATGTACGAATATAAAATTTATATTTAATATAACATATATTATATATTATATGTTATATTTAATATAACATGTACAGGCAGAAAGAACATTATTAGTCAAACTTAATGCGATATCCACATGCTGTGCATGTATCAAAGGAACTCTCTGTCCTTAAATAAAATAAAATGTGAAATGAAAATCATAACATAATTTTCAGATGCTCTCTTTTTTTAAGATGTGTATGGGGCTTAAAACATCAATTTTCTAACCAATTTGAAATATATCACGAACAAAAGAGATAAAGACTTGTAATGCTATTGAACACCCAAAATATTCGGCGTGGTCTTCAAAAAATAGTTAAAGCAAAAGTCATGAATAAAACAATCCGAAGACCCATGAAAACAATGCAGACCAAATAACCAAGTGATCAAATTGTTCCTTTGAATGTACAAATAGTTCAGTATTAAATTAATTTTGTATTCTTGAGCACCTATTTTGTAATATTATATTATTAAACTATTATAAAATTAGGATTCATTTTCGTTAAATGCTGCATGAAACATGTACCCATGCCTGTTTCTTCATATGAACTACTTTAGTACAATATATTCGTCATGTAAGTATTGAAACGGTGCCAAAATGAAGTTTCTAGCTCACTTATATCTATTTACCGTATAAACAATAACAAAAATAAGTGGGTTTTTTCAATCGGTCTGAATTTTCTGTTGTCTCTATGAGACTAAGACCCTGGAGGCAACTCTGCCTATAACGGAAATGAGTTCCAGGCGCAATCCTGACTGAAGCCACCGATGCTTATGGCTAACTATCCTACCACTTTCCTAGGCCGAAAGTCTGACAATTTGGAAGCCTTACTTCCTACAAAAGTAAGGGCCTGTACATGGAAGATTTTACTTAAGGGAGACAGATGCATAACAAACTACCATATGTAGGCCTACATTCTATAAATGAACATATTAAAATTATATTTAAAATTTCATTCATAGATGTCATTCAAACGTATGTGCATTCCTTACACTTTTTAAAGTGGAAAATAACTTTTGAACTTGTCTTCCTTTTCTGGTAAAACCACTTTATACCCTAGAACACTGAGGGCGACAAGTGTTTTCTAAATAATGAAAACATCCCTTAGAGCTTAACCCTCATAATCAATACTTCTTTCCGATATTCTGATAATGAAGTTAGTGGATTGGTGTGCTCGGCTGTACCTATATAGGCGAGGGAGGGTAGGCCGTATTTTTATTTCTGCACCCCCTCCACCCTTGAGTGAGTCCAGAGGAATCCGGTGGCATGGAATCCTGCTGTTGTTGCATCGATTTCCAACAACATAGCTGGAATACTTGGTAGTGATAGTGAGAACAGCCTAGCTGATGGCTGTATTCTCCAGATTGATGGATGGCTGTTATGAAACAAACTCCCTGCTGTCTGCTTTTAATTTTGAAAATAACTCGCAAACCGCACACTTATCGACAAGTTGTAAGTAATTAAACTACTCTTACATTCATCGCATGACTTTCGAGCCGGATCGGTAGCGTCGCTGACTCAATTGGAGGTCACGGGATCAGGTCTCGAGATGGAATAATGCTTCTCAAACTTCCATTCTTCGAACAGCAATTAATGTTTCTGGGGATGTAAGAAATTCAAGTCTTCATAATTAATTAGGTGTTTATTTATTTTCACCTATTGCTTTCCAATAGTTTTGCGGGTTTTCTAGTCTTAAGTTGTAGGCGTTCTTGATTCCCTATGCCATGCATGATTTCACCTATTGTTTTATATATATATTTTTTTTCTTTCTTTGTATTTAATGTAGGCTACGTGTCTTGTATTCAGGTATATCATTTCTTGTTTTCATGTATTATTATTATTATTATTATTATTATTATTATTATTATTATTATTATTATTATGTATTTCATGTTTTTGCCCTGGCTGAGTGGTAAAGAAAGCCTTATGATCTTAACTCCGCCAGATCAACCAATGTAAGTGACTCTTTCTATATTTTTCCAACTCGCAAAGATGAATGCCAATTTTATTTTAGATGCCCTTGACTTCAGAATACATATTTTAACGAATAGTACGTTAACGGTTGAAAATAAACCCAGACTTATCGATGTGGGAAGGATATTATACATTATTAAATAAATAAATATAACCTTCTGATGCTCAAAACTAGCCGTTATTATGATCAGATCACAAATATAATGAATTAATTTGTGTATTTCCACTCGAAGTTCTTGTAGTAAAGTTTTTGTTCTTTTTCTTCTGTTATGAACAAATAAGTCATCTTAGCCTCAAGAGTAATTGTTAATATTAATTAATGTTTACTAAATATTTGATAGTAAAAGTACGATCAGCAATAATAATGAATATGATATAAACGTTCAATCATTACAATAATTGCAGAAAAATATTCCGATACAAAAATAACTTAGATAAATATTCAGTAGTTTAGGGGAAATACCTATGAATATTTTTATAGCTAATTGGTTGAGTCGTTCACTTACATACCAGACTATGTCATAAAGATAATATTATGAACTGGTAATGTTCTTGTTATGTGAAGAATCTGCGGAAAGTTTTTTTTACATAGACTATTTGCAAACTTAGATGACGAAGAAATGTACGTTTAATGGCACGGTTTTTTTTTCCTTAGGAGTACATCGCTATCATTACCCACTATACATTATCCTTTACCCTCACATATCGTCGCTTAAGAAGAGAGGCCTAATACAATCCTAAATTAACTACTTATTTTCAAGTTATGAATGTGAAATATTCAGAAAAACAACTCGGTGTTTCTGTTGGAGCCTCGTATGCTAACAACAATCGATTTTGACTGTATAATCGATTGCAGTTGAACTATTTACAACCTTACAATGTTGGAACTGAAACTTTTTCTTGCCTCCTGGAAAGTTGCAATTTTGGAGATACGAGGTCCCTCATCCTAACCGAAGATATATATGTGGCAAGAACTGGAATATTGGCTAGTAAGTATAATTTAAATTGTAAGTTGTACTTATATTTAAAATAATAACTTGCAAACACAATTAAATTACTGTACATGTATAACATTCTCGAATCCACACAATTTAAAACGAAACGGACGTCAAAAACAATCGGAATACAAAAGTTTGCCAGCTTTTCGCCGTTCGTGATCAAAATACCAATCCCCCATACGAATTCACTACAACCAACAGTCCTACAATTCTCAACATAGCTTTATCGGCAAGGTTTCACCCTGTAATTTATTACGTTTCCGGTGATTGATCACACGATTTATGTTTTGGCCACCCTCTATTTGAACTGCTCTTGTGCATTCAAATGTTTCGCTTGGACTCAAACCAAAACATACCAGTACCAGTCAAACAGCACAACGAAATGTTTATCCAAAAGGGACTAGAGATGAAGTGAACACATAACTTGCTTATTGCAGTCGATCCTACAAATTATTATTTCTGAGGGTGCGGGCTGAACTTGTATTGTAAGTTCCTTTAATATTTCGTTTTAAAACATTTTTTGGCAGTCTAAGGTAAAAGAAGCACTTTTTTTAAAGGTGAAAAAAGTATTGAGAGTAAAAAAGAAGTAAGACTAAATTTCTCGAGTTATTAGTATAAGACGTAATAGTATACAGAAAGCAAAAGAACGTTAATTTAATGGAGAACTGAAGTAATAAGTATTGAGTAATATACAAAACACTCACTACACAGCCAGAAGCCCGGGCTCACTTTGCGGAATGGTTTCACAACGGGCATCTTATGGGGGTCGCCCTCACTAATGTCAGAGTTAGGGAGTAGACATTCTTCTGATATGGCGAAAATTACCATTTTTACACCTGGGTCGGAAAAAAGTATATATTACAACACTAACACAGCGGGTGCAACTATTCAACACAATACAAGACAGCGAACTTAACAATCTGCAGAAAAGAAAACATGACAGTGTTGCTTCTAGCCCTTTAGTGAGGACCACCTATTCTTTACTAATCCCTACAGTTAAATAGCAAGAGGGAAATATTATCTGAGTAGCTCCAAGAACTGAGGGTTTCATGTTCTGGAAAGAACTATATTTTATTTTTATTTTGTTGAGAATGTAATAGGCTCATTGCCCAATTACACCAGTTTTACAACACTAATATTATATGTTTAATCTAACTAAAGATGTTTAAACTAAAACTACAACTAAAAAAAATACTTAAAAAAGAAACAAGAAACACGTACAATATAAAAATTACACAATGAAGGGAACAGATAAAAAAACTTAAGTAATATAATAGTTTTGGAGGAAACGAAAGACTTAAATAAAGAACATGACATGGAGCATATTTTAACTAACACTTTTATATCTGCATAGTGATATTATATTACTGATTGCATAGGCCTATCTAATGAAAACAGCCTACTAAAAACATAACATTATATCAATTGAAAATAAAGTTCAGCAATTCATATTTTGTTTGTATGTAAAAGCATCCACGCAGATGAATTAGAAACATGATCTTGATGTGTGATCGCACAGAGCAGGTAGCAAGCAGTGGTATATCTATACCTGGATCTTGCGTTGTAGTGAATAACGCACATCTCTCACATTAATCAAGCCAGCCTGTGAAATCGTGCGACCACACTCCAAGGTTCCCATGCTGCAGACAGATCTAAACGCTCATAGCTATCTTCGTACCTCGCTGACGTGTGTTATACCGTGATCCCTACAAGGGAAATAAATCATGGTAGAAGTTTCAGTCATCCCTCCAAGACCTATTTTGTCCCTCATCATCAAATTTACAACAGTTTGGGGTTGGCTTCAGTTTAAAAATGTTTTTAATATTCAAGAATTGTCTATTGCCATCGAGTAAGTTAAGCAAAGTAAATAAGCTGAAGGTTCACAAATGTCAGTCACTCGTCTTCAGTTTCTAAAAGATTATTCAGCTCTGTCGATTGATGCAAATTTGCTAGAGTAAAGTCCCGTTAATCCGGACCCCTCTTGTGCGGACATCCGGTTAATTGGGATGGACGAACAATCAGTAAATTTTCAATTTTAATCACAAATATGTTTTCTTTTCTTAATCCTACATAAATTCGTAGAACTTGCATTTTAAGGCAAATTCCGTTGAATCCGTTCTCTTGATGATACTTACAGGGTCCGGTCCCGTTTATTCCGGATTAGCAGGATTCTACAGCATTTAAAAAGCATAGGCCTATGACCGTTTATTGGTCGTTACCCTGGTAACGGTGACGGTGAACCGTTTTGGTCCAAAATTGACATGGTTCTTCCTATGGACTTTATAATTGTGTATTCTAAGTTTCATGAAAATCTGATAAAGCGTATTCGAATTATCGTACGTAAAGCCACAAGGACAGACGGACAGAAGGAGAGACATTTTTCTCGTTCACCAAGTATTTTCAGAAAGTAACATTCTGGCACTTAATAATAAGATATGGTAAAATATAAAATATGTTTGAATCTTTTTAGTGGCATTTTAAGGGATCTGAGAATTCAATATGTTTCTGTCAATCAGTCTTTCGTGAAGAGAATAATAAAATCACGTCAGTCCTCTAACGTTGAAATCCCGCATTCAGTGGAGATATTTATACAGACGGGACTGTTATATGTTGAGTTCTTCTGCCCTGTTTCACTGCATTTTAATGTTTTTAAAAGTAGGCCATTCAGAGCGGCAGTAAAAATAGATCCATTATACCTAAAAGCCTGTAGGTAGTTTATTTGCTTTGGGGAACTAAATAATATCATAACAATAGCGCTGGGTTGTAGTTTCAATGGGCTTTGGGGAAAAAAAGTAAATAAAAACAATGGTAAATCATAACAGATACGAGCGAACTGGTAAATAAACAATACCGCGTTCTAAATCAAATACATTGAAACTGTATTGCGGCTGCGATCTTTTCTCGTCTACCTGATAATATTTAAAAAATCTCGCAAATATCGCCGATAGTTCTGTGGATAAATTTCAACCAATTAATAAGATATGTTGAATGGGACAACGGTGAAATGATATATCGCAGGGGAAACGGGAGCCCCCCCATAAAGTCTGCCCTGACCCCATTTTTCCACCACGAATTCCACATAGATCTATCATGGAGGCGGCCTCGATACTTGTATAAATTGTATGCCTTTTACTTTCTCGCATATACATATTATTACAGAGCAGTGTAGAGAAGTATAGAGAAATTAGATCTATAGTGATTGAGTATAAATCCAGATAATTCTGGGAAAACTTGTTTCACGAACCTAAGAATCCGAAAGAAATTGTTGAAAAGAGTTTTCAGAATGAAGTTTTTGGATTATAGACTTCGGTACACTCTTATTGCAGCCCTAGAATTTCGATTCTTTTATTAAGATATTGTGGATAGTTTTCATTAATTTATTTTCCACAAAAAATTGCTCTAACCATTTTTCTCAAAGTTTAGATTTTGGAATTTCTACCATTGAGTAATAAAACGCCATTTTGTGTAAAAATTACTTAGGGTAGGTTACTCCTGTCAATTTTCTTGGCTATTTGAACTACGTTAAAATACAGCATTGAACGTCACATGGAATAAGGGAGTGTGGGACCTAACAAGAAATCCCAACAGTGTGGAACAGTTTATTACGTGTCCCTCTCTTACAATCGTACATTTCTTCATAAACTCCTTCTCTTGTTAACTACTATTGACGTTCTGCATCCAGGAGCAGATTTACGAGAGCTCAAATTTCGGTATTCTGGTATATCCCTGCACTATCGCTCCCAGAGAATGAAATTGTGTGATGAATTTCAGAATTTTATGTGTAACTTATTAGTTGCTACAAGAAGAAAATGTGAAAAAAGTCAAAATTTCATTTTCATAATTTTTTGTTCTATTCATTGACTTCTGTAAATTTATCACATATTTTTGTTCTATGGAATGCCGTATCAAGAAAATGTGGGAAAACCCAAATATAAGGTGCATCGTCGCATGAGACATATCCCGCCCTGACCCATCCCCAGCGAAGCACTTTCTTTTATACCACGATCTAGCGAATTCTTCGAGGATAAGCAGGCTGACAAACCGTTGGGTACAAGGCAAACCTGTGGGTACTCTCGAATTTTTAATATTTGGTACAAGGGTCACTCTCGCAGTGGAAATATTTGGTACTATGGGCACTCTCGCATTTTTAATATTTGGTATGGTCGGGAGTGTCTGCGACAATATACAAGGATAGTTTGTCGCCATGCTTCGCTGAGAAACAAAATGTGAATATCGAGTGGGCGGAGCTTAAACTGCACCTTATATTTTTGTCTTTCGCCCGAAAATGTTATAGACATGACAAATGTTTACCTGTTGACATAAATAAAAAAAAGAGTGCGTGGAACGCCACGCGAAAGAAGTAAAATTTTATTTTTTCAATTTTTGATTATTGGATCTTTTCAATTTTGCATTATTGGACTTTTCAATATTGGGTTTTTGGACTTTTTAATATTGGGTTTTTGGACTTTTTTAATTTTGGGTTTTGGAATTTTTTTAAATTTTCGATCTTTGAATTGTTTATTTTTTTATTTTTTAAATTTTTTATTTTTTTATTTTTTAAATTTTTTATTTTTTTATTTTTAATTTTTTTTTATTTTTGGATGTTATAATTTTTAATTTTGTTTTTTAAATTTTAGATATTTGTATTTTTTAATTTAGGATTTTTATTTTTTTTATTTTGGATTTTTGGATTTTTTAATTTTGGATCTTTGAATTTTTTAATTTAGGATTTTTTAAATTTAGATTCTTTGAATTTTTTATTTTTTGGATTTTTTTATATTGTATTTTAGTTTTTTTAATATTGGATTTTTAGATTTTCAATTTTAGTATTTCGATTTTTTAATTTTTAATTTTAAATTTTTAAATTTTGGAATTTATTATTTATTAACTTTTGGATTTTTGGACGTTTTAATTTTTAATTTTGTTTTTTTAAATTTTGGAAATTTGTATTTTTTAATTTTGGATTTGCGCGGTAATGAACCTCCGGGTTCCATAAAATATATAATACACCTTTAGATTGCTTAGAAATTATTGTCTATTGCCATTGAGGAAGTAAGGTCTGAAAAATTTCCTTTGATTACTGCTAATCATTGAGTTGATTGTTTTCTGTGCAGTCCTCACCGAAACAAGACGTTTTTAGTGTGACTGTTTGTGACTGATTTCGTGACGGTTTTAGTGTGACTGATTTTCCCGATTAACCCTCTACCGCCACTAAAGAAGTTTTACTTCAAAAATTGCAGTAAATGATGACTATGAGCTGACTCGGCAGATTTGTGGCTTATATGTAAATAAATCCGAGACCTGCTGGGACACGTGTCGGGACACGAATAAAGTGAGACACATGTACTTAATTCAATTGTTGTTTTCAGTTATTACGGCAATGTTATAAGCTACTTCCCGCTGTTCCCAGATAAATTCAATAACCTTTCACCGCTACCGTCGTATAACGGGTCACCTCAAAAATTGTACAACAGCAGAGATTAAGATTAGTAGCATAAATTGTGAGGATTTTTATCCACGTGTTAGGATTGTCGTTCATAGAGAACAGTTATTGCACACAATTTTTTCCCATCGATTTAAAACTTAGTGCCCTCTGACGGTTTCAGTTGATGAATGTTTTATTACCAGTGTATAAGTTTAGCTCTGAAAGGATTAAGAAGTTTCTCCATAAAGAAGCATGGGCAAGTTGCTCCATAACATAGCAAGTACATATTGTAAACCATACACACCAAAAACATTTATTTTTGGAATATGAGAAACATTACAATAATTTTACTATTAAACTTTAAAGAGTATCAGAACGCCTGGTCAATAATGACATTGCATTTATATTTAAAAGATTTCTTTCGATACAAGTATTCATTTTGAACAAGTGGTTCATATTAGCGGTGTATGTGTTCATTATAATTCAACCTTATGCTATTATAAGAAGGTATAACTCATTCATATACATTTATGAACTTACGAATTATGTGATTAGGCTACTAGGGCAATCATAAAGCATAATTAAAATCATAACAAAATATTCACCTACAGTAGCACGTTGCAAACTTATCTTTGAACAGAAACCCATAAGAAGTCAGTAAAGCATAATTTACAATCATAATGCATAAAGTTTATCTCTAAAATATTACGAAATGTATAATGTGTACATAAATAATACAGTGTTTATTTTAAATAATTAATAAATAATTATCTGGGCGTTCATATTAATTTTGACATTCAGTTGTAAGAAGTAAATGAAAAAGTGGTACTATGGGATTTATAAGCTCATGTGCTCATAGACTTAAAATATAACACGTTTTTTGGGAGGAAGACCCAGAATTTCGTACTTAGACCGTGAAGGACCTTAACAATTAGGTCTGTAGGCTATGATTAAAAAATAAAAATAATTAGGTATATGATAATTTGACTGGAGGTATGATTTTTTACGTAAGTTGTATGATTTTTGTTGCAGTGACTTCCTATCAACGCCAATCAGGCACAGCGATACCGTCGGATAACGTATAAAAGTCATATCGTTTATGATATAATTTGTATATCTAGTGAATGACTTATTGCTCCACTGGTAATTTTGGATAGCGTCAATCACTGGATTGAATTCGCCTTTAAATTTAATGGAAAATGGAATTTTCTCGCTTTACATTTTGACATGTTATAAGTGGTCTCATTGGGAAGAATACGCATTTAGATACTATCATCATAGCATTTATGCAGTAATATTTTATAAAAAAAAAAGGTTTTAGTAAAAGTATTTAGTGAACATAGCTTAAACAAAATAATTATTATAGCTGTTTTACATAAAATTTAAATAAACAAAAAAATATTATTCTTGTGTGTAGTACTAAGTATGCTCAAGTCGTCATGCTTCGGTGTCACAATACAGAGAGATAGCCTACTTCACCCAAATACAAAAGATTTTTTTTTATACGATTAGTATTTTCGTTTACATATTATCCAGACATAAACAAATTTCTGTAAATAATATTTTTCGAGTCAAGGGCCTTCAAAACGTGAATGGATGCTGAAAAAAAGGTCATCGAATTTCAGAGTCAAATACAGTATACAGTATTATGTATTGTAATAAGGTTGCTTAGAATCCTACAAGTAGAGAAAGTATTTTAAATCCTTGTAAAATCATAGTGCCGGAATATTTATTATGTTAAATAGGATAATAGTTTTTAAAACTATTTTATGAACTGTGGATTTTGATACTATGGTATTATAAGTAAATAATTACTTAACTGTTGCAAATAATTTGATTGTTTACAAAAGACTGTATTTTCAGGCATTTCCTTAGTAACTAGAATCGTATAAAGTTTCAGTAATAAAAAAGTAAAGCTTATGGCTATGAACTTAAAAAACTGACCTAATCTTTTTCAAACAAAGATTCCTGTAATAAAATTTGGAGAGCGCAATTAAGCCCTTACAGAGTGATTTAAAGTTTCAGTATCTTTCAGATTAAACAAAGATGTTTCTCTCAGCTAAATGTATGCATCCAGCCTAACAGGCATGGTTAAATTATGTTCACTAAGACGACCTTAACACCCATTTACTAGGAAGTGCGTTTTAATTTAACGAAGAGTGTTCGCAGTGCAGTTTATCTTGGTTGTTGTTGCTGCTGCAAGAGGGAAGACATAATGGGCTGACTTTAGAGCGTGCGCTAGTGGAAATCATATTTAATCCTTATGTTAAGAGAGCGAGATATCTTAGGGAGCACTTTACCTTCATCCCGGCTATGGATCTACGAGCAGGCACACGCACTACGACTTCCTAATACCGGTTACACATCACAATGAATATTTCCTTGCAGCTTATAAACATGAGAATGGAATAAACCAAAACATGCAAGAAAGCGTATTGCAACTTAAATTTGGGTTTGTGCAAAGGCAAGTTTCAGAATGCTGATTGCAGTGGTAACGACGTTATTAAGGGATGTAGGGAGATAAGTGCGATAAGGAAATTTTTTCTGCAACCACTTTATAAGTAACAGAATATCAGTGGCATGTATTTCATGATTTCAGTTCTTTAGTTCGGGGGGGGGGGGAGGCGGTCGAAGGGGGATGGCGTAACCCAAAAATATATGAAGTTTTAAGTTTAAAAATGTTTTATATAATTTACGAAATTTGCCGGGATAGTCTTACAAACTACATATTGACAATCGTACCTTATGAAGAGACTATTTTATACATTTTAGGATCTAACAGTCTTTGGGTTGTAGGCCTACGTCTTCAAACTATTAGAATTTGTGCACATTCATAGAAATGAATTTAGTTTCAATAGTGATTTTAATTCTTACAGTACTCGAAATAGAAATAAGTTTAGCATTCCTCAGCATAATTTAAACAGTTTCAACAAATCCAGCATGGTGTATGGTTTGAAGGTGTACAGTGATCTGCCTGTTGGCATTAGGGTCACTAGTGACCTGAAAGTTTTTAAAAGACGCATCAAAAAGATTTTAATTCAGTTGTGTTCACACAGTATTAACGAAGCAAATGTGGGCAATGTATAGTTAATATTTAATCTTAGATTTAGTGACAAAGTCTTTTGGCTTTTATGCTCAAACAGACAATTATTATTATTACTATTATTATTATTATGTCAAAATATCCCCAAAATGGCATGCTTTGTGGTACACATCTTTATGGAAGCTACTAAAATAAATGTGACTCCCCAAATATATTTTTAAATTAATGCACTCTTGTGTAAGCCCTTAAACAAAACTAGGAGGAAAACTGGAAGAGAAAGAACATTAACACAATAGTACAAATTTTGGATTTATGTATAACAATTCTTTGATAACGAAACAAAATTTACAATCCAATTGTGGGCAGATTAATTTTACTGATCAGCACTGCCCACAACATAATTTGAAACTTCTTACGATGATGACGCTGATCTCCAACATTTTACTCATGCTCAAAGTTTCACTAAATATATTCATATTTATTCGTTTTACGTAAGTAGCGTTTCTATTGTAACAAGCTTCAAGGGATCCGTGTCAAGTGTGCACTCGAAGCATAATGAACAACTACTTTGTTCTTTGATTTAAATAAAAACTTCTTTAAATATAACAGTACTGTCTTCTGATGTGTCTTGTCTTAAGTATTAGTATTTTTAGTTATCAAGTTTAAATATTGTTAAAAGTATGTTAAACCACGATTTTTTAAATATTTGTATGTTTATTATCTAGCCTAATATGGCACATACACAGTGATATTAAAACAAAGATTTTATACCCTGATAATGTTTCGAGAAAATTAGGTAATCGAAGAGTTCAATAAACATTGAAATAGCTCAAATTTATTCTCTTATAAATCAAAGTCTAATTTTCACGTTTTACTCTTCTATTCTCCTCTTATGAATGTATTCCATACTCGTATGAATAAATTAAAACTTTCCAAATAGGCATTAAGAATTAGTTTCAGCTATCTATTTAAACATTTAAGGAGCCTTGCTGGATGCATGAGGTGGTTGCCGGTTTCTGCTATTAGCCTACTCTCCCTTTTGAATAATGAAAATGATAACGGCGTAGTAACTAATCATATTATGAAACCGATTCCAGACACACTCATCGCGAGCGTAAAACTTTTGTGTTTATGAAATTAAAATTAAATATAGAAGAACGTGCCTTAACGCGGATAAAAAAAGAGAAGATGTTTGTAGTTTTCGGGAAGCGTGGCAAAATGTTTTACAATGTACAGATTAAATGTAAAAGTGGTGTGAGAAGCTAGTGGCGTAGAGTTCCTGAAAAATTAATAAAAAATTTCTCCGCTCCTATGGTACATCTATTAAAAAAAACTTTCTTTTTTAATTTTTACTCTGTATCTTTCACCCCTCAGCTTGTCTTGGTTGGGGGAGGGGGTGTATGATTAATGTGGGTGAGTGTCAGCAGGGAACTGCTAGCTTCTGAAGGCACAGGATCTCTTACAAGGGGAGGCTGCTACGTCAATGTTTTCTTTTGCATTGAATGCCAAAAACGCTTGAGAAATTAATGGAATATATGTTCCGTCTTTCTTCCATACAATAATGCAATTATATTTTGATTTTACGATGCGATGAGCACTTAGATATCTTGCAGAGTTATCTCCCATCTTGCTGCAACTTAAACTGAATTAGAAATAGGGAGGTACGTGTAGAATAGGGGAGAACGTGAGGTAGAGGGAGAGAATAAGAAAGAAAGGGAAGAAGAAAGAAACGAAGAAAGGAAGAAAGATAAGAAAAAAGTTTGTTACTTATTTAAGAAATACATATACTTTAAATAATTTCCGAACAGCTCAAAGAAACTGTTTTTATTTATGTTTAACTTTCGTATAGGTCTATATAATTCAGCAATAAACAACATTTTTTCAAGAGTTAGATACAGGAATTTCATACATCATACTTGTGATTAGGGCTCGGATTCTTAGGTTTTAATTCATAAAATTAATTCATTTTAATTGTTTAGTAAGTTAAAAACATTTTCGAAACATTCCAATTACCTCCTTTGAAACCACTCGATATGGTTTAAAGAATAAAAAACTAAAGAATAAATACTGTTTGAAAAAAGTTGAAGACGTGGGTTTAATGATTGGTAGCAGGGGAACAATAATAAAGTTCTTTCTAAATTTTTTTAAACGTTTCTCATTGATAAAAGATCTATATCTTGAAGTGTCGTTACTTTCGCTTAAGGGATCCATCCAAATATTAGGAAACCACCTGTACAATATCAAAACTTAGCTAAACAGTTTCTCTTTACATGATTGTGATTGTTTTACGTGATTGTTTTATTACTTGTTATTATTGTTTATAAAATTTTCATTATCAACTATCAGTTGTAATTTTTGTATAGGCTATTTTGTTTATTGGTCATGTATTCTGTGCTTTAAAACCAATCTGCGCTGAGCAGAAAGAATAATTTAATTAAATTACCTTAATTGTTGACAAATGCTATCGCATAATGTATACTTAATAGCCAGAACGTTAATAATAGTAATAATAATAATACATATAACCTTGTGTTTAAATGTTTCATGTTGCATTTCTGATTGTACTAAAGTCTGGCCGTTCTAAGAAGGAAATCTTAAGTAAACTAAAACCAGTACATCTATCTCATTCTAGCACATTACTCTTATGACTTAAGAGTGAGAAAGACATACAGGTTTTTGTTTACTTCAGGGTTCCTTCTTTGCTCGTCTCGGGTATAGATATTATTATTATTGCAGCAAAGCTTGAGAATGTGGTTTACCTGTAGCCACTTTTCCATAAGTATCCTATTACGATTTTAATAGTAGAAGTGACGTGTTTACCCTGTCAACTTGTGTGATGAACAAGTTGACTCCTGCGTTAGGCAAGGATTTTTTGGTGATAGAATCTGCTGTAGTATACAGACTTATTTATTATTACGAAGCTAAATGGGAGCCTGAGCCGCCACACCATCAGGATATATGAGCCACGTGCAGGGGTGAGGAGGGGGTTGAAAAATACTGGCATGAGGATGCCCAGCTTGAGATGATAACATACTCTAGTTAGGAAGGGCTCCGTAATGAATACAGCTGTTATCTTGAATATTGTCCATTAGTCTCTCTTGTATCTAAGTCTCCTTAATTTCACTGCTAGGACATGCTGTATCGTTACGCCGTGTCCACGGTAATCTGGATGAAAAAGGATGAATTAATCTTATTTTCCGAGCCCTGTGCTCTGTAAATAAAGCACAAAAACGGCTGCCTTCAAGCTGAAATACAAACTTGAAGATTTATGTTATTGCTCGTGTAAGGTAAAAACTAGAAATGCAGTGAGCTATGTCTAAAGTTGAATCATCAAATATGACTAGTTTATTTTCTTTATATTATTTCTGCGCCCTTAAAACAAATTTGTCCAATTAGCCTCCTCAAAACATACGATCAATTTTAGTGAACGATAGCAGAGTGCTTAGAAAAATGACGAGTTGTGTTAGGAAAATTTAATTGGCCATTCCAATGTATAGATGTGTCTGTATGTGTACCTGTCTGTCTGTCTGTCTGTGAGTGTGTAACTGTAAACACTAGCTCAAAACCAATACTAGATCACAATCTTTTTAAGCATTTATGTATTATTTAGATTAAGTTATAAATAATTTAGATAACCTATGCAATTGTGAATTAGTAAAACATAAACTGTACGGGGCATGTAGAGGCCTCTGATAGGAATCGAGGACAGGAGCGCTTAAATATTAAATAAAACATAAAATAAAAATAGATCACAATACAATGAATTTTTTTATTTAAATTACGGAAGGCTATATTGATCAATCAAATTTATTCAATTTGTAACCAATCAATCTGAAATATTTCACTTCGTGGTAAGGTCAGTATCTTTTTAGTGTATGCGTTTGATTGGTTATTATTGTAATAATGTCTTTTGAATTTAATAAGTTTTCAGTAAAATATTAGTGTAAACCCATTTTAATTCTATTATTTGATTCATGTCGAATCTCAGAAGGAGTTAGTGAAATTTTATTTCCTTTCAAGGAGTACACAGACTGAAAAGTCTGGAAACCATTGGTTTATACTAATACAATTTCTACACATAAATTTTATTAAATTTCATATCTAACGAAATTTGTGGCAAAATTCAAAGCGCTGTGCTAGATACAATAAGCACAATTTCTCAACGAATTTAATTAATTTCGATTAATTCTAATATATTCAGTTTCATCACTCTTCAAGTCCTTAAATAATCCTCATAAACACAGAATTCTGTTCATATTGCATAATATATACCTAATTTACAAACTCAGCCCTTTGACATCCTAGCTAAGGAATAATTACAATCCCCCTAGTGTCGTGTCATGTCGTAGTTTCTTACAGTTGCTTTTGAGTGTAATATTGACAAAGCAGAGGGCACTCGGTGGACATTGTAATTCTAATTACCAGTTAGCTTATCGCTAATTCGTACAGACTGAGGGAACTTGTAATGCTGAGGTCGTGCTCTCCGCCGATTTGTCATCACTTGGCTGTCAACAATACCATGTCTACCCTGTAACTGTTGTATGCCACTGCTATAATGCCCCCTTGTTTATGCAACAGTAAATTTATATTCTCATATAACCTAAGACTGTGGCGTTAAGATAAGAATTTGTTGCGTATCTCATCTTCAGATCGTTTTGACGATAGTAATTCCTGCATTATTCTCGGGTAAATATTTAACGATAAATTTGATTATATTAATAATTTGTATTATATTCCAACGATATTATAGGCCTACACTTCGGTAAGAAAATACATGAATCATGACGATTCTTTTTTAAAATTTATCCTTTTGTCCTTGGACGTAAAAGGGCCGAGAAATTTTGTCCAGAGGCTCTAATTTACTATTACTTCCTAGTAGTTCCTAGTATATGCCTATCCAACTTTACAGGAACTTGGGGCCAGATTTATTTGAACAAATCGTATTGAGGGCTGCATCAAAGTTGCTTAGTTTCGGTTCATACTAACTAAACCAGGTGGCTTATCACTTAGAAATATGATCCATGAAGACTATTATAGTTTTTATCATCAAAACAGTTTCATAATTTTTTTAACTGATAGACTTTCATCTTTAATAGTCAATAGATTCAGAATCCTTTCAACACTAGAAAGAAATTATTGTGTGGAAAAACAAAATTCCTTCGATTTTCTTTCTTTCAAAATAATTCCTTATCTCGTCATTTTAATATTGTCCTTTAAAATGACAGGACGATCTTTCCTAATCCATTGAAAGAAACTATAGCGTTCTTATTATAGCCTACCCCTAGAAGGATGTAGTTTTAACTGAAATCGTTCTAACTTTGAAAGAACAGAAGTATGCCATGTCTTCCTCTCTGTGAGGAAGAGAAGAAGAAGAAGAAGAATAAAGTGGTTTAGTAATCAATCCATCCCGATCATGGCTTTAATCATGTTCTACGTGTGGGATATTCCTCCCCCATTAAGCGAATAGGAGACGGTGGATACAGACACCTCTTCGTTTTCAAGCTAATTTAAACCGAGTTAAAAAGCTCTGCACAGATTGTAAAAAGGAATGAGAAGAAAAGAAGTTTGAATTCCTTGTCTGGATCTGCTAATGACCTATATTTTTTATTCCTGAAATGAAACCCATTTCTGATTAGTTAATGCGTTCTATTTTTAATTTCGATTTAACAACTATTTTGAATCCTGTTGTATGTTTGTTTTGCAATTATAAACGAAAACCTTCTGTCCTAAGTGTGAATTTTACTTATTTTCTTGTTTTCACATACGCATTGCGTGAATACGTAGGTATTTACGTGTCTCTACCTAAACTGGACTTATCTAAACTCGCTTATAACTACAGTAGGCCTACATTCTAACAGGTTTTTTTTTTTTTTAAGAAGTTCGTAAATAACAGTTTAAAGTCTTGAATTAATTTTCGATAAAATCATAATAAAGAAAAAATTTTCATGTGAACTTAATAAGGTCGTCGCCAGGCTTCGTGTCACAAAATATTAAATTTAATTGTTATATCATTTTCCGTTTTCAAGATTTGTTGTTCACAGAAAAGCAACAGAAGCGTTCTTGGGAAAATTTTATTAAAGCTTGTGCTTATGCCGAAATCTCTAAATCGAATTTCAGGATCGAGTGGCCTACAATACTTCCTTTACCCGTAGTCAGGTACAGAAAGTGTATAAGGTTGACAATCCAAGCACTCAGGAACGGCAACAACCTTTCTGTTGAGACATAGTCATATGGAATGAGCGAGGGAACCCAATATTAACCAAGAATCCACTGACAGTGTTTCGATTTAATAACTAAATTAAGGTTCTGTCGTCTGTTTATTATACAATTATAAATGAAAACCTCACTCCAATAATTTAAAAGGGGGACTAATTAATTGAATTTTTGTAACTGGATAGCTTTATTGATAGCTGTATTACTATGTAAAATGAAATAATAAAAAGCCAGTTCCACTTCTAGTATAAACAAGCTTTGGTTTTGTATCGTAAACCGCACAATATATGATTGCGATTTAATAAAATTTCATCTGTCCATAACTTAATTTTAGGACGAAGCATGTAGGCCTACAATATTTCTACTTTTATACACTTGCTTTCTTTTTTTTCTTTTTTTCAATCCCCGCTCTATCATTAAGTATTGCGGTGGTATATGCTGTGTTCCCCTAATAGTAAACCTTCTACATATAAATGACTATGGGCAACCAGCACACAATAATCTATTTATTATAATGAGGTTTGTATTCGTTTCAAAGTAGGTTATAATACAGTGTAATACAAGGTTAACATTTAATGTGCTATAGGGGATATCAGAGTGGGGAGAAAGCTTTGGTATTAGATTTTCAATTATTGACCTATGAGCCGATGTTCACTCTCATAGTGTAACCGTCTCATTGCATATTTTTGTTCAGTAGAATTTAATTTCAACATATAGATTATATATTTTATTTGTTTATATGCTTTTAATCTGTGAACATTACGGTCATTTAGTGTAATTACAATACTCAATTTTAATGCGCTTAAAATAAAATACACTTAGGCCTATATAAATTCAAACTCTTGTAACTCAAAAGAACTAAAATGGAAAAAAATTAATGTTTGTATTTGATATAATAAATGGCTCTACATTAATTAATCAGCCTCTAACAGAAATGAGCACCAGGAGCAATCCTGGGGGTAAAGACGGTCGGTGCCAACTTCACGTTCAGAATACCTATCTAATATCTGGGAGCCTCATCCTCCTGGAATCACTGGTTTACTGGAAGACTGTTGAAAAAGATGTGTCCCACTCTTGCAGTGGGCATATAGGCTACCCTAAACCACGCTCTCCACTTTTGAGCTGTAAAGCTATCCCTGTGTACCAGTTGCTGTAACCACATTCTATCGAATCAGATACGTGGTTTTCAGAGTCCAAGTCGGTTGGTAGTTTTTAATTACGCTGAGTAAGAGTATATTAATTCCCGACATTCCTTGCGGTAAAAAAAAGCCTCGCAGATATGCAAATTGAGTGTTCCGTGTGTTTTACCCTTGAGATACATATATATATACACATGATGGCGAGAGAGGTTTTTTTATGTCATTTTAGAGGCAATAAAAATATCGTTTTATGGTAAATGAGAGAGGGTTGTGTGCTGGACAGCTACTCAGAGATATTAAAATAAAGCATTGTTTTCTAGGTTTGCACATAACACTTTTCTCAGCCGCGGTTTGCTTTCCAATGCGATGTTTTACCATTAGGATAGTCACTGATTCCGAATTTATTATGGGATCGAACAAAAAGAAATTTTGGAACAAATTGATGAGCATTTTGTTTATGTAAGGAACGATTGTACGAGGGGCGTCCACAAAGTAAGTTTCCCTGGGGCCGTTTGCAGGAAAAAAACACAATTTCAAGGAAATATTTTTTGCAACAGACACAGCCAGTGTTCAGCTATTTTTCAACATATTTGCTACCGGAATTGAAACATTTGTCTTGCCATTTCACCAACTTTTGAACACCTGTGTCATAGAAGTCTGCCGCCAGGTATTTGAACCACTGTGTGTCAAACATCTCCGCCTCTCTGTCATTTCTTTAGTAGTAGGAAAAGATGGAAGTCATTGGGAGCGAATTCCGGGCTATAGGGTGGATACTTAAAATCCTCATAGCAATTCTCCTGCAGAAGTTCGGCTGGGGGATGTTTAAACATCCCAGTGATTTCCATCTTTTTCTACACCTCACGAAATGACATAGAATGACAGAGAGGCGAAGGTGGTTATCAGGTGGTTCAGATCCCAGGCTGCACACTTCTACGACACAGGTATTCAAAAGTTGGTGCCACGGTAAGACAAATGTTTCAATTCCGGTGGCGAATATGTTGAAAAATTGCTGAACACTGGCTGTGACTGTTGCAATAAATATTTCCTTTGAACTTGTGGTTTGTTTCTGTAAACAGCCCCCGGGAAATTTACTTCGTGAACGCGCCTCGTATAAGTTGTAAAGGAAAAACATTGCAATATTATTAACCCTCTACGAAATTAAATTAATTAATGATGATATCGGTAAAAGTTCCTTTTGTAAAACTTCACTACCACCCATGAGAAGAACAGGCTCTTTCAATAGCAACTAGATATATATATACTTCAGAGTGTCAACCATATTGCAAGCGATCAGAATAATTCTAATCTGAAATATTTCGAAGTAGTGTGTTCTGAGAGAAACAGAACTAAATGACTTTCGTTAACATCTTAGCAAAGATTATTATTTTCTTCCATTTTGTCATGATAAGACCAGGGGAATGGAAAAATAAAACCATTACACGGTGAGATGAATTTAATTTGAAAAAATACAGGGGAGACTTGATCACAAAAAAAGAAAAGAACGTAGAACTCCGTAATAATGTGCAAGTCCCCTAGAAGAAGATTACATTGTAGACTATAAACGTGACAGAGCCAAGCGATATTTTTAAGATTACTGTTGCGAATTCGGTGTAATTGTCTCTTGTGTAGTCATTTACATAGAACGGCCCCTAACCTTTTACTGCAAGGGGTATATTAAAATCGAACTTCATTCACGAAATACTACTTTTTAAGATTCTTCGAAAAAATATATATATATTTATCTAGTGCTTCTAATAAAGTACGAGCGCCGTCCACAAAGTAACTTTACCTACGGCAGTTTACACAAAGAAAACAAAATTTCATGGAAATATTTATTGCAACACATATATGGCAAGTGTTCAGCTATTTTTCAACATATTCGCCACAGGAATTGAGACATTTTTCATACCGTGGGACCAACTTTTGAACACTTGTGTTGTAGAAGTCTGGCTCCTGGGATTTGAACCACTGTGTGAAAACCATCTCCGCTTCTCTGTCGTTCTCTTTTATTGAATTGTAGGAAAAAATGGAAATCAATGGGAGCGAGGTCCGGGCTGAAATATCTCCTAGTCGAACTTTTGCAGGAGACTTGCAGGGAGGTGTTGAAGTCTCCGCCCTATAGCTCGGACCGCGCACCCAGAGATTTTCATCTTTTCCTACCCCTCAAGAAATGACAGTGAATGACAGCGATTGGTAGAGATTGACAGAGAAGCGGAGAAAGTTATCACACAATGGTTCAAATCCCAGACGGCAGACTTCTATGGCACATGCATTCAAAAGTTTGTCTTACTTTGATATAACAAATGTCTCAATTCCGTTGACGAATATGTTAAAGAATAGCTGAACACTTGCTGTATCTGTTGCAATAAATATTTCCATGAAATGTATTGTTTGTGTAAACGGCCCTAGGAATACATACTTTGTGGACGGCCCTCGAACGTACTACAACAGATAGGCTTTGTAACAATAACAGTTCAGTTATGGGCATGACCTATTTTCTGTTATGTAATGCATAAATAGTTTTATCGGGGGGATAATAATGAATATTTCAAGTGGCTCAACAGAACAGTAGTTGGCAGTGTGCAGTGATTATCATCGTTGTGCTATTCATATTGTGGAAGTAATGAGGCGTATTCTGGTGGCTATAAACATAATTGCATCTATTCCTTGCTTTCTTCACGGCCCGTCTGATAGCATTTCACATCCACTTGTAGCGCTGACATTGTAATTCATGGCTACGATGGAGTGTTCCGGTGTTCACGGCATCTGGAGCATATTTAAACCGTCTTCCTCACATTAACGGCATATTTAACACTCCTTAACATGGCGTGTTAAGAATATTGTGTTACATGCTCCAGGGGAGATGAGGTATGTCGAATGTCAGTGATTCTTCTTACTTAATTTCCCAAGATCAGAATCTTCAGCGCTTGAACCGACCTACATGATTTAAACATCCGTTACGAGTTAAATAACTGCTTGTTTCTCTACCACATGTGAGATTTTTACCCATTCCTCTCCTGTTCACAGATTAAGATGACACTATTACACATTCTTTTCGTATAATGTACACATATTCTGAACCTATATATGTACACTATTAAGCGGAGCTTTGCGTCTGCCCCTACAGGTATATACGTGATGAACGCACAGTCAAAGCCAACTATTAACAAGACAGTATTCGATTGGGAGATTAATTGCCAGAGCAACTGGGAAAAAAGAGCATCTACCTTTTCAAGTAATTTCTGCAGATAAGCTTCGCCCGTTTTGCAAGTTGTTGTGCATCATTGTTTTAGGCTACATTTAATTACGCTAGGCAACATAGACGCAGTGCCAATTTGATTGACCCAAGACAAAAAACATCTGACAGGTAGGGATCGCTCTAGTTTCATAACAATCAGTTTCTGCTTTGTTCCAATTTATCTATTGCAATTTTACGAAAAATTCTTACCTGCAGTGATTATCACTCGATCGAGCTTAAAATCGTTCTGATTCGAACCAAAGCAGTTTGTACGCACATTATATTATGATGGTAACGACTGACATATATCGTAGTTTTTTAACATTAAGTTCACACTACTGTCAGGTGCATCATCATGGGATAGAATTCACATGAACCGCATGATTGTGTAGGGATATGTGGCTCCACCACACTTCAGCTTTGCTGTAAGAGATCATTTCAACAACACCTACAGCGAGAATTGGATAGGGAGGTGTGGTCTGTCACATGGCCAGCGCGATCGCCCGACTTAACGCTGCTGGACTTCCTTCTTTGGGAACATATGGAGTGTGTCGTAAACTTGTATGACATCCCAGTTGCCTAAGGAAAGAATTGATTGAGTGCATACATGCTTTTGATCAAATTCGTCAGAGACCGAACGTATTGGATAGAGTTCGACAGGCAGTGGAACGACTGCCGTGATTGCATTAGGGCCGAAGGTAGACACTTTGAAGGCCTGCTCTGAATTACTTTTCATTTAATTTGCTGTTGTTCTTATGCAATAAATGAGCTTATGTAATCTCCGTAACTTCAGTGCTCATTCATATGGCTCCTCTGCCAACATCGCTTGATCGACCAAAAAAATGACCCTCTAGGTGAGACTTATAATTCCACAAAACCGAGCGAGGTGGCCGAGGTGGTAACGTCTTAGACTCGCATTCGGGAGGTCCCAGGTTCAAATCCCGTGGCCGGCCAATTTGACATGGGTTTTTTCATGGTTTCCCCAGTGGTAAAGGCAAACGCCGAATTGGATATTTACATACCTTGAATCATCCTCACCATTTCATGTATCATATCCATTTAAATCAATATCAGTTGAAATTTACTCCATTAAAATACACCGGCAATAGAAACAATTGACAAGCAATAGTTCCATGGTCTACCCTACTGTATAGACACAGATCCCGAACTCCTGATATGGCCTCGCAGCTAAAAGCTGAAATAATAATAATAATAATAATAATAATTATTCCACAAAGTTTGTTGCAGAGGTTCTGAATCACCCTGTAGAGATACACAGCAACTTTCAAAGGATTTAATTCTCTAAAACCTCTGCCTGTGTTACCAAATTACGTACTTCATCGATACCATGGTTGCTAAAATAACCACAATGCACGGAAATACACAACGTGTAACGATGTTCTTGTATCCAAATTTAAACAAACAGTGGGGGCTTTTGTTTGCACGTTTACACCGTTATTAAATCTGTACATGTAACCACTTACGTTAATTAATATTGCATTAAGATAAAATTGAAATGGTAGTTGAAAATACAGAAAAGAGAGTTGATATTATATTACTCTGTGACGACCGACAAACACATTACATTTATTAATTAAATTAATGAATGTTTGTAGTCAGGCGGGGAGGCAGCAGAAAGCAAAGCTTGTGTCATAACGTCAACATAGCCGGAAAGTTATCCAGCAGTGTCCTCTTCCTGGAGCCTCCAGGCCTCTCTACTGTACCACTGACATGTGAGGTAGACCGAGATCATGTTTCTCTTCTCAAGCACTGGTCTTCTCGTCTGCCCTTTATTATTCTCTGATCCTGTTCTCTTGTCTCTGCTGCTAAGAGAGAATCCTAGAATTCCACGTGTCCACACGCTACTAGCTCTGTTCCTGTTAGTAAATGTAGCATATCTATTCGCATCTTTAATAACATGTAAATTAGTATCTTGTTTTGCTTATTGTAACTTGCTCATCATTCATTAAACATTCAAGCAAAACGAGTGGCCAAGTCATGTATAAAACAATAGGTTATTTGAATCGGTCATTGCAGGAAGGGGATAAATCAAGAAAAAAACTAAAAATGAGTAAAAAGTATCACAGCTGTGTGTGCACTCCAATTTGGCTAGCTCCGCGGCGCATAATTTATTCTTTCTTTCTTAATCGTAGTTTTACCTCTCCCTTTTAGGATCTAAGCGACCCAAGCCGCCCGGGCCGCATAATTTATTATTATATCAAAAATTTTAACGACTATCTCAAATAATTTATATAGTCATAGTAACAGTTATATTCGAAAACTAGTTTTAAATATAAACATTACATTACAAGAAAAATAAAATCATTTTACCATATGAATCGTACACGTGGTAAAATTATTTATTTTGTTTGTAATGTAGACTAGCTTTTTCCTTCGAATCCGCCTGCTTGGAAATCAAACTTAGGCCTAAAATCCTCATACTACAATAATAATTATATATGTAATTTTTCGGTATGGCTTTTTTAAATGGCAGTACTCTGTATCTAGATGACCAATGTCGTATAGCCTAATTGTAACATTGGTGAAAAGGCATTGGTTAAAAGGGTTGTCTAACTCAAATATTTTGATAAGTGTCATAGAGTGAATTACATAAGAGTAAAAATCTGTGCGAAATCAAAGCTATAGATTCATAAAATACGCCCTTAAGTTCTCTGAGCTTCGGTATTTATCATTTTTCAAAAACTCCGCCTTAGGCTGAACAAGTAGAATAAAATTACCTTCCTATGTGATATTTATCGAAGAATAAAATTTTGTCATTATGCTACCATCAACGCATTGCTAGGCATAAAATTACAAACTCTTCCTCCAGAAAGTTCTGCTTGCTTAAGGAGAACCTATATATCTCTCTTGCCCAAGGGAATAAGAGAAGGAGGAGGACACAGCGATGACACCTTAATGCCCGTCTTCAAGATAGATTTCAAATAAAAGAACAAGGAATGGGTCTCAGGTGGTCTTGGTTTTTATCGTCTTTCATCTCTGTCTCCCCTGTCATTCTGTATTTCCAACAGCACTTATTCGCAGATAGACAGCTCTTTTCCCCTTGTCCCGGCTTTACTACCTTTCTATTTAACACATTCTTGATTTTTCGCATTCACAGTAGAGAATATTAAAAAAATATAAATAAATTAATGAATAGCGTAAATGGTAGTTAAATAAGCATTTAAAAAGTAGGCTAAACAAGAAAATTAATTAATTAAGCGTAAGTAATTTTCTATTATAAAGCGCAACTCACTGTTGTCCAAAGCAAAGATCTTCGCGCAAATCACTGTTGTCCAAAGCAAAGAGCTTCCCTGTGAGGAATGCTAGAAATATGAGCGTTACGTTACGAGTCGGTAGGTTCGGAATACAGTAAGTATTGTAGGTTCGCAAACATGGGTGCACTCCTTTTGGCTCCCGGTTGGAACTTTAATCAACGCAAACACACTAGTTGGCTCCTGGGTTACAAAAGAAGACAGCCCAGTTGGCTCCTGACAGAAACTAGCAGGGCTGACCATGCAGATTTCAAGGTTATGACTGGTAAAGATAGATTTTAATTTTATGGTTAGCCCTGTGATTGTCAATAATTGTTCGTTGTTTCGCTTCTGAGTTATGAGTCGCCAGTAGCTATTAGTAACGTGATAGTCGATTGTTCATTGTTTAGCTGGTGAGTTTGAATCACCGGCACTGTTAGTTGTAAAATGGAGTTAAAAGTTTATTTTTAGTGAAAAAGGGAAAGAAGTTAAAGAAATGTATGGTTTTAGATAAAGTTTTTACAATGATGTATGCGATGTTAGAAAATGATAGAAGTGTACAAAAAGATCTTGTACAGCATATTTATTATTTAATTCTGAAAATGAAATAAGTTTTATATACAATTTGTTCACTCCTAGATTTGGCGTTTACAAAGAGGCTATTCTGCAGGGGAGCCAACTGGGCTACAGCTTAAAATATTTGGGAGCCAATTCAGATGAGGATTTTAATCTTGGAGCCAATTCGGAAACACCGGCAAACATACCTACTCGCAAAAAGACTCGTATTTATCACTTGTTTCACAAATAACTATTTTCGGATTTCCACCACAATTCCAAAGATACGTAAAATTATCGCTCATTTTCTCGAAATTGTTGTTTTCAGGATTGCTTGATTCATAACTTTCACAATTTAAAAATAATTTCCATAATAGTTTCCATGAGGATTTTTAATTCAAATTTAAAAAACACGTTTTTTCTTCCTTTTTCAATGATGTATTTAACAATAAGGCCTACATTTTTTACACTTTGCTAACCTGAATATTACATTTATGGAAAAATAGTTTGAAGATAGTGAATGGTGTTTTTAAGGTACCAGTTTGGTCTTAATATCACAATTAAGAATTTTAAAATTAAAAAGGTACTATTGTTTGTTACTAATGTAATTTGCATGTAAGGTTTATAATATGCATATAATTATAACTGGCTTTTAGATTACATTTCAAAATACCGAAGGTTCATTGTGTACATGCCGTGCATTTTAAATGTGTACAGGTATTTGTCGCCTATAGTATGCGCAGATTAGGCCTACCCTTTGTTCTATAATTACATGAAATTATTTTATCTCTGATCCTCTATACATCACATTGTGTTATTCATTTCATTTCATTTCTTTAATAATGCAAAAAATAATATATTTCTGCGGCCAATTAATTAAATGAGGTTCATGGAATCTCTATCAGATTTTCCGCTCCTGGGAGTTTTCACATTTTATTCATAACCACAATTATTCATATTTAATCAGAGAGATTTTATTTTTACAATAGGTACATCACCAAAAAGTTATACAGTGCATACTATTCAGCGTTATTGTGCTGAAATCGACATATATTCCGCCATTTTAAAAAATAGATAAATGTATAATATAACATCGAATGCTGTCCAATTAATATGCTGGTATATTGAAGTTTTGTTAAAGATTTTCAATTTTGACACTTTCTGAAATATTCCAAATATTACTTACTTACTCAATGGGAATAGACAGTTTCTAATCAAGCTAAGGATCATTATCTATTTTATGAAAACCGGAGGTTCATTGCCACGATTACATGAGCCCGTCATTACAACCCTATTCTGAACTCCATCCAACCTTCCCTCGCAAATCCTATTTCTCTTAAATCTATTCTAATATTGCCCTCTCACCTGCGTGTAGGTCTTTTTCATTCGGGTCTCCCAGTCAATATTTTTCGAGATATGTCTTTCCTCTTCTATGCGCGCAACATTCCAGCCCATTTCATCCTCCATGATTTTATTACTCTTACTACATCCGGTGAAGAGTTCAGATTATGAAGCTCGTCATTATGTATTTTTCTCCAGTCCCTATTTTCATCTCTCCTTAATTCCCAATACTTTCCTAACCACCCTGTTTATGGGCACTCACAAATTATGTTCTATTAAAATGTCCTGGCATTTTTTATCAAAAATCTTTTGTAATCATTGGTTAAAAAACGCAATTGTAGCTTGAATAGTCTTATCCAACTTTTTTAGTGATTGGCTGAAACTTGGAATCAATTTATTAATAATATTAATTTATTTTAATATTAATAAAAAATGCATTTAATAATCCCGCTTTTATGCAATTTTTGCGGTGATGAACTTATACGTCAGTAGCAGTGAAAATTTTAATTAGTATTTTCATTGTTTACTTTGTATTTATTTTCAAATATTGTATTTTTTGTTATTAATTTATACTTTTACTTTGTATTTATTTTCACATATTGTATTTTGTTCGTTATTATTTTAAACTTTTCCTCTATATTTGTATTTGTATTATTGCTATTTCGAATTTGCTTATAGTTCGTAGTCTATTCGAGATGTGTCTCGTATAGCCTATAGCATCTTCTAGATGTTGACAGCTTAGTAACTAAATTAAATTAAAAATCCTCATATAAATATTTTAAAATCCTACATATTTTTATTGTTTCATTATCGCTCTAGATAATAGCTACTACGATATTTATTTACTGCACAAAGAAACAACTTGACGTAATTAATTAGTTAATTAGCTAAGTGATTAATCGAATATGTGTATCGATATTGGTCGAGGAGGCAACATGTCAAACATGGAGCGGAGTATGGAGTCCATTAGCAGCACTATATTGAAGCTAAACATTAACTGGCAACTGCACAGATTAGTTCCTACAACATTGCATGTGTTACTCACTCTATGGTCCCTGAACTTTTGACCTATGAGATTGTAAGCATACATACTGTACACATGCCTTTATTTGTTTGGTTTAATGCACTTAATTTCAAAACTGTTTGTCTTACACAAAAAATTACCCACTTGAAACTTTGGAGTTTTCCATGTATTTCATCATCCACTTACACTTGTTTAGATCCATTCCCGATATTAAAATATTTATTTATTATTTACTTTGTTGAGAATATAATAGGCTCATTGCCCATCTTCAACATTCTCTTATACAAATTTCACCAGTCTTACAACACTAATATTATATGTTTAGCCTAATCTAATACTAATCTAATTTAGACTAATCTAATTTAAACTAATACTACAACTAAAAAAAATACAGAAAAAGGAAACAAGAAACACATACAACATGAAAATTACACAATGAAGAAAACAGATCAAAACATAATATAATAGCTTTGGAGGAAACGAAAGACTTAAATAAAGAAAATGACATGGACCATTTTTAACTTTCACTTATTAATTATTACTTTTATTACTATCTTAAAGTTTTCAAGATTTTATCACAGATATTTTTAAACCGCTTATTGTTAGTATTAAATATATCTATATTGCCCATTTTGTGCAATTGATTGTACAGACGGTGTACGTGAATGAACTTCAAACTTTTTCAGAATAGAATTATAAATGTACATATTCCAGGCCTTAAATTATTGTTTAACTTATTGTTTGTTGTTTAATATGTCATGGTTTAACTATCTTCTTCCATTTATTACGTATTGCCTAAAGAAATTTAATACTGTACTTATCCCGTCGTGTGTAAGTTTCTCTAACTCTATGACAGAGATTCCCAAATTGTGCACCAGGCCAGTGCACCCTAGAAGATTTCCGCGTGTGCCCTGTAGTATTCCAAAGAAAAATAGTTCTCATAAATTTGTATAAATATAGTGCGCCTACATTTACATCTCGTCTTCCACACGACACCAGAGCCTGTAGGACCATATCGTCGTTCAAATCTAAATTACTAAATTCTTTACATATTCTTCACTTTGCTTAGCTTAATTATTTACTTATTATTACTAACACATATATATTTAATTATTTTAATTTACTTTAAAATAGTGATTTCAATTTGTATATCGTTATATCTTTGTAATTACATTGTAAGAATTATTATTAAGGTAGGCCTATCTGTTTCTGTAAATAATTATTAACATATCTTAAAACTTATCTTACTTATTTTGTGTAATATTACTTATTAGTTCACTTATTGTATAATCAATTATTTTGTAAGTTGTTTGTACTTCTTTTTTTCCCCTCCTGGTTGAGTGACCTTACGGCCTTAACTATGCCAAGTAAAATAAAACATTATTATTATTATTATTATTATTATTATTATTATTATTATTATTATTATTGCATTTCTTTTTAGGAGTTTAAATGCGTCCCGACTTCGAAAAGTTTGATAGGCACTGCTCTATGATATAGATTAATTAATTTTAATTTTAAAATTTGCAGTCATTCCAGTACCCTAAAAGTATAGCGAACAAATCCTTCATGGTTTACTCGTTTTAGAAACTTGATAGACGAAGGAGCCTGTGTTACAGGATAGAGTATTCAGACATTGGCTGGGTTAAGAATGTAGAGTTCGCTATACTAAGTGGCTGTGAAGTTTGCGAGTCTACAGTTACACAGGCAGGAGCTTCTCATTATACTGCCTGCTACTTGCTCTCCACGCAGAGAAGCCAAAATATGGTGATGCTACTCTTTGCTTCACTAAAGACGATCCATCATTTACCTCATCCAGTTATAAAGCTTATTTAAGTGTCTCGACCCAGGCATTTCCTTTTTTTTAAATGTGAACTGCTGAAATCTTAGCATCAATCTATGTTACTGGCAGTGTTTGATATAAGGCATTCTATAAAGTGACCAGGCATTGTATAGAATGACAAAAATTAATAAATGAAGTTTGAGCTATAATTTATTAGTCTATATAGAATAACAAAGCCAAAGGAGGCAAAGTATTATTTCACAATATTCCGTTTTTAAATAATCGTATTTGCAGAATTTTAAAAACTTGATTGATTCTTGATTGTATATATTTAATTCTATTCAAGATATTTTATTAGTAATATAATTGGGAAAAGAATTATGGTCGTAATAATTATATTTGTAAGTTTCTGAAAAATTCATTCTTCTTAATTGTAAGTGCCAAACAAGCCTAAAGTAGAATGATAATTTTTCACACAGGCCGTGTGTAGGCTAAGGCTGGGATTGGCCTATATGAGTCGGAGAATTTAATATTGTAATGGCATATTGCCATGGTAGCTCAATTGGTAAGAGTAGAGGCACGGAGAGCCGATGATTCTGGTTCAGATTCCGGCTATGGCATTAAGACTCAAGTAGCCTATTAATGTTTTAAATCAGCTTTTGAAAATTACAGTAATATGACACATTAAATTCCTATTTAAAATAAGATTTTTGGTTGCATTTACAGTGAGTCCCACGCAAGAGTTGGCCAATGACGCGGGTTTCTGCGTCGCGACTGGCACAGCTCCAACTCCCGAGCGATCGGGTGAAATATCTACGCAAATATTGCCGCGGTTGATGTAATGATTCAGGTTCTTACATTTACAGTTAAAATTACAACGATAATAACCACGTACCTCATCACAAGATATGTTGGAAATGTTCTCCTCTTGCATAAGCACAACACTGACACCTTTTGTAGAGAATTTTCTTTCACGCACGTAAGTTCAGCTTCCGAGATAGAGTTAATTTCTCTTGTGATTTCTTCTTGTGTATGGGAAATTGACCTATACATTTTATTTTTCAAGTTTCCCCATAAATAATATTCACATACTGTTATAAGAACTTGATGACAATATCACATAGGCCTATCACAAGAGAAATGAACTCTGTCTCGGAAACTGAACTTATGCGCGTGAAAGAAAATTTCCTAAATAGGTGCCAGTATTGTCTGGATGCAAGAGGAGAACATTTCCATCATCTCTTGTGATGAAGTACGTGGTTATTTTCATTGTAATTTTAACTGTAAATGTGATAACCTGAATCATTACAACGACCGCGGCATTATTTGCGTAGATATTTCACCCGATCGCTCGGGAGTTGGAGCTGTGCCAACCGCGACGCAGAAACCCGCGTCATTGGCCAACTCTTGCGTGGGACTCACTGTACAAGACATTGTATATAATGCCTGGGAAAATGTAAAACACATTTTTTAAAAGAACTGATTTTATTTTTTGCCATTTTGTACAATTCCTACATAGGCTATATTGAGTTTCAAACTTGCCCGGTAACATATATATATATATATATATATATATATATATATATATATATATATATAAATATAATACGAAAAATTAAAACAAATAGAAGGTCAATAAAATAGAGTTGGCTTGTTTTGTACAAAAAAAGGTGGAACCGGTTCTGCGAAAAGTATATTCGCTGACATATTTTACTCAAGAAATGTCCACATTATTTCCACTTCTGTAGAGATTCCCTACTTAACTATGGGAGAAAGTGCAAAAACTTCATTCTAAAAACGTATGCATGTGCTTGAATCTCCTAGTTCCAATATTATGATAGGTCTATCCACAATTTGAGCTAATGAAGTCTGATTCATGATTTTGTTTATCACACTTTTGATCTCAACTGTACATTTCTAATAGATTGCAATTCGTGAACATACCTGTATTCAAAGTCAGCACTGTCAGAGATTTTTTAGGGATGCATAAATATTCATTCAGTTTCAATCCAGTCCCTATTTAAGCAAAGTTATGTGAGTAATAATAGCATTCATGCGTTAAACTGTATGAAAAGTTCTGTACCATGCCCTTTAACGTCGGCATTTCCATTTGAATGCAACTTTGCTGTTAAAAGCAGAGCTCACATTAATAGTACGGAAGCTTCGTGTTGGTTAAAATTCGCGCGGCCATTTACTTCGCATTGTTCGCGGGTTTAGTGCATACAGAGCGAAGAACAAGAGAACATCGCGCATGTTATAGGCCTACCTGTTAGAAGTAGCAGCCATCCACAGCAATAATACGAAGGAAATTTAGTAAAGAAGAAACTTTAAAATGTATTTATTTTAAATCTGTAATTGTTAAGATTAATTAATTCAGGGGTTTTAACAACGGATCTTTATAATGTGGAATCAAAAGTAGAACTGTGTTTTTGACTTACAGATGTGAGATGTTTAGGTCAAATTAAAGGATTTGTTTGGTTTCATCTTGCATCGAATGGGATGCTTGCTTCATTCCGATAAAAAGATAAAATAGAATTAAGTAGATAGTATCATATATAAATAAGTATGAATTCACTCTATTTTATAATCAAATTAGGAGTGATTTATAAAGCAACACTAATTTAAACAAATTGCTTCTAAGTGCTCAACAAATTTCATGTATAGCCTAATTAATGTGAAGTTTCGCTATTAGTTTGAATGCTGGTAGGCCCTATTAGCGATGTAGAACGTTCTGCTGCTAAAATATTATGATAAAGGAAAATGAGTTTGGAAAGCACGAACATCCACCATCAGCTACAATCTAATTTCATTCTCTGAATTGAAGCTGGTTAAATAAACAGAGTTTTAAGTGAATTCGCCGAACTCGTATGAATGTAAATATTTTTGTTGTTGACATAAACATTGTCCTTACCTTTCGTGTATTTATTGTTTCAGGTAATTTCGTTTCTTGGCACTCTGAAGTTCCATTCTCGGCATTGTAAGTAAACTAACAACTTACTATCAGACTAATATCTACCTGTTCTGTAATGCATATTAACGGCCATTATGAGTGTGGGTAAAATATAAGCTACAGATAGTGAAAAACATGTATGAACGATGTAAATACGAGTAGGCCTAATATCGTACATGTAAATAGTATCATATTTGAACGCTATCAACAGTGATTAATTACCTATATCGAGACGAGCTAAGAAATAAACCTGAAGTAAACAAAAACCAGTATGTCTATCTCACTCTTAAGTCATACGAGTAATGTGCTAGGGTGAGACAGATGTACTGCTTTTTATTTACTTCAGGTTTCCTTCTTAGAACGGTCAGACTTTAGTGCAGTCCGCTTGACAACGTAAAAAGAAGAGTTTTATCCAGAATTACTTCATATTAATTATATTGACATAACAAAAATTCTTTTTTATTTATAAATATTGTTTATTATAAATTTTAGCATTTTTTATATTCCAGTTCTTTTCTTATTGTTAATATTTAGTTATATCTACAACCCTCATATGCCTTAGATATTAGCTGCTACCTTTGGATAGATGGGCAGGGAAATAGAAGTGTGTGGAGGAAGGTTAAGAACCGTCTGAAGGAATTTGGCAGGCAAGAGATAATTTTGAAATTATGAATAAGGTTTCACTTGAATTACAATCTCGGTTAAAATTTGAGTGGAGGAAGGAGCAATACATACAAAAAGGAACAGGGGCTCGCTTGGATTAGACTTACATCGCGGTAATTACCAACACTTTTCATTAAGATCAACTGTTTTATTTTTTTACAGTAAATGTTTTTGTACTACTAATAACCATCAGCACCGAGCGAGGTGGCCGAGATGGTAACGTTTTGGACTCGCATTCGGGAGGTTCCAGGTTCAAATCCCGTGGCCGGCCAATGGGTTTTTCATGGTTTCCCCAGTCGTAAAGGCAAATGCCGAATTGATATTTACACACCATGAATCATCCTCACATTTCTTCTTGCATCATATCCATTTAAATGAATATAAGTTAAAATTTACTCCATAAAAATACACCAATGATAGAAACAATTGACAATCAATAGTTCCATGGCCTACCCTACTGTATAGACACACATCCCCAACTCCTGATATGACCTCGCAGCTAAAAGGAGTACAAACACAGCTGAAATTTCACATATTGTTATACTAGATTGGACACTGATTTATAAGCTAAATTGTCAGTAGTAAATTAATAAAAGTAGCCTCTGGAGAGTAATCCTATAAAATAATAATGAACTTCCATACCCGCAATAAATTAGTAAGGATCCGGGCATCCGTATAAAACCTTAATAATATAAATTATTTTTAAAATTACCATGTGCAAATGAATGATCGCCGTTCCTGGATGTTTTTCTTTTAGATTTTGTGTCTGTCTAAGCTTACTATTTGGCCACGATATGAATGTATGTGGTAGGAAGAAAAACTAAAAGGTTAAGGAGCAAGTGGGCCAAGCCTCGGAAGTGCACTGCCGTGCTATGCAAAAAAGCCATAACTCCAGTTTTTGACAAAAATTAGTAACATGCACATCCATCATGTACATGTTGTTCTGCAGCTGCTGAAATAATGGAATCCCAATTTTTACTTCCCTAGGCCCTTTGCAGGCCTATTTAAAATACCTCATCTCCAAAATGAGCTGCGTTAAGAAGAAAATCAGCCTTATGTCCATTATGATAAAGGAAAGTGCTTTATGCCCTTCTCAAACTAGATTTAAGATTAATTTCCTTCCTCTTGGTAACAAGATACAAACACAATCAGAAACAAAATTGCTTAAGTACCGAGAAGCTTGGAGTTAAGGTAAAATGTATTCTTTATTTAGACTGAAATTTAACCTTATATGAGAATATAGTAAACACTGTACTGTAAATTGCATCTGACCTGTAAATAAAACACCCGCAGTTCCAAGTTGCATTTACCAATACACAATATTTGCTTACGCTACTTGACTGACGCGATTGCATTATTTCTGTGGATATAGAACATGATCCCGAGGTGACTGATGAATTGGCGAATAATAAATATTTACAACAGAGTATATAATGACAACAAATCATAAGTAATCAGTAGGTCCAAAATTTCCGGGTTTCTACTGTACATAGGCTATCCTAAAAATACTCCTTTGAGTGTAATTTTCGTTATGAATATCATATCGTTCCGCCTAAGAACCTGATGAGTTGGAACACACAAGCACTCAGCGGTAAAGAAGAGAACTTTTTCAGATACAGCTCTCACGCTGCCTTTGTGGAGATAATGTAGTGCAATGCCATGCCCTACTTTCATCATAATGAATGTGCTTTGTTTCTCTTTCCTTTTATTCACTCTAAAATAGTAATTTTAATTAGTATAAGCATCCCTGCTGTTAACATAATTAAAAGATTTCACCGGTTTACGAGAGGAAGCTCTGTACTTTTCAAAAGATATTTTTAATTTATTTTCGTCAACTCTAGCTATAAATCTAGTATCATTATATATCTCTAGAATAGTTAGATATCCTATTACGCTTCTCTGTCGTGTTTCTTTTATTTTTAAGTACTATAGAGGGCAACTAGATTTGTTTTCTAAATGAATAAGCATGAAAATGAATTCCACAGAGAAAATGCTACTTAGCTAATTACAAGGAATTGTAATATAAAAACAAGTATAATTTTGCATACATTAAACTTAAACAAATTTTATATTTTATAAAATCGTTTTCTCCATGAATAAGTAATTAGAAGACGAATATAATATGTTACATTCACATAACTTTCTCTTCTGTAAGCACACGCAATACAAATTTCTCACTTCAGATTCTGACATACCTAGGTAGAATATTCAGTTGCCTCGGCCTCATGTAAAGCTGCATTTTGCGCGAAGCAAGACTTCAATTATGCCTGTTTAAATATATTCTGCTTCAGGCCTGTTCAACTTTAGAGTAACTTAGGGCAATATTTATTTAGTAAAGTCAACAAAATCTTACAAAATATTACTTAATTTTTATTCATATCAACTTACACTAGTTGGCGTGGGCTATCACTTAAAAACTTTACTCGTGAAGAATAGAATTGATTGGAATGGAATAGAAAAAATATGGGTAAACTAATTAAGTTTTGCTATTAAATCCCGTTTAGATCTGACTTCTCGTAAATGTAACATCTGAATGCTATAAATCGGATATTTAAATGTTATCTTTACGAGTTTAAAAGATTATAGCTCAGTAAGACTTCTATGATAGCACAATGTGGTTAGTTAAGCATTAGCTAACATTAAAAACAAAGGTTATACATTAATATTTGTGTCCAAGTTTAATAAAAAATAAAAACTACCTTAGTTGTGCTCTTTTTCTCGGTTGCTATGTCAACCGACCGAGGTCATCTTCAATTAATTTCACAATTAAAAATTGTTTATTTTTTTTACCGAATAATACAATATTTACCGACTAAAACAATATTTACCGAATAAAACAATATTTACCGACTGAAGTCTTAAGGACAGTCTACTTAGCTCTAATACAATCTGTCCTCCAATATGGTATCATTGGCTGGGGAGGAAGTGGCACATCTGTATTGACTCCTTTGATTCTAATACAGAAGAGAATTATAAAAATTTGTTTAAAAAAGCCTATAGAATATCCAACAGAATTGATATTTCCTGAATTGAATGTGATGACTGTAGAACAAATTTATAAGCTCACACTTTTAAAATACTTTCACAAATACCGCAACGTACATGTATCGGATCCTCATAATTACAATACTAGAAGAAATAAAACATTGCCTTTAATAGAACCAAAATACTTCACCTCTTCTGGCTCTAAACATAGCATTTATTATGGTCCAAGACTCTAAAACTCTATAATTAGGTCACATCCAGAAATAGTACATATGAACAACAAAAAATTCAATAAGTTTATCAAAAAGCTTATTTCATAGTTCAAAAGTTACTTCACTCTGTACTTAGTAGACAATTAAGGAACTATTTTATTTGTAATAACTCAGGGTTTCAATTTTTGTTCTTACTACTTTTCCTTTTTTCTTTTTATTTATTTATTTATTTATTTATTTAACCTGGCGGAGTTAAGGCCATAAGGCCTTCTCTACCACTCAGCCAGGGCAAAAACATGAAATACATAATGATAATAATAATAATAATAATAATGATTAATAATAAAACATAGAACTGATATACATGAATACAAGAAACGAACATTAAATACAAAGAAAAAAAAAATAGAACATAAGTAATACAAATGACTAAAAATAAAGAAAAAAAATGATGAAAGTCTAAACAAATACATTCTTAGTTATTACAAAATATAATGAAAATTAAAATATATTACTAATTAGCATCAATTCCTAAATGTTATTGTATACTAAATTTATTAAATGGCGCTTGAACTGTGAAGTCGTTTGGCAGCTCCTGAGATGGCTAGGCAGTGAATTCCAGTGACGAATAGCTGTTGTTGTAAACGAATTCGAATAATGTGTAGTTCTGTAAAGAGGCATGGATAGTAAGGGGTCAAGCTGAGAGCGCGTGCCCAAGTTATGGTAGGAAGAAAGGTAATGAAAGCGACTGGAAAGATAGCTAGGTGTTGAGGTATGAAGGATTCTATAGAGCAGTATGAGACAGTGAAAATATCTTCGCTCACGCAGGCGTACCCATCGAAGTGATTCCAGTGACGGTGTTATGTGGTCATATTTACGAATGTTACATATATATCTGACGCACGCATTATGAACACGTTGCAGTCTTTGAGTCAAATTGCTGTTTAAGTCAGTAAGTAGGACGTCACAATAATCAAAATGAGGCAAAATGAGTGTCTGAACAAGTGTTTTTCTTAATTGAAACGGGAGGCAGTCTTTTATACTATACAGAGTATGCAGCGTTGCAAATGTTGTTTTGCAGATATTAGCGACTTGCATATCCCACGTTAAATTATGGTCAATGTATATGCCAAGGTATTTAACGGTATTACTATAAGGAATTATAGAATCATTTAATTTCACTTGGTTTAGAAAATTGACATCTATTTTAGACAATTGCCGCTTGAGCCCTATTATGATAGCTTGTGACTTCCTAGGATTTAGCTTTAAGTCGTGTCTTTCTGCCCATTTAGAAATAGAGTCTAAGTCACAGTTGATTTCTTCGATAGCGTCATTTACATGGTCGAGTCGTGAGTGTGTATAGAGTACAATGTCGTCAGCATAAATCATGTATTTACTGTGAGACAAATTATTGGATATGTCGTTTATATATATTGCAAAAAGTAGAGGTCCCAGTACAGATCCCTGGGGAACTCCCGCCTTAACAGCCCGCCAAGAAGAGCTCATATTGTTTAAAACAACACATTGTTGGCGGCCGTTAAGGTAAGAGCAGAACCAGTTCACGACATTATTTGAAAGATGTAGACGTCTAAGTTTGCTTATAAGCAGATCTATGTTCACAGAGTCAAACGCTTTGGAAAAGTCTAGTAAAGTCATCACTGAAACTTTGCTCTCGTCCATTGCAGTGCGAATGTCCTCAATGACATTTATGACTGCAGTTGTAGTACTATGTCCTGTGCGGAAGCCAGATTGTAAAGAGTCAAGAAGATTATTTTCATTCAGGTAGTTAGTCAGTTGTTTGTGTATAATGCTTTCCAGTGCTTTCAAGAGGGCAGGAAGAATGTTAATGGGACGATAATCATTGGGATTTTCAGGGATTTTTTACTATTCTGTTCTTTCTTTTTTATTATTATTTTTTAGGTATTGATTTAATATTATATTTTCTTTATATATTTGTAATTTGTATTTTGTAACGTAAATGGCTGAACTGTGCCCGAGCACGAGCGCTTGCTCATTCGGGTGGTCTTGTTTTGTTTTGTATATTTGTATAAATTTGTATAAATAAATTAATTAATTAATTAATTAAATACGGGTTTATTAATAGGTGGCGTTCTACGCGGAAACAACAGATAAAATGCGGTATTATATTAGATAGTTGCTTAATCTCAATTAGAATAACAAAAAACAGTCACTGAGGCATGTCCTTATATAATACAAATTTCATACTCGAATATAGGCTACAGTATCACAAAGCTTTGTCCTTCAAAAACCCAGTGTTGAACTGAAGAGCAGAAGTTTTCAGCTGGAAAAAGCTGTCATCTGAAAGAAGTCGTAAAAACTGTATCGTTTTTTCCAAATCTGTTTCGAAGAAATGGATCAGTTTGTAGATCGCATAGTTCATCAGTATCCTCACAAAAGTCATTTTACAGTTTTTTTTTTTTTTTTATTTATTTATTTGCGAAGCCGCAATAAAAATTTTCGGCCTCCAGTTGGACAGGACTGTGTATTTCATGTTCCTCTTGGTCAGATGTAGTTGGTGACCAGTGGAATTAATAAAATAGGCCTAAGTCAAAATATTAATAAGATCGATATACCGTAAGGTATAATACAGGAGCGGGGGCTGGTACCGGACAGAGCCTGGTATCGGACAAGCCCAATATCTCTTGCTAGCAGGTGCTTGGACGACCGGTTTTGTGATTGACAGCCTTGGCTAAATGTTTGAAGAGGGTGAACATCTTATTCAGTTGACAGCTAGTTTCGTTTGTGAGTGATTGTGCTTTTTGTTCTTTTCTGTGTAAATCGGCTTGCACGAAGATAACTTCACAAAGCAGTAACAGGAAAAAGGGTGAGTTGTGTTTCATTCTAACATCACTAACAGAAGCACTGTACTTAAGGCTATAAGCTGTAGGTTTAGAATTTAATTCTCTTCAAAGGTTCTTGGTTGAGATTTTTTTTCTCTTAGGACCGTGAATCGGGTGGTATCGGACAGGAAGCTGGCGGGTGGTATCGGACAATATAGCTACTCATCCAACGTGGTTACTGATGGTTCTTTCCTTTGGTTTTAGGTAAACATGGGGAAGATAAGAGGAAAGTGGGAAGAAGGTGACATGATATTTTCCGTAACAATGTCAGGGACAAAAAATGACTATTCGAGAGGCAAGTGATTGTTTTTCAGTACCGAAAAGTACATTAGCTGAGTTTGCAACGGCTGGGCACACGAAAAATGTGCAAATTTGGAGGGGAACTCTTTATTTTATAAATGTGACATTTGTATAAAAAAGTAAAACAGTAAAACTTTATACTTTGAACATGGAAATAAGTCTTTTGTGGAAAACAGTGACTGTCCGATACCACCCTCCATTTTTCAAAAGTACAAAAATGTAACTACTTTTTAATTTTCTTGTGCTAATTACATGTTTTAGTTTTAATTAAATATATTCATATAAACATTTAGTTTTAAGAATAAAGTTATCTGTAAAGTAGATTAAACATTTGTTTCCAGTTTCAAAAAAGAGTTACGTCGCAAAAACCTAAGGTGTCCGATACCACCCCCCGTTCCCCTATATTATAAGACAAATATTTCCCATATGTCGGTAGAAATAACGAAATGTCACGTTTTTCATTCAAGGCATAGTGTCGCTTCAATACGATGTATCCGCATAATTGATTTCGGATGTCACATTTGATCCAACATATTGTTTCAAACAGAGCTGTCGCAGTATATTAGTGATCGCAATATTCCGCTATCCCCTTGAGGTTGACCACGCTAAGAGTACATCAAGATATCGGCTGCTACATCGTTACTGATGACATATATTATATGACTATAATCTGTCACATTTTTTCCCCTTCTCCCCCTTCGCCATCAGTCTCCTGTCTCCGTGTCAACCTGTCCTTCACACTGTCACTTTGCATCCACGCATATCAATATCACCCCCTCTCTCTCCCCCTGTTTTCCACCTCTTTACCTTTTTCCCTGCCTGCAGGGGATTTATTCGCCGGAATCTCCCGCTCTGCAGAAGCTAAAATTCTCAAGTAATCATTACATCAACACAAATACACGTGCACAATGAAAAGGAAGCTGCTTTTTGTGGGATCATTTTTGTTAATTTACAGGGAATTTCAAAACAGAGAGGAAATTTGGATAAATATGACATAAGATCTTACATAGAATAACATCAGGTAAACTGATATAACAAAGTGTCAGAATGCTTTTGTTTAATTAGAAATTTTAATTGCAATTATCATATGCAGAAAATAAACTACTTTTGTAATCTTTCTCCGAGGTAAGCTCCAGATCGATTCATTAAGCAGAGCTTACGGAAGAACAAAGGTTTAATGTTTTATACTTAACCTTAATTTCAAACTCGTAAATACTGATATAAGAAATTATTAAAATATTTCAGCATTTCACAAAATGCACTGGCAAAGAACTCCGCTTAATGTTTGTAGACCTAATTATTTCACAGTAATATACCTTCTGTATATAACTGTATTCATGTAGTACTCATCTCAACTTGATCAACGAAATAAGCAAACATCTGACTAGTTTGACAATCATATGCGAAGGAATATGTCATGGCTAACTGTATTGCAAATTCCAAAGCCGTATATGAATAGTGTAAAACAATATGTACTCATGAGAACTGATTGGCATTTGACAAATTCTTTCTAATATATTACCATAAAATTGGTATTAAATTGAGCATTACTCCGGTACTGCTCAACAGATTTGGTCCAATATCAATAGGCTTCTTCCCGTGGACGTTATAAATGCGTATACCAAATTTCATGAAAATCCGATAAAGCGTACTTAAGTTATCGCGCTTACGGAAAGACGGACAGACATTTTCCCGTCCCCCACACAATCTCATAAAGTACCATTCTGGCACTTAACCTATGAATTAATCCGGATGTTTGTCTCTTTCAGGGCTTATTTTTGAAATTGTGACATTTTCTCCCTGATATTTTGAAGAAAATTATTTCAGGATTTTGTTTCCTTGTTGTGTCATCAGACATTTATTTTGGACCTAATCATATACGAATATATTCTGTTATAGACCTAAGTTATACAGAGTGCTCGGAAATTTCCCTTACAAACTTCTATGGCTGATAGAGGGGACTGAGTATACAATCTTTTACATAGGAACCCATGTCTGGAAATGGTACCATTTGTGTTCTACAGGTACAACAAATTCAAACTAAGCGTTTAAATCTTACTTTTACTTTTACTTTTACTTTTATTACAGGCTAAGCAATAAAAAAGAATGTATATCAATTTTTCTTAAAGAGACAATAAAGTAGGGCTACCGATATTAAGTTGCGTTATATTTAGGTGGTCAACATTGTCGGATCTTTTAATTTTAATAGTCTATGTAACTAATAATGTTACCCTCTTCATTATGTAAGTAGGCTAAAATAATATTTTCTTTATTTTAAATGTAGGCTTGTTGAATGGTATGTACTGCACACCCTCATTTTAAGCCACGAGCCGCGACTGAACAATGCTGTCTTCAATTATTGTTGTTTTTCTCCTAAAACTAAGATTAACTAATAAAGTTTTGGATGACAGACTGGCTACCATAGTAAAATAACTGAAATATCATTTTAATTAATTTATTGATATTAACGTCGCTTTAATTGCAAAGTCATATCACGACTATAACACTAAAATACAATCGATTTACAAAACCAATTAGATATCATTGCAATGTTTAGTGTATTTCATGTAAGCGTTTAAATCTTACTTTCACTTTTAGTACAGGCTAAGCAATAAAAAAGAATGTTTATCAATTTTTCTTAAAGAGATAATGAAGTAGGGCTATTAAGTTGCTATTAAGTTGTTTTATATTTAGGAGGTCAACATTGTCGGATCCTTTAATTTTAATAAGGCTATGTAAATAATAATTATACCCTTTTCATTATGTAAGTAGGCTAAAAAATATGTTCTTGTTTTTGGAATGGTATGTACAGCACACCCTCATTTTAAGCCTCGAGCCGCGACTGAACAATACTGTCTTCAATTATTGTTGTTTTTCTCCTAAAACTATGATTAGCTAATAAAGTTTTGGACGACAGACTGGTTACTGTAGTAAAATAACTGAAATAATGTCACCGGTTGAATACAAAAATTTAGTATTTCATAAACAGTAACTCACGTGTATGCACAATATCCCTTTCTGTTGTGCGTTGTATCGCTTAATTATTTACGGCTGTAGTATTCAGCGGTGTCATTTCAATTTTCTACCAGATATCAATCGATTACAATAAATCATCGTATTTACTAAATTTATTGTAATCAATTGATAATGTATATGTGTCCACTGGATTGCCTAAACATTTTAATTCATACGCTACATTTAAATCTCCGACATAATTATGAACCGAAGTGTCAAATTTCCATCCACTCATAATGGATTGATGCAATAATGGTGGTGAAATTACTGTAACCCTCCGTTCCCTAAAATCAAAACCATGTTCCAATTGCTGACTGCGAAATTAGTTGTGGCGAGTATTGATTTAACCCTTGTTTCAAATGATAAATTATTTTAATGAATTTTCACGAATTACTCGCCGTAACTGGATACTTATAACCCAGCCATTGGAATGGGGGGGGGGGCGGCCGCTAGAGAGGAGAAGAGGGGGAGCCAATAAACCAGACGTGTGGCGGTCATTATGAGTTCTGTGAAATGACAGTTCAGAAAATTTAATTGCATTTTGCTTGTGGAAAAAAAAAGTATACTTTTTTTGGTCATCGGTTCGAATTTTCGAATGGATCGTTTTCTTTTATGAGAATGTGATCGTGAAAAAATTATCCCCGCTAGACACATCCAACGATATCACAATTCACACTTCCGTTTTAATATTTGTTTGCGGCTTCAATTGTATCGAAAAATGATAGCATTGGCAAACATTCCAACTGAATTATTGGACTGGATTCGTTAATGCTACAACAGTTATCTCTGTTTTTTTAAGCCAGTTAAATAGCCTATGTTTTTCCTCCTGTCTCTGTAAGAGGATTGATGTAGCTACTGTTATCTGATTTAATTGATGGGGGATGAAAAATAAATGGCGTCAATAAAGTTGTAATTTTCGCAATAAACTTGCAAAAAGTGTATATTAAAAATATTTAAGTGGTTTAAGTGCTATGAAATAAAACTGTTTCATGTAAACTCAAAAAGACTGTCACCATTTGCTTTTGAAGTCCAATTAAATTTGGATTGTACATTCGCTACATTTCGCTCTTCACTTTATTGTTCAGAGAAGTACACGATGTGTACATGATATTGCATATTCGTTATTTCACTCAAATATATTTTTTTTATCACCGAATTTAAATAGCCTTGTCGCCAAAAAAATTACACAAAGCTACTGTTTTGGATGTTATTTCATTTTAGATTACTCTATATATTTTTAACGCTATTTTTATATAGCAGGGATGTCTAGTTGGAAGAATAATGATGAAAAATGTCTACGGAACTTACAGCTGAGTTTGTTTTTTCCGACGGCCTCTAAAGAGACTGTTTAAACAGATTCTGTAGTATTCTGTACTCCTTCAAGAATCATCGGGAGCGATCGCTTACCGAAGAATCTTCGCTGCAAGAATCTTCAAATGTTACCAACCTAGGGATCTTGTCTAGCGTACGGCGCCCGTCCTTTAACGAGCGCTATATCTTCTACACTCGGACAGTGGCTTCACAAGCATTGTGAAGACTGGTTTTGGTAACTTATAGGCCTAAGTACACTCCTTCAACCGTTTTTGAAACCGTTAAATTTTGGCTAATGGCAAACGTGTTAACTATTCGGTCAGCTTAATGGCTTTTTATGAGACATACGTATACAGCCAGAGGAGCAAAAAGTAACATGAGCCTATAAAATTACCTATGCAGAGCACGGACCAGCATTGTCCTTGCCATGTAGGGATTTAGTATTTCGATTATTAAACTCTTTGCCCATGAATGTCCGGGACCGTCAAAAGTTCAGACAGTTTAAACAAAAACTATTTGGATACCTAACTCACTAAGGCTTATTGCTTTGTACGTAAAAAAAAGTAAGTCATTTGGCTCTAACTCTTAAATAATCTAAAAAAGTCATAAGTGCTAGATTTCATTTTTTTATTGTATAGTCTATTTTCCGCGAGAGGCAATGGCAAATCTCCGCGGTATCATCCTTGCCTGAATCGCCTCGGACGAGTCGTGGTCATCACCCCATGGCTTCGTCCCGGGTCTAGACCTGCCTTCGGGCAGAACACACATCATCATCATCATAGTCTATTTTATTGTAATTCTAATTTTAATTATTATTGTAATTGCAAATTTTAACTTTAGTGACAGTTCGATTTTCCTTTCCTTATTGTAATTTCTCTTGTAATTTTTTTATTGTATTATTGTAGCTTTTGGAATCCTGGTAGAGGGTCTTATCTCTACAGGTTAAATAAATAAATTAAAAATTAAATTGCATTGTTTCCTAATGCGAAAATCTGATTTAATTAAATATTACAGTTGGGATAAACACTTTTCAGCACCATAATATTGCCGTTCTATTTGTTTACGATTTTTTTAATGAATTTTTACAGGTGTTTTGTAGTAAGCTCCAAACAAGGGTCGACTCCTTTATATGTAAACTGGTCTACATGTAACTGAAGATTTAAAGATAGGTCTGCTTATAGCTGATTGACTTGCTGTTTACTGATTGATAGGTCTAAGAGAATGAATGAAATTTGGTGAACAGCAGTTCTATGTGAGAGATGAAGTTGTTAGGCCTATATTATGACCAGCCCTGGATAAAGATAATCTTTAATGTGCATTGTTTTCCGTAACTTCAAGTGTATTAAGAAATCACTGCACCTACCTGAGAGAGTAGAAGAATTGCAAAAGTCCTGGTTAGAGACATGCAGTTGTAAAGCCCATTCAAAGAGAGTGGGGGAGGGAGAGAGGGAGCAAGACTTTCTAATTTAGGAAACCGATAGGAACTTTGCTATTACACCATAGTAGTTCTAGAAACAATGTTATCTTCTTATAATTTTTGTTGTTGATTCTTCCATTCCCATTAGGCCTATTGCAGCTTAGATTGTTTCATAAACATGTTTATAGACAGTTTTCACGACAGGTATCATTTTATACTGCAGTATGGCGTGCTTAAGAACTGTGAATGCACGGTGTTTCATTTAGCACTTTAAAATAATGTTGTTAGAAAATTTTAGTAATAAGTATCGACCCGCCTCACAACATGTATTATAGTCGTTGTTTACTTTGGCTCGAAAGGCTATAATTTATCATGAAATATATACAACAGAGTTCACTAACCTAGTTCCGTGATCGATATTTATTATATCATTTTCTTCCTGCCTTTATTCTGTTCTAAAAAATTGACGATATCCTTTGAAGTAAACAACTGAGAATATAGAGGAATATGTTCTTCGGTATAGGCTAAATTAGCCTTCATCTGAAATTAAATATGTATGATAGGATTAGACTATAGGATTCCGTGACACTGATAAAAAAGTAGGATACAGTACGAAAGGAAAGTGAAATAAATCATATTTATCTTCATTTAACCAAACGTTACATTACATGTAAAAGTAAATTGTTCTCTATACAGGCCATGGAGTCCCAGAGGGTTCAAGAAGGTTGAGGCTCCCAGATTTTAGACATTCGGAACATGAAGGTGTAAGGTTGTCAGCCTTACGCACCGGCCGCCTTTACTCCTGGTACTCATTTCTGTTGGAGGCTGAGTCGACCCCAGGGCCATAGTGCCACTAGAAGGATTAGGCCAGTTGAAAAACTCCAACGACCTCATGGGATCGAACCCGCGACCTTCCAACAATACTTGTAGTGTTAATAAATAATATTACTGTTATTATTATTATTATATTAACAAGCAAATAACATGTTTATATTCATATGGAAACTGCTTTTACTAGGACTAATTACGCCTAGAGATATTTGGTTCCTTCTATTTTGAAATCCTGCAAAATTTTCTTTTCCTATTACTTCGGTCTGTAAAACTATAAACGAGAATTTATTACACTAAATACTTTCAGCTTTTAACTTCATGTTAGAGTAAGAATAGTGTTTTTATTATGTTAGTTACGACAATAACATAGTGCAATATTGTAATAGCTTCAGTAATTATAATAACCATAAATGGTACTTCGTATCATTTGTAATCTAATATATATTTAAAATTTTAATTCTGGTAGTGAATCTGTTTAGAGTCTCCGGTTCAGTAAGCCATCAATATCGGCCGTGGGTGTCGAAATGCTGACCGCATCCTCCCCAGTCCTGGTAACTGCTTACGGTAGATGACGCAGCGGTCGGATGGCAGGCCTAGTTCCTCAAAGGGATGTAGCGCCTTGGAGTTTAGTATAGTTTAGTGAATCTATCAGGTATTCCCTCCCTGGTAAAGTAAAAAATGTCCCACTGCTGTTATACACCACGTTTAACGATTTACATTAACTTTATAACGTATTTAAAAAATAGTATAATGTCCAACGTTTTATGAAATATTGGTTTTTTTTTTAGAAAAAAAGCGTGCGTGGAACGCCACGCGACAGAAGTGAAACTTGTTTTAATTTTGAATGTTTTCAATTTTGGATTATTGATATTTCAATTTTGGATTGTTGGAATTTTCCATATTGGGTTTTTGGACTTTTAAAATTTTGGATTTTGGTTTTTTAATTTTTTATTTTTTAAATTTTAATTTTTTAAATTCGGATTTTTTTATTCCTTAAATTTTAGATATTGTATTTTTTAATATTGGATTTTTATGTTTTAAATTTTAGATCTTTGATTTTTTTTATTTTTTGGACTTTTAAATTTTTTATTTTTTAAATTTTGGATTTTTATATTTTGGATTTTCGATTTTTTAATTTTTAATTTTTGGATTTTTTAACTTTTGGATAAACCTAATCATTGAGTTGTTTGTTTTCTGAGCAGTCCGTTCCGTCACACCACACTAATTTCGTGACGATTTTGAGTGTGACAAATTTCGTGACGATTTTTGAGCGTGACACAAGCTCTCGATTTACCCCTACCATGGCTAAAGAAGTTTCACTTCAAAAATATAAGTTATGCCCTGCTTTTCGTTTTTTTCGTCTGGTAATCCTAGCTGTAAGTTACATGAAAATGATCCCGCGCTATTTTTTATATCATCACATAGGTACAGTCGCAATATTGCGAGTCAGTGACAGAAATGTAATCCAATGACCTTTTAAATAATTAATGTTCCAAGGCACTTGTCATATTGACAAATGAGAAACGGGAACTAACACCCCTCTTTTTTTTCTACTTACATCTTTAATATTGGAGTAATGGTGATCAAGAGGGAAGTTAGATCTCTTGTTGAATGAGAGAACAGGTCGTAAGAAGTTTTTCTCAGCCCCTCTTTCTGAATTAGATTTGCCTTGGGAAACCCCTTTCCCCCATCCTCTGTTACTCTCCTTCTTTGCGAAGGGAAGAAAAGAAGAGAGCCTTCACCTTTTACCCCTCCTTTTCCATCATCATCCGTCTTCATTCCAGAGAGCGAGCAGTGGAAAAACGCAAGGAAAAAGGAGTGGAATCGCAGAAACCCACTGTAGGGGTAGCAGAGTGTAATCCCGTAAATAGAACCGATAACATTGGTTCTGCTCCGGTTTCTTGGTCCCTTGGACATTCCTCTGAGAGGGAGCTCTTGAATGGATTATGGGATCCTCCTCAGTGTTACGCTGGTCAGGTCCCATCTTATTCCTCCCTGTCTGACAAGGAAATCGATTCAGGAAACGGGAAAATGGCAAATAAAAACCAAGTTCTCCTTCAAACTTGAATTCTTCTCTACCTTTTTCACCGATATTCATAGCATGGCTGCAAAACCTTTGTCACAAAATTCTCAGTAGAATAATAGCAGAGTTTCTGATTTTGGCTGATCGTAATGTATTACTATTTACTTATCACTAAAATTAATTTCGAATAAAAATCTATTTTGCGAGAAGCCGTATTTTAAATAATCACAATAACATTAACCTTCTATTCAACAGCTACTAGTACTCAATTTTCAAAATACAAAAGATGACTACCTTTAAATGAAATTGCTATTTCTCATTATCTTGCGTTCAAATGCGCAATTTGCCGAATAAATTTAAGTAAGAGATTAAGTAATTCTAGCCCGGAGTTTTAAGCAGAATGCATTTATTTTCAGACTTCTAAACACAAGCAGAAATTTTATACTTCGCAAGAGACTCCTTGGCAGGTACCGGTACTTTAAACTTTACTTGGTAGTACAATAACCTACTTACTTTCTTATTCTCAAAGAAAATCGATTTTGCTTGCTTATTTTATGATTTTGAATTAAAATATATTTTACTCAAAACTATCACATTAAAAGTGCTTATTTTACTCCTAAACGTCATTAACACCGATTTCTTTTCTTTTGTCGGCTGGCAGAATTACTGGAAAAATCCACGTAATAAAACACTCAAATTTCTAAAAAGATTTTCAGTGAAAACTAGATATTGAAGAGGAACTATGTTGCTTTTCACATGCGCCTGCGACGTTGAAAGAACATTTTCACTTTATAAATTGATCTTCGTTGATAGATGCAGAAAATCTGTGGATTGCCTTTGCATCGTGTAACAGCAGTGAACCTGATAACGGTTTTACGAAACTAATCATTCATTTCATTTTCGTGAGATTTGTTTTTGCTTATTTTCGTACTTATTTCTTTCGTTTTTCGTGCTTATTTATTATCTTATTTTACGGTTTTATTTTCTTATAATTCCGGGCTTTAAGTTTTTTTCACCATATAAATATTATTTATACAAATATTTATACAAGTAAAGTAAATCAGAACAAATACAAATTTCAAAAATAATAAATATTTAAATAATAAGTTAAACTATATCGAAATGTAAACTTTAATTTAATGTTTTCCTCATGTTTATTCTACAACAAAGATATTATATACAAAAAATGATTGCCCTAGATCTTTCAGAGATGGATCACCGAAAAAAGCACGTTATAAACAATATATTCTGTAAAATGACAAATTGCACTCGAGGGACAGTATTTCTGTGATGCTTCAGCATCACAAATTACTGGCCTCCAGCAGTTCCATATGCTGCTTACATAACACACGTAAACAAGTATATATTACTGCAGTAGCAACTCTGAAAACATGGAGAGTTTAGAATACCATGAATTATACTGGGCAGTAAAATTCCGGCATTACAGGCGGAGTAGCTGCAATTCAAATAACTATTCGAGCAGGGGTGGGAGGACGTGTCGACGGCTTGCACTAGATACTATCTGTGATTGGTAAAAATGTGGACTATTCAATTTATAGTCATCAGTCACGCTAATGTACGATACGGTATTGCCTGCAATCACCCCCCCTCCCTCAGTTCCGACAAAACCGGTATCTAGTAACGATTTATGTGTATGTTACCGGGCACATAAATTAAGATAGAATGCCAGGAGTACATAATTGTCAATATTAAATTTAAGATAGAAGCATAACTCACCATTTTTTATACGTAATTCGGAAACAGTTTATGAATAGCTTGTACATTTCATTCCCTAAAAAAGAAGTAAGACTTATTTTCGAATTATTATTGTTTTTATTGTTTATTGTTTATTGAAATTCAAATCAAATCAAATCAAATACAAATACAAAAATACACAAATAAACAAAAAACATTTACAAATTTCAAAATTAAAGTATAATACTTCTTAAGAAAAGAAAAAGAAAGAAAAGAACCAAATATTTATTTAGAAATACACCCGAATGAGCAAACTGCTCGTGCTCGGGTGTAGTTTCAGAACATCAGAGTGGAGAAAGAGGAGAAACAAAAAACAAAGTGAGAAAGAATGACACACTTATAAAAAATAAGGTGAAAAATGTTAAACAGAGCTAGAAAAAGAAAAGACAAATTTATAAAAAGGAGACAAAAAATATTAAACACAAATACATACAATAAATAATAATAAAAATAAATGACTTAGAGCTATGCTTCCCTATGCTTCCCAAGTTTCTTTCTTTTCCTCCAGCAGAGTGTGCCATATATATATATATATATATATATATATATTGTGTTATTCCAGTTGTTTTACTTTATATAGGCCTATAGTTCAGTTATAGAGTTGTCGATTTCCAGCAGTAATATGTGGTTTTTGGTCCCTTGGATAGAAAAATATTATTATCGGAAACATGTATGTGCTGCTGTATGTGTGGGAACAGCATAACTCAAAAACGAAATTGGTATATACAGAAATTAAGTATCTTCCGAGGATGTGACATTAAGTATAATAATAATTTTATTACGTATTTAGCTATACATTGTATAGATGGACATTGCCAGTATTATGTAGGAGGAATAAGGTACAGTAGTACTGCAGTAATCATAATTCTAAAAATCCTTAAAGGAATAAAATGTCTTCTCATACAAATAATCTTTCAGTTTAAATTTAAAACACATGAGATTTTCCACATTTAAAATATTGACTGGTAAATTATTGATAACTTAGCTGACAATGTAATCTGGTTATTTAGTGTAGGCCTATATAAGTTCGATATTTGAAAATATTAAAATCGCAAAATATTTTAAAATATCCTTCTCACTTAGTTTTGCTTAGTTTCGGATTTTCGGTAAATAAAATTTTATTTTATGGATTACTATTGTGCTGATATAATAAGTGTAAGGTAGCACCAAATTTAGTTTGTGATTAGGGAATCTAAGGATTTTAATCAGGCCGTGCCTGTGGTATTCCAGAGAAGTATGTGTCCAGATATAAAAAGAAATGTGATTAATCTATTGTGCCATTTCATTACGGATTTACCGCTCTTTTTGTTTAACACATCATTATTATGTTCTAATTTAAGACTATAGATTTTGCTCGAACAGTGATTTAGTTCAGTACGGCGCTGTAGTCGCTCTTGACTGTTTGTAAACAAGCTAAGAGTTGATCATCAGTATATAATTATATATAATCTCTTTGAAGCTGCGGATATGGTAGTCTTGTGTACATTGCTTATTTTGAAAGTGGTGAAAGTGGATGTTATGTGCGTATTAACTTATTTTTAAAAATATACCCAACTCAATTGGATAGAATTCTCAAAAAGAAGCGTGATATTGAAGAATCCTATTCTGGATGTGAGCAAAAGATAAAGTGGATTGTTAATTGGAAAATGTTATCATAGACAATGCAACAAGAGGTCTGGAATTTATTTTAAGAAATCTTGACCTCGAGGTATAGTGTGACTAAATTAAAATATTTGTGCATGTTTTATTGATTTGCCGCATTTTAAAGGCAAATTTCCGACGAATTTTAAATATTATGCATATCTCTATCAAATAATCATTCACACCATATTTGGCTGAAGGAATATTTTGAGAACCGACTGTTCGCTAATTCACAGTACATAGCCAATGTTTTTCGAAACTGATCTGAAATATTAAAGCAACATTTTACTTTATTAATTAAAAATGTACTAAAATCTGTCTTTTTAAAAGTTATAAAAGTTGTACTTTTTTGTAATTGATAATTTAATTTAGCTTACAAGAGAACATAAAGTAAAATGAAAATTACTTATAAATGATAGAGCATACTGCATTAGTTCCGAGCATATTTTAAAATTTCTTAAGCATATTTGCATGCGTTTTTCGTGTTCTCTTAGAGCACTAATTCCGGGCCTTACTTATGTTCTAAAACGATTTCTCACATGGACTATCAATTACTTAGTAGTTTTCATTGCACAATGGTATTGGATTTCGGCTCACTTGTTTAAAAGCCTTTCCTGCTTGCTGTACCGTGCTTCACCTCTCTGAATCCAGCATCAAGTAGACAGAGCTAGAGACCAAACGGTTCCACAACACTGAATCCGGACGACATGTGATACATCTTTCCTTTTTACCTCGTCCATTGATCGCACTCGCAACACGGAAAGTGGATAACACAAATCCTTTCTCACTCTCGGAACAATCCCTGTACACTTACACTACCACTAAACAGACTTATACTCTAGAGTTTCAAGTCTTCCATCTATTCTACCATTCATTGCTGAAAAGGTAAAATATGTGTCCTTTAATTTATTCTTGTAAAACTACGTTATAGTTGCAAAGAGTTATTGAAGAAATTAAAGTTATATTTCACTAAAAATGTTAACAATGTTTCCTGTACAGGAATATCTGCCTCTCGCGAGAACAGACTCCAGTTTTGAGGGTATTGCCCTAAATTAAAGATCGCTCGGCTTCTCAGAACATACCCTGTCCCACGCATACAAACAAAAAAATCTGTTTCTGCACATCTGTCTGTCTCCTTCACGCAAAACTACTCAACTGATGTACCGGTAGCTGAAATATTGCACGAGCATCGTTTTTGTTCGGCCATTTGTGACATAACGGTATCATAAAGATATCCATTTCGAAACAGATTTTCATTATAACAGAGGGATTTTATCCATTATTATTATTACTATTATTATTAAAGAACATGGAATGTTCTTGAAACCTTGAGAGCAGGAAATGTAACTGCGTAATAAACAGCATCTATTTAAAATAAAATCAATTGTGTACGTCTTATCTTTAATAGTACGGTATACTAAATTGAGTTCATGTCGACTTGCAAAAAAAATCCGTTTTCTTGAAAATTGCCAAAAACAAGCTTCAAATTGACCATACGCCATCAGCTGCCATCTCTCGCAGAAGACAAGAAATGCAACAACTTTCTAACAGCTGATTGCGAGTTCGGCCGATTTCATTTTTATTAGCTTATCATTGTTTGTGAATCTAAAATCTCCAAATTTAAACATTTAATTAATGTCGAACAAAAATAGTAATACGCAACTTGCCTATAATAGTAATTAAGATACTTGTATGAAAAACATATTTATAACTTAACAAATGCCACTGTAGGTCGTTGTATAATGCACTATTTTATATCGGGGGAAAACATAGAACTATAACTATCGTTTTGAAAAGTTTCACTGTTTTAAGTTCGGGGGGCTTTTTAGTGGCTTCATGGATTGTGTTCCTTGGCGATGTTTAGCTTCACTATGACCAAACCGTTGGTCAGATAGGCTTCAGAATCCTTGTAGACTTAAGATAATATTTCCTATAAAACAGTCTCTAGCTGAATTACATTATAAATTACAAAAAAAAATAATAGAAGTTGTATAAATTACATTACGAAACTTTTTCGCTGGCTTTCTGTGCCCAAGGTTGCGGTTTCGATCCCGGCTCAGGTCGGTGTGCATAAATGTGACAGGCCCATGTCAGTAGATTTAATGGCATGTAAAAGAACTCCTGCGGGACAAAATTCCGGCACACCGGTGACGGTCACAGGCCTAAGTAGCAGTATATCCCCGTCGTTAAATAACCATATGCCAACCAATTATTCCTCTTTTTAAAAACGATTGCATTTTTCGCCTTTTGATAGAGCATTAACTTCAGGGGCTTATTAATAATAATTATTGTTATTGTCTTTTGTTCAGAATGGAAACTATGTGTACTGTTTTAATATACAGTATACGGGGTGTATTAATTTATGAGTAAATTTGTGTGGAATAGCCATACAAACCATAATACTAAACCCCAATGGAAGAAAGGTATATTGAGAGAAATGACACGTTTCTAAATGTTATTAGTAGAGCCTAGAGGTAAGAAAGATGGAGTACGCTATTATGGAAGAACATTATAATAACCATACAGCTGGAATCCGGGGCACTGGTTAAAATTTCATTTCAGATAGTCGTCTACATTATTACAGGATTCATGGAAACGTAATGGCCATCATAACTGAGGAAGAAGTTTATGCATAGCTTGATGTAAGTGGGGAAATTTCGTTTTGACACAGAATGGCTATCAGCAATATGCTTTCACGAGACACAGCATGCCTTGGTAGTAATAATTATTCTCATCACTTTTATGAAACAACAGATAAAGAAGCAACGCGGAGAATGTCAGAGGCGTCAGCCACAACGAGAGACACTTTAATGAGGAAATGAAGATGAATACGTGTTGATTACCACTTTCTCTTCTTCTCTGCCTTCTCTTTCTGAAAACCCACTTCACCGGAGGAGCAGCCACTTCAGGAAATCATATCGTTTATGCAATTGAATTACAAACACTTCTTCACCCATAATATAAATACCTAGAATAAACTCTCTCTACTTCTCTTTCTCTCTCCCTCACTCTCTTCCTATATTGTCTCTATATTTCTTAATCTCTGTCATTTCTCTGTTTCCTATTTGGCCTAGAGCTATTTCTGTTTCTCCATATCCGTTCAGCACTCGTTTCAGATTGTTGATTCGGTTTACAAATTTTTTTGGTCGTAAGACATTTCGGTCACTGACATTTAGGTAGGACAACAGGCTTAAGTTTGTTGTCCTTATCGTAGCAACACATGTCTTCCCATATCCTAGGAATTATTATTATTATTATTATTATTATTATTATCATCAGCCATTTATTAACAATACTTACCTACATTACATTATTATTATTACACATTTAGTACAAGTAAAAACAAATAAAACCAAACATGCCCCTATATGAGCAAAGCTCGTGTTTAGGGGATATAGTAGATTAATATAAATCTAATTATAGTTGTATATCAATGCACAGTATACTACAAACTAAAAATTATAAATGTATGAGTACAATGTATACAAAAATAATTTTGCAACATTAACCAGTGGTTTATATAGAATTTACAACAACAAAAATAGAATAAATTGGGTTGAAACATTGAAAGACCAAACAAAATTAAAGTTGTGCTTTAATATTATATAATTTTTTTCCTCTTAAAATGTTTAAGATTGTAATTTACGTGACTTAACTTCAATTCACCATAAATATTATTTTAAAAATGAAAGTTAAATGGCAACGATAATTAACTCCAACAAACGTCCGCGTATAGTTACTTACTCAATGGCAATAGACAATTCCTAAACAGGCTAAAGGAAAATTATCTATTTTATGGAACCCGAAGGTTCATTGCCGCGCTTACCTGAGCCCGCCATTCGACCCTATTCTGTGCTAACTCCATCCCTCCATTTCTCTTAAAGCTATCCTAATATTGTCCTCCCACTTACATCTAGGTCTTCCAAGTGATCTTTTCTCTTCGGGTCTCTCAGTCAATATTTTTTAGGCTAATCCTGAATGCTCTTATTATTTCCACGCCTTCAACAAACTAAAGTCACGTCGTTATTAGCGATTAGAAGAGAGGGGCGATTCCACTGCTAGATGTAGCCTAAATCTGACTTCGATCTCTCTCATATTGAAGTAGTGTGTTGTGACCGAAATTCTGTAAAAAGAAATATCCCTGACTAATAGCAGTGAAAAAGGATGGCTTTGGCCAAGAAAGCGTGACCCAAGTATCTGTGACCCAAATATACATTGACCAAAAATGTATGACCTAAATCACCATTAATCTCAGCACGTATAACCTTTATCTTCTTTCTTTCTTTCTCTGTTTACTTTATTTAAGGCTCTCTTTTCTCCATTTTCAAAGAACTCAGGAAGTTAGTTCTAACAAACTTTCCCATTAGTTGACGTATTATAGATTATATTCTTTTCATACGTTAATGTGGTCTGTACTTTGGGTATATTAACACATATACTAAACACTTTTAATGGATTCTGTGAGACGGTGGCCAGAATGACTTTATATCAAAGTAGGTTTTAAAAAGTCGTAAAAGTTATGATGCATGTAGGCCTACCTATACATTGCACGGACCAACAGTCATTTTGGTGCCTTAGAATTTATACTTATTCTTGGGTATATTTAGGTCGCTGATGCCAAATGTGCCATTAGTTTTGCCCTGTCAGCTTTAGTTTTGTGAGATATGGCATTGTCATTATGCATATTATCTCACTTTACGTTTGGTATAATAAAAAAGTTCCTATTTTTAGCATGCGAAGAAAAAAGCAACTCACTAACATTACATTAACATTACAATAACAATATAACATGGGGTCTTTCAGAAAATTGATATCACATATTGTACGGTCGTTTATGACTTACGAGCTGTCTATTTGAGGTCCAAAAAATAATCCAGCTTTTAGTTTTTCTGTACTTCGTACACTTTTTGTCCTACGTGTCCAAAGTATGGTCAAGAACCTTCACTAGCTATATAATCAAGCAAGTCTTTTTTTCGCTAGACTAAGAGTTCACGAATAAAATCTATATAAAAGTAAAGCTGGTAGAGAAAAACTGTTTACATATTTGGAATGAGCACACTAAGTATAGCCAAAATCCGGTAAAACATCTGAGACACCAAACAAAAATTATTTTTTATTGGGCTGTGTTATTAGTTTTCTAAAACAATCTTCTTTTAAGAACACGTATTAAATAAGAAAGCTTTTCTGCGTGCATTAAAAAAGTAACTGGGGGCAAAACGTTGCGCCACTGGTCATGGGTTCGAATCTAGGTTAACAAGTTAGAAAAGAATGCTGAGGATGTACTCTTTAGAAAGATCCATACAAATATTACATAATCACATAATTCATTCATTCTTGTTCGACTGTGACTTGGGAAGAATTCGTAAATCTGAATTATTCCTCTGTGGATTATCATTGCCTGTATCCTTTCATCTCTATCACATGATAATATTCTCTTTGTACAGACAGGCTTATTTGAAACATGCCGGCATGGGAATTTAAATTTTCAATCGATGTAGCATGTTAATAAGGCAAAGGAGGGATCAGGTATCGACATACGCCACCGCCAGTTTCTTGTTTAGAACTGTTGACTCCTATTACCCGATAATCCAATTTATCGCGTCTACCAACCCGACTATGCGTAATCAATAAAATCATCTTCTAGGAAAATATAAGCATCAATACAAGCTAGTATTGCCTTTAAATTTCATCTGTCTATGGTATAAAATAATGAATTAATCGTGTACATATTATAGGCCTAAACACAAATTGATTATACTGTACTAGCTTAAAAGGCCCGGCGTCTATTTTGTAATTGGAAATTAACTTATGAAGGACTTTCAATTTTTTAATTTATAGGTCCTTATATAGGTATTTAGTATTTGAAATAGGAAGAACGACTTATCACACTCAAACTATTCCCTCAGAAAACGCTTGATATAGCTTTTTATGGCTCATAGAGGATGTAGAATTCTGCATCCCATCGCTTGTACACAGCAAGCCTGGTAGGGGTTCAAATAAGAAGAAACATAAATTCCGGTAACATAAAATTGTATTGTCTTTTAGGAATATTTATTTCTCACTCTCATATTACCATAAAACCGTTTTGGGGATGAAATGAAATACAAATGCAATATCACTTTCATACTTCTCTCCCCAAATACCTGCCATATAATAATATACATATTACCATACCTCGTATTGTTTTCTCTATGTCTATATCCCAATAGCCATGGGATATAAGGCAGCCTGTCCTCGAATAAAAACAGATAACTTACATCATTATTATGATATATATGCTACTAGCGAACGAAAGCTAAAATAAAAAAATCCGGGTTCGAGATGCGTTCGGCCATCCTTCAGTCCATCTATGTTTAAAATTCCATATCTTTGTGTGCAGTAGATTTCGCTAGGCATCACGCACAGACAAACAGGCAGACAAACACTTCCTCTTATTATTACAGATAATCGCGCACAGACAGACAAACATTTCCTCTTATTATCATTACCATGGTACCTACGGTACAGGTATAGAAAGTAAAAAGATTTGAATGTTGATTTGGTTGCGTGTTTAAATCATTTTTGTCGTTTGTGGTTGTCCTGCCGCCTGCCGAGTTAAGTTAGACTTCACGCAGTACTCTGGTGTCAGAGAAGTGGCCGCCGTAATACCGGCAGGCGATGCCGTAACTTGAATGGTTTACTGTCTCCTCATTTCTACCGCCGTCCACTTTAATTTCTTTCTACCCTACAGTGTAATTTCAAGTGATCATGGGAAATAGTTATGTTTCCAGTTTTTTCAGAACAAATCATGTAGAAGGAACATTTTACATATAGAATGATACTTCTACATTGTATTCGTCTTCGAAAGAAAGAAAGAATGCCACATACTGTATATATCTTCTTTCGATTTTGACCAGTATTACTAGAAAGAAATATAAATTATGACGATGGTGATGATGATTATGGTCGATGATGATATTGATAGTTATGAATGTTCTGCCGGAAGGCAGGTCTAGACTGGAACATGCAATTGGATGCCATGACTCTTTCAGGATATTGTCCATTGCCTCTCTTGGGATGGTTATGAAGGGACAACATAACACTAAGTTCTGAAACCGGGAAGGAAATTTTCCACTAAAGAGTACTTTTATTTTATCGATTTTACCAACTTGCTTTCAATACTTTTGTTTATTTATTAGCAGTAGTTGTTTGTATTGAGACCTATACCTCTAATTGGTTATTATAAAGTTGTTTCAAGGTTAAAAAATTAATAAGAGATAAAATATGATTTTATTTAATTATTTATCCTTGTGGAGTTAAGGCCATGAGGCCTTCTCTTCCACTCAGCCAGGGGAAAACATGTCATACAAGAATTTAAAAAAAATTAATACAAGGCATGAAATGCATTATTATAAGAAACAAAAACAAAAATGCAATAAATACAAACATGAAATATAAGAATAATACAACTTCATTACAATAATAATTAAAGAATTCTAGGGAATTTACAGCTTAACTTTTTTGTATTGTTGATAAACCACGCGTTTGCATTGATCTTTCATTCTTGTCTTTTCTTTGTATTGTGTTCCGTTCGAAATAACTGAGCAATGGTTCGATCCCTAGCATTCATGAACTGTCACATAAGAAGATGAATTTTTTTCCTCACAAAAAGTTGTGAAGTATTGTGCTAATCTTTTCTAATGTTAGTTCTCTGCTTTTTCGGGGTATAGTGAAAAATAAATGCTAATTTTACTAGTGTTGCGAATTAAAAGTAAATTGTCACTGGCCTGATTGCATGACGGGTGTTTTCTGTAGACATGTTTCCAAATATATTCCCCAATACTGCTGTTGATGTCAGTATCTTACCCAAGAGATGACATTGTGAATGAGTAATTTGAAGTCACTGCCAAACACGAGCGCCGGCGAACTTGGGCGACACGAAATTAAAATTTCATTACATTCCGTTGTGCGATGTTTGATCGACATCAAATGTATTTTAATGAGCCCTGTCTGCCTATCTGCCTCGTGGAACGTTGAACCTTCTTAATAATGTATCCAGAGTTTTAAAACATTCCCGATTGGGTCACAAAGTGAAGGAAAGTTTACATAATCTGATTTAACGAAGCCGGCATTAAATCAATATGCCAGGTAGCAGAAGATTGACAAAGCTTTGAACTTCAGAAACGCAATCTTTACATTGTGTACTTTTTGCCTAAAAATGTTTTATTATACAGAATATTTTTACAAATTAATAAATTAAGCAAATATACGATAGGCCGAGATAATTATCTATTACGAGTAATCGTATTTTTCTTCCTATATATAGGCTATATATATATATATATGTATATATGTACATACATATACATACAGTGCGAAACAGAGATGCATCTATTTGTTTGTCCACTTCAGAAACTTAAAAAAATCACCTCCGGCCATGATGTGTTACTCTTACAACGAAATTACAAATACTTCTTGAAGCTCAGATCTCAGCATCCTTCCTAGTCATACAATTGTTACCCAAAATGTTGGGAATTCAAATATTGTGGAATGTAGGAAATACTAAGGCAAAATTGGAAATAACATATGAATGTTATAAAAATAAAATTACGATGATAGAAACTTTCCGATTGGTTGGAATTTCACATTTTATTCTTTTACTGAATCGATCATTGACTCATTAATTAATGATTCACTGTAGTTTTTAGGCTACACTGTACCGGTACTTTAGTTAATTTATTGAATTAGTAACAAAATATATTTCTTTAATCTTTGTCAATTTGGCAGCCTGTATTTTCAGGAATAGATTAAAAATAATGTATTCTTATTTATAATTTGTTTTTGGTGCCTACAGTACCATGTCTATGTTCATGAGGATTCAATCAATCTAATCTCTTCGGTGCATGTGTGTTCAACGTTTGCAGTCTTCCTATACTGGTGTGCAATAAGTCATACAGTGTTGACCCGCCTGTCTGTGTTATCCATATGTATTTCACTGTTACACATTCTGATGTCATCGATAAACTATAAACATTTAGTTCATACGAGTACATGACATGGTCTCTGAACATAAAAAAAATCAATGGACGAGGAGTCATTTCCCCTTAATATCCGTAGAAACCGTGTTTGCCCTAGATTGACACACATAACTTCTAGACAGAGAAAAGGGAGAGAGGGAGGGAGGGAGAGAGAGAGAGAACTGAAGAGATTATTTTGTAAGTTAAGTGTGTTTTGCTTTCCACGCCTATGCAGAGTGTGAGAGCGTATATTTTCATTTCGTGATGGAGAGAAAGGGATTTTAGTCCTGGTGGGAGGGGTAGCACCCAACGCTTAGCACGATTTGAGCTCGCCTATCTAATCTGATGGACCGGGTAATTGCGAATTTCCTTTTCCCTTACTATACTGGAGGATAGTCCCGACAGACAGATACTGGACCCATGTTTTCATCACATTTTCTACAATGTTTCATTCACATGGCCCCTGTTATGAAAAGTAAATTTGTTACTAACACGAAAACTTCTGGAATTAAATAAGAACACGAGAGGGGATATGGCATTTCTGAATCATGTCCTATGTCATATAGGTAAATATGTTTTCGTAAAATAGCCACTATACAAAACGAAAGGGAAGTGCTTCATGCTCATTTCCAAGGTACAGTGCTTTTCGGCATTGTTGCATTATTATTTTGGAATATGTCCTAAATTAGTATTTTTTTAATTATATTTTCTTGCATGCAATTTTTATAACTCTATTTGGGAAGAAGAGAAGATACGATTGGCTTATGTGTAGCAGACTGAATAAATTATTACCATTATTATTATTATTATTTTAAATGCAGTCACTATTAAACAAATTTCGAACACGAATATTATAAAATGTAATTATATGTTGTCTTAGACATTTATTAATTAGAAGATTTCCTTTAATTACCCTTCAGACAATGTTAAGCAAAGATATTTCCAATTAGAGTTACAGGTCTCGGTACAAGCAATTATTAAAGCGGCATATAAGAAATTAACTGTGACAAAAAAAACACTAAAGGAACTGGGTAATTTTTTTATATATAGTTAAAATAAAATTGGAAAACCCAATTAGTTGCTTATAGGAAATTGGGAAAATGGTAAACGGATATACTTAAACAAGGTGAACATTTTTTGGTATTAGTACTGATTTCAGTGTTTGAGCTTTTATGTATGAAGTCGCCCCTTGGTGAAAAGCTTTCTGTATACCAGGGGTGATCATTGTATAACTCCAGATACAAGAATAAATCATTCATTCATTCAAGTAATTATTAATAATGATATTTATAGAATTATTGTAAGAAATTTAGTGAAATCTGTAAAAAAATGTTTCTACAAAATGAGATTTTAAATTTACGATAAAAACATACACAGAAAGGGACCAAAGAGACGAAATAAATTTATCTGACCTGAGGTATATTTAATATACCAGTAAAAATAGTGTTTAGGTTAAGATAAAACATCGACAGAATAGTGACACATATGAATAAGTTTACATTTGTTTGTAACGTTTCGTTTTGTACTACCAATATTACACTCAAACTTGCATTGTGTTCTAAACTATTTGCTTGTACTTAAATTATAGGTATTAATTTGTGCAGATGTGTGTATGTGCATTACAGTTTAAAATGTATTACGACTAATATCCTGTATTAGGATATGTAACGTCAAGGATTTTCATTTATTACTACATAGCCTGCTCGGAACCAATAAATGCGCATAAACGGTAACTAAATAATCACATTACAAAAATTAATTGAATATTATAATTTTCCAATCATAGCTACTGGTAGAGGAAGTAAAATAGTTCTCTCACATTTTTCCTTTTTTGTTGAATTGTCTAACCATCTTTTTTTTTCATATTCCAGGTAAGGAGAGTTCGCTGATTCAGTTTTTCGACACTTAAATATGTGTCCAGTTATCCTGTCCTCTTCTGAGTAAGTACCTATTAATTCGTCAATAGTTTACTTCTCCTAACAGCATAGCGTTTAACTTTAATATGACTTATTGTACGATCCGATGGAAATATATAAGAAAAAAATATGATTGCACCCTTCAAGTAAAGATCTGTTAAAGAGTTTCAAAAATTGAACTTGATTGGTATGTTGGCCATTTTAAACACTGTGTACATTAATTCATTTACCTTTTTTACACCAGCACAAATTTAAAGATTAATAGGCCTATAATATCTTCTGAAAATATATCTCCCAGCATTATACTGATTTTGCTATGAAAATATTGACGGGAAAGAATATTAAAACAAATCATTCACATCCATGATCTTAATCGGAATTTTTACACGTAATTGAAAGAATTTATATTGAGGGTGTGCGCAATTTTTAATATATTTCATACTTAAAATATTCGTAAGGTATTAATTTTGTACTTTTTACCTGCTAAAAGTTTATTACTTTTGGGGAAGTAATTAGGCCTAAATAATTCACAGTAAGTTTTATGTTCGAAATTTGTACACATTCTTTATGAATTAGTTCGTAAATGTTTTCCTATTGTCATTACAATTTTAAAAACACGTTCCGTCGAAAATAAAATTGTATTTCAATTATGGAAAATGCAACTTACAAGGAATTAAAATAAATCCTTCATCAGCATCCATTCCTGTAATAGTGGCCGTTTTATACACCCGGTATTCATTAATTCATCATTGATGTCCGTTTGACAGAGGACAGTTCTAAAGATTAATGTGTTTTCCACTGAAAATAAACACAATAAATCGTACATTTTTAACTAGCGAAAATATTGAATATCTCTCTTTCAGGGAAATAAATAAAATCCTTCATTGACACTCTTGCAAGTCCTTGGAAACATGTGTATAAAAGTATATATTATTGTCAGTTATTGTCAGGCTCTTCGTAAATTTACAGCTGAATGCATACAGTGTTCAAATTAAACACTTCACAGATATGAACTGCAATAAATATAGCGGGTCACACACCTGGTACGTCAGGGCTACTCAACATTCTTGATACCGAGATCTTATTTTCGAATTGGTTGACGTTATGACCTACACATACACCTCACATGAAGTATAAGAATTTCCAGAAGTCTGATGTGTTATGCTCACATGACGCAAGCAGCTTGCGATTTGTTGCTTCTCTTGATCGTCCATCCTCTCATTATATAAAGCAAATTTCCAAGCAGAAACAGAACATACATGGGTGCATTAACCGAAAGCCAGATGTCTGGATCATCAATTATTCGGATCGATTTTGCGAAAATTTCCTTTTAATATTGCATTTTAGGCCTTCTAGTTTTACAGGCTTACTATTTGGGTTTAAATAGTTGAGGTTTTGGTTCTTTAAAATAATTTTGTTTTAAATATTTGCAACTTTTGTTCCTTTAATACATACAGTATGCTACTGTGCTTTCACAATATCATTTTAATAGGGTATTTTTCAGTTGTGACCCAAGTATACGGATTTCTGCATATCCGGATCACGTCAGTCTCCAGTTAGTTCGGATAGTTGGAGTTCTATTATATTTCATCATTCAAAGATAGAAAAGTCTTGGCATGCAACACCGGAAGGAAAAAAAATTAGGATTGACTACCAGACTGCTGCCCAGAGTGTGACATATGATGCAGGAGGATTTTAACAATCCAACTTTCAATCAGCATTTCCCGCAAAAGCAGTTTGTTTCAATATCCTCTAGGGGAAAATATCATATCTCACCTTAGGATAAAGATATGAAAGAGATTCTGGCGTCATTTTGAAGCTGAAATTTTGCTTAATCATCTCATTGAAACTAAATAGTGCTCTATATTACCACAGTTTTCTTATGTTTCTTTCTTTAAAGGTACATAAAGTTTTTAAAATTTCTTTGACAAAAATATGATCCAGGAATACTACAAGATATTTTCTTAAAAATTGATTCAAGTATTAGGGTAACAAGTTTAACATGTCACTCTCTCGCTTTGCTCCACGTGTAATTTTACATTAATGGAGTAGTCCTCCTCGTTATGTACATTCCATACTGCCATCACCTAGCCCGAGTTCGCCGTCCCAGCAACTATTAAAATCCCCTGAGAATATTACGTTTGAGCACTAGGCACAAATAAGTGGTTTTTTTTTCCAGTGATAAGGTCGCGATCTACGGGTTGAGTATCCCAGGTACATGTAAAGCAGATCGTCCTTTTTTAATACGCAATAGGTATTGTGATGTTTTAATTCCGTCTCTGCGACCTGACAGTCGATAAACACAGTTGTATTAAAAAAAAAAAAGCCAAGCTGCTCTCTTACAGCGAGCGCATATAACTTGGTGTTTCAACTGGATTATCCTAGGCAGCGTACTGTATGTGCTCAAGTTATTTGCTGGATTTCCATACTACATGAGATTCAAAAGAAAGGGCAGCGGGCTGGAATATTCCCCGTGAAACACGCTCTGAGAGGGTGGGGAGATGTTAGGGAACACAGCGGGTGTGGCTAAAGCGCCTTCTATTTATGTTCTACACATTTAATTTCTTAACTCTTAGAACCAGCCAAAAGTTATTGAATGTGTTGTTATACATAAACAAGGGTTAAATTCTTACTGCTTTAAACTGCAGAGTAAAATGTGAGCAATCAGTGGTATATTTTAGACTACCTACTTTCTAAAGAGGGGATTCGTCGTGCTGCAGTTGTTCCAGGCACTTCGATATAAACCAAAAGGTCGTAGGTTTAGGCACAGACGAGGTCATTGTTATTTTTCAATTAAACTAATCCTTTTGGTGGCACTATATCTCTCGAGTTGACTCAGCTTCCAACAGAAATTATTACGAAAAACAGTCCTGAGATTAAAGGCGGCCGTTGTATAAGGCTGACAACCTTAACCACTTCACACATCAAATGTTTAAATATTAGGGAGCCTTAACCTCCTGAAACCCTAAACTTCCCCACAGCCCCCACTTTATTTTGTTTTACTTAGTCTTCTCTTCTCTACTTTACTTTCTTTAGAAATTTTCTATGTTATGGATAGTTTATAATTAAAACGCTGTTAAGTCCCCTTGTTACAAACAGTTGGCTTCAGTATTATTAGTAATAATAATAATAATATCAATAATATTAACAACAATTTTTTTTATTTTACCTGGCAGAGTTAAGGCCGTAAAGACCAAAAAAATGAAACACAACTTACAATATGATTATACATATTTTATACATATTATACATATTATACATATTTTTATTACATAAAAATAAAGGAGTTCTAAGATAGATACAATTATTTTCATAAACAAACACCTTAATAATAATTAAAATGTCTTCTTAAAATGTAATTAAAAAATTAAAATAAAATCTCCAATAACCTCAATTGTGTAGGCATGTGTTCTTTACTCTTTACTGTGTACTCTGTACCAGCGAAATATAGGACTGTTTGTTTACGGACAAAGTACGAGCTAGTAGAGTAGGTTAACCTGTAGATTACTGCAAGTTATTTATTCTTCTTTTATCACTGGAGCTAATACCCTGTGGTGTAAACATGTACAGAGTTCAACTGATCATTGCATTACGTAACTTCCTTGATTCGCTTGAAATTGTCTTCTGAATCTTTAAAGGTATCCAGTAACAGCGAGGATAAACGAATCGGCGTAAATTATTCCATGTAACAAAGTGCCAGAATGATTTTTTTTAATCAGTGATAATTGCAATTATGATATGCAGAAAGTAAGTTATTTTTGTTATCGATCTCTGAGTTGAGCTCCAGATCGCTTCATTAAACAGGGATGACGGAAAAACAAAGATCTAAAGTTTGATAAGCATATGTGAAGGAATATGTGGATAGTGTTATTTGTCAAAGCTAACTGTATTGCAACTTCCAACGCCGTAAATGAACACTGTAAAACGATATGTTGTCATGAGAACAGATTTGCATTTGGTAAATTCGAATATACACTTATTGCCATAAAGTAGACACTAAATTGGGCATTACTCCAGTACCAGTCAACCGATTTGGTCCAAAATCAAAAGGCTTCTCCCTATGGACCTTATACGTGCGTCTACTAAATTTTATGAAAATCCGATAAAGCGTATTTGAGTTATTGCGCAAACAGACACACAGACAGACGAACAGACATTTTCCCGTCTACCACACATTCTCAGAAAGTGCCATTCTAGCACTTAATAAATCAATAAATAGTTATACTAGTTACCTTGTGTGAGCTCTATAAGTATGGACAGATTAAACAGAGCGAAACTCTTTGCTAAACTTCATGTATCCTAGATCGTAAGTCATATAGCATATGTGGAAAATGGGGGTTGTGTTTTGTTCGGAGTGTATTGCCGAACGATAATGATGAAGGTGATTGAATTAAAAACAATGGAATGGCAGCGTATACATTCTGCACGGCCCATAGGACAGTCAGCTCTTTCCCCAAGCCAGGCACGAAAACTTATTTAGTACGGGATGTTGAGAGGTAAAGGGGAGGGGGTTGTACAATGACGAATATTGAAAATGTCACACCCTACAGAAAGATAGATTCGAGATTGTAATGCGTTTAGACTTCATTTCGATCTTCCAAAAATGTTATTTTCATTTCAGAAGTGAAAACAAAGGGAGTGATGGATAATAGAGCAGTCTCACATACATTCACACATAAACTATCCGCATTCCAGAATAACTTTAGTCTATTATACCACCATATTCAAAGTCCAGTGTTAAGGCTACCACACCCAGAAAGCTATTCTATGCTTTCCTATACTAAGCTATGCTATACTATGCCTTACTAACCAATGCCAAGCTAAATAGTGCTTAGATGCTAGGCTAAGCCCAACCTGGCCGCTGCGCGAATACGACAATATTAATACCGGTACTGGTCTCAAATAATGTGTAAACATAATTGCCATCCGACAAAAACAATCGTATATAACTTGTCTATAATAAGACACTCGTATGAAAATTATTAAAGTGCATACTCGTGCTTTAATAAATGTCATTGTAGGCATTTTGCATATTTTCATTCAAATCTTTAAGCAAAATAAGATAGGTTGTAGACTTATACACATGAGTTTTAAGTTCAGCTAAATTTAACAGTATAGTAATGTGAATAATTTTAATCATTTAAACTGCAGATTTTTTCTGTATTATTTGTACGATTTGTGTTGAAACTTGGCGCAACATTTTCTGATTCTGGGTGTGTTTATCACGCTTTTCCATTAAAATATACAATATTAATATTTCTAAAATACAGTATTTTCTCTTGAATATAACATTTCTTTTCTAACAGTGGTAAAATAGAGTAAAACATGTTGGCGAATAAAATATGCGGAATGTTTGTGGAAAACATGATCAAACAATACATTGAAAAAATGTAGAGAGATTAGTTCAGTTTACTTAATTTATTATTAGAAGGAATCAATATTTTGACAAATAATTATCCACTCAGCAATTTTTTACGAAAAAAATTAAATGAAAATTAAACGGTATTATTAGATTTTAATGAAAAATAGTATACCCTACAGCCTAAGAGAGTCTTTTTATAATAATATTCTTCCTCCGAATTCTCAAAAAATATTTAACTGGTATCTTATTTTTCTTTTTAATAGAATTAGCATTTTTTAATATTAAACTAACAGCAAACATACAAGCAAAAATAAAAACAGAGACTCATAAAGACAAACACGCACAGATCTTCCTATGAAAATGATTATGTTTGTTCTGGGGACACCGAAGCATGTAATTCTGGTGAAAACATTATTTCGAAATCATGGTTGTATACTTCCCTCTAACATAAGTTAGATGGAGAAAGTAAATCCTGTATGACAAATGTTTGTATGGGAAACAGACTGTACCTTATGCGTTTCCGTGCTGCCTGCAATATCCCTGTGATTGGATTTTAAACAATGCAGTTATGGAAATTAACGAAGAGCACAGCGTACCTAGTTAAGAGCTATTACAGGCCATAAGAAGGCCTCACCCTTCGGCTTTCTCATCAAGCGGAGCATTTCTAATTTAACTGTAACACCCTACATATTATTACCCTTCCGTCACCTAAAGTTATTTTGCTGAAAGCAATCCTTCGTCTACTCTAGTGCATACGTAAAATTAGCATTAAGAACCGAAGTATTAACTTGCCCTGGAAACCCCAATAAGAGTGTTTAAAATATTTTAAAATAAATACAAAGTTTTAAAGTAAATGAATAGAAAATCCGAGCTTGCGGACGACTGATTTAATCACTACTTCAATAAAAAAAAAAGTCTTGCTGAGCGGTTAGACATCTCACCTTCCCCTGCTGGTTCCCGGTATGGAATCCCTGTGGAATTGTGGTGAATAAAATGGGATCAGAGCAGGTTTCCTCCAGGTTCTTGCGTTTCCCCTATCATGTAAATTGTTGTAATTCGTGCAATCATCATAAATAATTAAATAATTACAAATTACCCAAAATATCATAAAAATTCTGAAATAAAGGTTTTGAATCTACTTTTCACAGACTTCAGAAGTCACCAAAAAATGTTAAACTAGGTGTTTATGTAACGCAAATATCCTCTTTGAAGTTTCAATAAAAAATGTATCTTTAAAACCTTTCAAGCTCATTTTTTTTAGCTTTCATAATTTTATTTCATAATTAACTTAGGCCAACGTTAATACATAAATAATACATATGTTGGTCCTAAAGAACTTCGTGCTCGGGGGCAATTCCAGTGTTACATTTCCTTAGGCCTATGTTTTACAATGGAAGTGCTATGTTAAGTTGTAAGAAGTTTTAATGTTAAGAAGTGGACAAAATATCATAAAAAAGTATTATGGGAGAGAAGCAATAGCTGAAGGCAATGGCACGATTCAAATGATAAAAGTAATATTGATTATAATAAAGTCAGGTAAACTAATATAACCAAGAATTCAATATTCAATTTAATCAGTGATAATTGCAATAATCATATGCAGAAAGTAAGTTATTTTTTTAATCGGTTTCCGAGATAAGCTCCAGATCGATTCATTAAGCATGGCTTGCGGAAGAACAAAGGTCTAGTTTGATACGCATAGGTCTATGTGAAGGAATATTCGTCATAGCTAACTGTATTGCAACTTCCAAAGCCGTATATGAACATTGTAAAACAATATGTTGTTATGAGAACTGATTTGCATTTGATAAATTCTTTCTAATATATTACCATAAAGTATATACTAAATTGAGCATTACTCCGGTACCGGATAACTGATTTGGTCCAATATTAATAGGCATGTTCCCATAGACGTTATAAATTCGTATACCAAGTTTCATGAAAATGTGATGAAGCGTATTTGAGTTATCACGCGTACGGACAGACAGACGGACAGACATTTTACCGACCCCCACACAATCTCATAAAGTACCAGTCTGGCACTCAATGATGAAAAATAAGCAATAATTGTCACTTAGTAATACCAGTACAAAGTGGCCAACAAACAAAATTAATTTAAGAGGGATGAAAATTAATAGTTTATATATATATAAATTCTACATTTAAATACTCCATAACTACATTTGGCTAAGCCTTGATGTATTTTATTTTATTTTATTTTGGTATTATACAGACGAGGATCGAAACTAGAGCTATGTGACACCAGAGGCAAATCCAAAACTTACTGAAGGGAGGGGCAGACATAAACGAAAGTTTCCAATTGCTAGGGTGTGGGGGCATTGAATACCTCGAAAACTTTACAAAAAAAAAAAGTGTCTTTAGGTTCTCCTCAAATTTCTCTTTTTTATGAACTTTTATTTGGTTGTAGAATATTATCAGTATTTGTTTCATATCAGAATTTTTATTTGTACACTAGGTCTGCTGTTCACAGAACTACTAGACTAATATCAATTTTGTATAACTCTAGGGTAAATCTATACAAACATATCCTAAATATATTTTCATGCATATTGCATGAATTCTTCTATTTTTCACAATCAAATTAATGTTTTACATAAAATAGGCTATGACATAATGCATCTCTTGTAATTGCATTGAATAGAAATTAAACTGTGAAATTACTTTCACTTCGGAAATATATATTACCAGTCGTGAGTTTGCATAATAATATACCGTAACTAGAATGCTTCGAACGATTTGTAAATAAAATATTGCATCATGAATTGTGATTTTATGTAGAATGATCATTTCCCAGATTTATTATTAATAATTAAATTTAAATTCCACCATAAACCACTAGAATGTTTATAACGAGGAAATTCATGTGGCATTCATATTATTCATTATGATGTATGTGAAATTCAGTTTTGTGTTTGTGCCATTTCAAACATACCTACAATTTAGGGAAATAGTTCGCTTATTTTGAGAATTTATGGAATAATGAAAAATTCATAACTTTCTCATTCATTATGAATAGTTCCATATTTCAAAGCTCCCTTTGTAATCGAACGGCGGTAGATTGATTTGCATTGGTTTCCTTTCTACTGTATTTCGGATGATGAGAGAATCTTTTGTAATACGAAAAAGAAATTTGATCGCTTACATTCTTATGATTTTTTTCTTTATTACAGATAGCACAAAACTAAATGGTTTTAAAATCATTATTAATGAGTCAGTATACATGTAATAGGGACTAATGGATGAATTCTTACATTCAAGGTTCTAGCTCTAGTTCTGCTTGAAACCACTAAATTCTTCTTTAGCTAGTTGAAGGTAAAAGAACCACTTTTTACTCGTAATTATAGATTATATTAATTAAAAAGAGAAAATTATGCCGCTGAGTGGTATAAAACTATAACACTCCAGGGTAATCAACTTTGATTGCTTCGCACGTTAAATGTAACGATTATTAAATAGACTCAGTTTGATTTAAAAATTGGACATTTTTAAATTAACTACGCCCTTTTTAAATGTGAAATTTCTCACAGTGATTGCAAAAGTTGTCATACTTGGTGGGTGAAAAGTGTCCTTAAGTTGGCAGCCCTGATGATACACGTAGTAAAATTATTTTATTTCGTTCATAGGGTTGCTATACTCACCCTTACGGGCTCTTTTCGCAAACATAACCTACTCGCCAAATAAAATATCGTTTTTAACACTTGGACATAAAAAAGTATTGTGTGTGTGCTTCAAATGATCTCCATTTTATTACAACAATCACTTCCATTAAATTTAGTTTTCTAGTACCCATTACTGATGACAGAATGGTATGTTTATGTTTAGCAACAAAGAACTAAAATCAAGAACAGTTTTTTTCCGTTTTCCCAAAATGATCGAAATTTAACTTTTCTATGAGGGTAATGTTTTCATAAGCTCAAAGTTGTAAGATTTGTTGGTTACCACACTTGGGTTCTTTTCAATATTAACAAATGCAATACAAATCCTAACTGAACTATTGATTTTCTTCCAGTGAGACCACTCTCCATGGTCATACAAGAGAATCTAAGTAAGCATCTTCCAAAAATTAAGTTTATTTTTGGAAGTTTGTTTTTGTAAGATTCATTTTTCTCTCAATTGAAAATTCAGGTATTTAAGTGAAAAAATTACAGAATCGTATGATCAGTATCACTGGTATTAGTATTTAAGAAACGGTTCATCAAGTGTCATTTCGTTAAAAATCTTACAAGACTTTTTTAACAATAGTCCAAAATCACTTTTATTCCCAAATTGAATTCCAATAAACGTTTTTAAGAATTATAACTGATGTTTTCCTGAGAAGTAAATTATTTTTCCAAGTCTTATTTAATTTTAAAATTACTTGATTTTTCTCTGCTTTCAAAGTTGTTTATGAGTGTACCCTATTCGTTAATTTCAAAATTGTAAAATCATTTATATGGCAAAATATTGTCTTTTACTAGACTGACTTTGGCTATATTAATAGCCCTTGGACAGGAAAGCTCTAATCAGTATCATTATTTTCCCTCTAAAATCTGTTGTTTATATTTTTACCTATTTAAATTACTTCCATATACATTTTTAAGGGAATAAAATTGATTATGGTTAAAAAAAAAAAGTCAGGATCACCATAATTGGCACGTGTTGACTATTTGGTTTTTCGTTTATTGCAGAGGAAATATATACGAGAGGTTTGTTTAATATTAAATTGACGTAATTCATAGACATCTTGTCGAAAGGTTCGGTAATTTTATTTTTAAACTTACAATCATTATATCTTGAAATTTGAAAATAACTTATTTGTTGTCTTTTCAGTACTTTTCAATAGTTCAGTAATAAAACGTTCATTCTACTTTCAAAGAAGGTAGAAATTTGTTTTCTAAATCGAAATCTTTATGAAAGTTCGAGATAATTATAGACTTTGGAAATAGACTCTTCAATTGTGTTTCCATCAGTGGACAGTTCTTCGAGTAGACACTTGGCACACACAAATAACCCTCCCTTTTAAAATATGTATTCAAAAGGCCCAGGGCATTGGTAGATTTTAAAATGAGTCATCTAATGCAGGTGGAGAGTTCGGGGTCACAATGATAATTGGTCACTTTATGCAAAATCGGGGTCACAATGATAATTGGTCACTTTATGCAAAATTTTCATTATCATAATAATTAAGTCAAACCCGTGATAATAGTAAAATGCAAGCATATTCCATGCCTAATACAATGGAATAGGAAATCGGCTTCTGTTATGTCTATATTTAGGATAATGATGTCTCCTAGATATTTCCTTAGTTATTTTTTAATGCTAGGATAGATTTTGCTACTTTTATTCGTGATTTCTCCGGGAGACGTCGCGACTGTAAGATACGTCACAGCGGAAGTACGGGGTCGGAAGCCGCATATTTGTTCTTTCATATTGGAATACATCCAGAAAATTACACAGTTTAAGAGACAATGTCTTCTGAAATGGGGCAACTCCGCAGTAACATTATGTTAGAATTGTTTATTTTGGTAATGGGAAAAAATGAAATGGAAAATAAACAGCAGCTCTGCAATACGAGTATAAAAAATGAATTAAGTTTCAACAGAAAAGAATAAGATATCTTGTTTTTCCTTTTCTTTAATATTATGCCATGCTGTTGGCACGACTATAGCTCTATTTTATAACCCTGCGAATCCGAAATCTTAAAACAGTTGGAGGCCTTAAATTCTACTCTGCAGGCCCGTAGCCAGGGGAAGGCCTGGGTGAGCTGTGCCCACTCTCAAACTTTCTTTTTGGTAATTCTTACAATAAAACCACTTTTTCAATTTCTTTCATTTATTCGCCCATTAGCTTTCCAAGTGTAGAAGATACGAAATTTTCAAAAAAACTAAGAAAAGCATTGAACAATCTCTTTACTTCGAACAGAAACCACTTTTTCAATTCCTTTCATTTATTCGCCCATTAGCTTTCCAAGTGTAGAAGATACGAAATTTGCAAAAAAACTAAGAAAAGTATTGAACAATCTCTTTACTTCGAACAGATATAGGCCTAAGCTAAGTGACTAGAATAGGAACGTCTTTGAAGAGTGTTATAATAATTATGTCAGCAGCAGTAAGAACTCTTGCATGTAGTACAGCAGTCTGTGAATCTAGTTCCTCTGTCCTAACAGGAATTAACAGGCCTCAAAGACTTACTATGAATCATTCAAGAATGGCTAATTTAGTGTATCTTGTATTTGAGAAGAGCAGATTAATGACATGAAAATGGAAAAGAATCTGAGAAAATTCAACCTTTTGTAAGTTTATTACAGAAGAATTATTTATCCATGTAGGCCTATTGCTTTAAAGTAAAACTAAGGACATTTCTTGTGCTTTCGTACAGTTTTTGTTTTTAATAGAAGTGTTCTCCAATACATACATGAATTCCACGGATAAAGAACACTCAGTTAACAATATTGTGCGCGTAGTATTTTGCAGTTAATGATTTTTACGCCACATTTTCTTCCATGACATAGCCTAGCCCATCGTGAGAAACATTTTGCCCATCCTAATCTTGAATTCCGGCTACGGGCGTGCAGCTCTGAATATTTGTAATGAAAATTCATCATACAGAAGGCCTATAAAACTGCACAGATTGCAAACTGACATGCAGCAGAAATTAAATTTGATCAAACCCCATCATGAATATAATATATATCTACACCAACTAAAATGATCGAATTATATTTCTAATATTTATTTATTTAATATACAATTTGTTTTAGCCCTATTTCACCATAAGGTACATTAGGGCTGTAGTTTTATGTCAATTACAATGTATAATATACCTGTTTCTTGTATACTAAAGTAGCCTGTTTTGCTAAAGTTTAAATAAAATTATCGTAAACTCTTAAATATAGAACATATGAAATAGTGGAATTCTCTACAACAACAATCTTTGCTAAAAATTTTAAGAGTGGTTTGTCATATTTAACACCACAATAATTTAAGTGTCCTGTTAACGAAAATCTTTTCCTTTCAAAGAGTGGGCAGTCAAAAAGTATATGTTCTACGGTCTGGTTTTCTTTACAAATACATAAATAACCATTCTCACTTATAATTTTAAACTTTTCATAGTAAGAGCAAAAAATTCCTTCACCTGACAAGAATTGAGTTAATACAAATTAAGGTTTAATTTTGCTTTGAAGTCTGGTTTCAATATTTCGAAAAAAATAATTCTTTTGTAACTGTTCCTTTAACATTAGATAGCCACTGCACTGATTGTTCCACCTAGTCTTAATGTGATCCCACATCTTTCTTCGTGCATAAGAATATGGACAAAGAGAGTAGCTATAATTTAGATTCGAAACTGCGGCGGATCTTTCTAATATTACTGAGTCACTGTCGAATACTAACCATAACGCGTTAATGCGTAAAACTTGCTCTAAGTAGCACTTGTAAAGTTCAAGGATCCAATCTCGCACAGCACTATGTGGTGTTCCCATATAGCCAGTAACAACTGTCGCCTGGTAAAGCTGTGGCGGCATCTGGTAGAACTGGCCTCGAACCTGGCATCTCTAATGACGAGATAAACAACGGTTAAGCAAGTCCATTACTGCAAGCATGTGTTAATTAGACGTCCTTAAGGAGCACATATGGGCTGTTATAAAGCGTTGTCCCTTCCCCTTTCCTCTCTTAGGCATAATGAAGTTACATCCTCACTTGTTTGGAGCGCTCCTGTCGCAGACTTAACCCAATTACATTCTCGTAACAAGCGAATAACGATACTCTTTCAAATCAGCCGTTAATAGTTTCTTATTAAAATTTGTACCAACGAAAATTTGAAGTCTGAATAATATTATGAGGTTTATTCTCTTGTTGTCGTGTACAATTATTGTTTTGTGAATAACTCGATGCTACTGACATATAAAAGCGTCACCTCAAAACTGAATAAAATAAGATATATAAGACATGTAATATTTTTATTCACGCGTTACTATTTGTCTTTCTTGAAAACCAACTATTCCACTCATGGCCGTGGAGAGAAAGCAAGGGCCCCAGGGACAAATTTTCCCGGGCCCCCGTCAAATATTAAATTCACCACTGAAACCCAACCTCGTCCTTTATAATGTAAGCAACAAAACAATTATGTAAGTAACCTATTACTTGAAGACATATTTTTGTTAATCATTTAAAAAGTTAGTAATATTTTACAAAAAATAAAACCATATAAGTTTAGAAGCTTTCCAGTTGTGCTCATAAGAGGTGGGCCTAATAATAATATAAACAAAAGGAATCCCGGGGATAACTTTGTACAGGTATGTACCAATTTTATCTGTATGTACCAAAATTAAAGTTTCGAAAATTATTATTTTAAATGCCGAACGTTAGTGAGGTCTACTGTTAAGTCCAAAAGGATTTCTGCTTCTACTTTTCAAAAATAGCAATTTTTCTTCAAGAATAATCCGTTTCGGATTGACTTTTGATTCCGTGTCACCGTTATACGACAGGATAATTCAAATAAAAATAAGTACATAAAACATAAATTGATCTGTTTATTGACTTATAGTCAATTTTATGTTAAGAGTAAATTTAGAAGGTAAAACGTAAAACCTGGTCGGCCGGGCCGGGCCCCTTTGGAGCCCGGGCCCCGGCTGCCCCCCCCCCCCCCGTCTCTTCGGGCCTGATTCCACTAAAATTGCCCTGTTCAATTTCAAACATAGAGCCCACTGATGATTTTAGTTGTTGATTGCTTATATCAAAATATAATTTCAGCTCTGAAAGGTCTGATGCGTTTGATTAGGTGATTCTTTTATCTGATAAGATTATTGACAGCCTACAAACTTTTTAAATTTAATTAAGTAATAATTTTAAAATATCGAAAATTATAAATCTGACAAGCTGTGAAAGAAATAGGACTATTAGTAAGCCAGTGCAAACTTTAACACTTCGCTCTTTCTGACAGTTGTCCAGGAAAACAGCACATTGACTGACTAAACAAAATTGCTCTTATATGAACTACTAGCATGTGCCCGCGGCTTCGCCCGCGATAATTATTTCAAAAATTAAAAATTAAGAGCATAATAATTAAATTATTATATTTATTAATACCTAAATCACGTGGACTGCATACCACGATTAGATAGCGTCACCTGGTAAAAACTACCTCAGATTCGAGTTCCTTGGCCCAGAAAACCCCTGTATAATGAGTTTCGTCCAAATCGAACATATTTAGGCCTATATTTATTATCCCAATTATAATAATAATAATAATAAGAAGAAGAAGAAGAAGAAGAAGAATCCTCTTCGGGATTAGGTTAAACATTTCATATGTATGCGTGCCTTGACATTAAAAACAAATGAATCGACCAGCGTGAGCTACAACATTCAAGCGATCGCGAAAGTTTCATTTCCAAGGTTTGACAAAAATAGCCAAAGCCAGCTGTAATTGATTTGACATTGAAATATATTACGCTTCGAAAACACAAAAAATGCACGTTTTCTGCCCGTTTTTCACTCATTTCTGGCATTTAGAATCAGAATTTTTCAAAATCCTTTCTTAGTGAGCATCTACATTAGGAAACGAAGGTACTATCAAAATTCCAAGTCTCTACCTGTTATAGTTTAGGCTGTACGTTGATTCCTGTCATTCAGTCAGTCAGTCAGTCAGGACAAAGCCTTTTATATATATAGAGATATAATCACATAAATTATTTAAAATTTACGCAGATTAAACAGAATACATTGGCGATTAATGATGCTTGTAGGGGCAGCTAGTCAAGTAGTGAGCCTTCATCAGAATACGAGAGAAACTCGGTTATTACATCACAGTTGTGTACGTTTCAATATAATGTGTTTTTTACGCCGTTACGACCGAACTCGTTCGATTTTCTTCCACTTTTGCAACAACTTTCCTTGAAGCTGTTAACTTTTCAGCCGGTTTCCTCTTCACTGTGATGGTGGAAGATACACTTTAAATAATTGAGGAACCTTTCAATAAAATAGAGGTTTTAAAAGTTATGTTTAACATAATCCGCACTTCTTAACATAAAACATTACTGTATGCTTATAAGTTAAAATTGTCGACTTTATGTGGACACATTTAGGCAAATTTTCCTCGCTGTGAAGGAGCAGCAGTTAAAATTATAAAAATTGATTTTTATTTTTGATTCCGTTTCAAGATGAAAAGAAGATCTTAGAATTTTGGATGCGAGGTCTACTGTTCACGAATTACTACTACTATTATTACTAATAATAATAATAATAATAGTAATAATGAGAGTGTTCGTAAACAAGTGATTAAAAAATATATTCAGACTTAAGAGAGATGAAAACAGGGACTGGAGAAAACGGCATTTTGACGAGCTTCATAAACTGTACTCTTAATCGAATATAATAAGGTTAATTAATTCACGGAGGATGAGATGGGCTCGACATGTTGCGCGCATGGAGGTAGAAAGACATATTTCAAAAATATTGACTGGCAGACCCGAAGGGAAAAGATCATTTGGATGATCTAGACATGGGTGGGAGGTCAGTATTAGGATAGATTTAAGGGAAGTAGGATTCGCGAGGGATGGTTGGATGGAGTCAGCACAGAAAAGGGCTGAATGACTGGCTCAGATAAGCGCGGCAATGAACCTTCGGGTTCTATAAAATAGATATTTCTTTACCTTGTTTAGGAATTGCCTATCGCCATTCACTAAGTAATAATAAGAATAAGAAGACGAAGAAGAACAATTCATTAAATGCAACAGATAGGAACTATATCTACTTAACTTGTAATTTAAAGAAAGAATTTTAGTTAGAGAAGTAATATTTTAACCCCTCGGCGATCTTTTTTTTTTCTGTCACAGGTAAAATAAACTTATACGTAAGTAATTGAAGACAAAACGCTACGTAAACAAAGTAGGCTTATGTAGAATTCATTGTGTTTATTTTATTTGGTAGGCTGGAATATTGCTGAATGCCTTCTGGGTGTCGTTTACCATTCTGTGGGGATTCCGAAATACTGGCGAAGTGGAGGAAGAAAAAAAGAATTTGAAGCGAGGGACGGAAGCCGAGTAACAATCCAGGTCAAAACAAGATTGTTATTTCCTCTTCATGCACCAAATTACCTCCAGCCAACATGCAAACTGGAACACAAAATGAAACTAGGCAATGTTTTCATCCTTCAATGTAATTTACAAGTGTATACAATATGTTGTCACTTTAAAAAAAAATCCCCATAGGAAATATGTCGCTGTGACACACATGCTTTATACATTTTTCCTCGCAGTACATTAAAAAAAACTTTATTGGAAACATTTGTCTCCTCATTGGATTATCTGTCAAGAGATGTGGAGTGCTGGCTTATAAAAATGTGAAACAATCTCATTTGTAAAACAAATTTCCAGTCATATGTGGTTTTAATACGATTGTGTTCACTCGGAATATAGGTTGAGATGTGAAAAATCAGTCTTTTTTTATTTTCAATATTAAAGCGTCATGTCATTTTTAAATTAACGTTTAATTCAATGTGTCAATTGTTTTTTCTCATAGAGAATGGTAGGCCTAATAAGACAAGTATCAAAGCTTAAATTCTCATGTATGAATAGTGTGAAGTACTTTTACACAAACAAACATGAAATTATGACTATTTCAGTGATTAAAAATATTGATTATACAATTTACTTTTGGTTTGTGAGAAGACCGAATCATTTGACCATTAGGAATAGAAGTTAGTAGTTAAATATCTGAAGATTTTCAAGGGAATTCCCCATGTTGTTCATAAATAATACAATACTTATTTACTCAAAGGCAATAGAGAATTCCTAAGCAAGCTAAAGGAATATTATCCATTTGATGGAACCCGGAGGTTCATTTCTGCACTTACATGAGCCCGCCATTAAACCCTATTTTGACCAGGGAAGTTTCAAGTCATCAGACTCATTTATAATAGTTATTTAACGAATGCCCTATGACATAAATATGTGATTAATAAAGTTATTAAAATAGAATTATATTGAGAAAATACGATTAAAAGGCATTAATGACATAACCAATGCCACTGATCTCTCTGAACAAATCACGATCGTAGACTTGGGTGAAATCCAATAATCAATAAACATCCATTTATTCAGGTGTTGTTTGCTGAAACACTCAAGATATCTTGTGTAAAACGTTATATTATTATCATAGTTCCTAGCGGTGCTTATTGGTAAGTATTGTTTCTTGAAAGATATTTCACTCGTAGGAATTGAAAGTATACCGATTTCATTCTTGTTGTTGAGATTGTATCTTATAATAATTTAATAATATTTACAAAGGGTGTTTACAATTAAATGCCAACGTTTCTGAACTATGGAATAATTTCCTGTGGAATTTTATAACGAAGTTTCCTCAACAGATGTAAGCGTATTTCACGTTAATTTCAGAATAGGATAAATTTTAACTGTTGTGATAATGGTGGCGTATGCATAAGTCACTGCCTATAGTTTATTCGACCTGATAAGAACGTAAAGAAAAGAGGAGGTAGGTCTCTTTATCGCTTTTTTTTATTTCAGCTGTGTTCATACTCCTTTTAGCTTCGAGGCTATATCAGGAGTTCGGGATCTGTCTATACAGTAGGGTAGGCCATGGAACTATTGTCTTTGTATTTAATGGAGTAAATTTCAACTGATATTAATTTAAATGGATATAATACAGGATGAAATGGCGAGGATGATTCATGGTATATAAATATCCAATTCGGCATTTGCCTAAAGGTAAACCAAGGGAAACCATGAAAAAACCTATGTAAAATGGGCCGGCCACGGGATTTGAACCTGGGACCTCCCGAATGCGAGTTGAAGACGTTGTTACCATCTCGGCCACCTCTCTCGGTTTTATCGTTTTTATAGGAGGATATAAAGAAAATTTCGATAAAGATTGAGAGAATCGGGTCAGTGATTGGTTGATTTCAGACTCATTGTTATACGCTATTGATTCAAATCGAATGAAATACTTATGAGTTAAATAGTCCTGTAAGTCGTTTTTCTTTTGTTTCTCTAATTATCATTATCCTTAAGATATTAATTGTAAAGTATTGGTTTTATAATTATTTCTGTTATAATTATAGCATGGGGACGTATATCCGATAGCTCTTGTACTAGAACTAGAAAATTAATGTGAATATTTCAGACACGAAAAATGACTTCAGTAAAAATTGGACTTGTAACAAAAAGGTTTAAGAAGACTGTGGCAAGGGCAAGCGGAACGGTTTGTTTTATTTGAATATATGAGCAAGACAAATTAGATAACTCAGTACCAACTGTCGTCGGAAGGGAAATCGTAATTCATCTGTCGAGCAATCCGCAACAGTACACAGTCGCATATGACAACACGTGTTCCCGTGATAATTGCCTCGGCATCAATTTATCGTCGCGCTGTGGTAAGTGCCGGCCGGCGTTATAAAGATAAGAGCCTCCGAAACCTCACTCATCACTTACGTCGTTACAGAACCATTTTCCTCTACTGCCTGCAATACCACCCTCTCCGTGTGCAAAAAAGTATATACCAACCTTGTGTTTCACATTGCACACTGTAATTTATCTACACCACTCTCCTTCACGAAGAGAGTTAAGAATTTAATATAATATTTGAGCTCGTATTTCCGTGTAGATCCAACGCCATCTGTTAACAAGACAGTAATAAATTGTGAGATTAATCGAAGGTGACCTTACTCGGTTTGCCATAGCAACCGGAAAAAAGAGCATCGTTGAAATCAAATGTTTACAATATAATACATCAATTTATTCATCGCTTCGATTTCGTTAACCAGCTCTACTTGATTCATTTGTTTATAATATTATGACACGCCGAGATCTGATTTTTTTAAGTGAAACTTCTTTAGCCGCTTGTGTCACGCTCAAAAATCGTCACGAAATTAGTGTCACGCTCAAAATCGTCACGAAATTAGTGAGGTTGTGACGGAACGGACTGCACAGAAAACAATCAACTCAATGATTAGGAGTAATCAACTGTTATACGATTTAAAGGATAAAATATAATACTCAAAGGGGAAACTAACGATAGAAGGTGATGGAAAGAAAATTTTTCAGACCTAGTACGAGGACCTACAAATGGGAATAGTAGTAATAGTAATAATAATAATAATTATTATTATTTTATTTCTTCCTGCAACACCTGCAGGTTGCCATTGGCAAAGAGTACCAACAACAAATGTATATGTAAACAGTAAAAGAAAACGGATAAAATTAATATTGAAGATTTAACAATTAGTATATAGATAATAACTTAAAATTAGAAGTCAGGGGATGAATTGTAGGCTAAATTTATTTATAATATTATTAGTTGCTGCGTGAATTCCTCCTAGCTTGTGCAGCGGTAGAACACTTCTCCGTCATGCAGGTACTGCGTGTAGTCTAGTCGCGCGCTTGCAGGCGCAATGGAAACATCTCAATACGATCTTAATGAGACAACAGAAAGCTTGTGTTTTAAACTGGACATAGAATACTTAATTGCTCAATTGTAATAGACAATTCCTAAGCAAGTTAAATCAATATTATCTATTTTATGGAAACCGGAAGTTCATTACCATGCTTAAAAATTCCAAACAATAAAAAAATCAAACATCTAAAATATCCGAAATTCCAAAATTAAAAAATTAAAGATCAAAAATTAAAAAGTCCAAAATCTAAAAATTAAAAAAAAGAATCCAAAATTAAAAAATCCAAAATTTAAAACATAAAAATATTCAAAAATCCAAAATTAAAAAAAAATACAAAATTTAAAAATAAAAAAAATTAAAAAATCCAAAATTGAAAATCTAAAAATCCAAAATTAAAAAAAAACCAAAATACAAAATTAAAAAATCCAAAAAAATCAAAATTTAAAAAATCCAAAATTACAAAATCTAAAGATCCAAAATTTTAAAAATCCAAAAATTTTAACATATAAAAATTAAAAATTAAAAAATCCAAAATTGAAAATCTAAAAATCTTTCTTTCTTTCTTTCCACTGCAGGGCTAGGCTATAAGGCCTGTTCCGACGCAAAGACATCTTCCCATCTGGCTACAGGTCGTCCTATTGAACGCCGGCCTTCGGGTCTGTATTTAAATACTTTCTTTGTGATTCTACTTTCATCCATTCTTCCTATATGCTGGAACCATTGCCATTTCATGTTGCTTATTTGTTCTTCTAATTTATAAATATTGAGTTCCTCCCGTATTTGAACGTTCGGAATGTGATCTCTTAATGTGTATCCCGATATGCGTCTGAGAAATCGCATTTCTGATGATTCTATTCTTCTTTTGAGAGGTCTGTTGAGGACCCAATTCTCACATCCATACAGTAATAAAGGAACTGCCAACACCTTGTAAAATCTAATTATTGTTTCTTTCCTTGTTTTATTTCTCAGAGTTCTCTGTATAGTTGCGCATAAATGTTGAAACTTGTTAAGTTTTTGATCTGCATCCTTCTCTTGTTCATAGGAAATCCAGCATCCCAGATATTTAAAACAGTTAACCTGTTCTATTCTTTCATTATTCAAAATTATTTTTGATCTTACTGGAAACTTTCCCTCAAAAGCCATAACTTTAGATTTTTTGATAGATATTTCTAGATTGTAATTCTTGAATATCTGTTGCAGTTTATATGTTGCTCTTTGAAGCTCATCTTCTGAAGTGGAAAGAATGACTTGGTCGTCCGCAAATAAAATTGTGTTTAATACAACGTCTCCTATTTTAAAATCATTTCTTAGCTGTTTTTGCCATTCATCAACAGCAGCGTCAATATATATATTAAATAAAGTGGGAGATAATGGACATCCTTGGCGTACTCCAAGATTGATCATCTCTTCCTTTCCATTTGATTTAATGCATATTTTCGTGCTTTTATACAGTTGTTCTATTGTATTCACTAAATGTAATGGATATCCTTTTTCCTTCATAATGTTCCAAAGCTTTTCTCTTAATACCCTGTCAAAGGCCTTGATATAATCAACAAATAAAATATGAGTTTCTAAATTGAACTCTCTTCTTTTTTGTATTATTTGCTTTAAAATAAACACACAATCGGAGCAGGATCTGCCTCTTCTAAAACCATGCTGTGCTTCGTCGACTAGCACTTCCGATAAGACATTCAATCTCCTTGTTATTATTTTAGCGTAAATTTTGTACGCTGTATTCAACAGACTTATACCGCGGTAATTATTGCAATCTTTCCTGTTCCCTTTTTTAAATACTGGGCAGATTTGTGCTTCTTTCCATGAGCTAGGTATTTGAAGTGTTCTCCAGCATATATTCAAAATATCTAGGAACCTTGCTTTAATCTCAACGGGGGCATATTTAAACAGTTCTATGTTTATGTTATCACATATAAAAATTAAAAATTAAAAAATCCAAAATTGAAAATCTAAAAATCCAAAATTAAAAATTGATTCAAAAATTAAAAAATCCAAAAAATAAAAATTTCAATGATCCACGTTTCATTTCCAATCTGTATGCCCATATGACAGCGCAGGATTCGTTTTATTCGTTTAATTGTTTATATTTACTACGTAAAACAATATAATTAGGAATAAAATTATTTATTCACGCAATTTATATAAAAACGATGAGTGTTATTAAATATGTTTTAATTAAATAAAACATCTGGTGGTTGAGAAAACAGTCGCGAGCGAAGCCGCGGTCACCTGCTGGAGTTGATTAAATCGTCGTAAATAAATGTATTTTCCAAAAATCACCATTCATGTAACTTCTAAGAATACCAAAACTTGTAATATAGGCCTATTATATTAAAAATTATTTCCTATAATATATTTTCCTATGCCCTTGATTTGTATATTTACAGCTAATGACCAAATTTCTTAAATATGAATGCCTGATTAATCCTCTTGTATTTATTAACTCGGCGACAATCTTGACTTCCACCTATTACAGCAACGATGTATCATTCAGTAGAGAGGATATGGAATATGTAATCCTCAAACAAAAAATGTCTCCTGGCGTTGATCCAATAAATGCTAGTATAAGTAAAGCATATCTACTTTCCAAATGATTCACTCCTGTTTAGAATAAATGTTTGGAAAAGGGTGTATTCCCCAACATTGGACAATTGGTATAGTTAAAAAAAAGCAAAAATAAGTAACAAAAAGTATACGACAAATGTATTAAGGTCTATCAGTCTCAAACCGTTTCTCGGTAATATTATAAAAACTAATAATTGGCAGAGAGATGTTCTACTTGTAGAGTAATAACAGTAATAGTAAATTAGGTAATAATCATTTTGTTTTAACTTCTCAGAACTTTACATAAATTGCTGTATGCAGTGTTATTCAATGGGTAAATGAAGTCTTCAAAAAAAAAGAGATAGGACTATTAATTTTTATATAATTCAGTAATGCGTAGTGATCTAAAATCCTTCAACTGAAGAAATATGATTTCACAAAGAAAGAGGAAAGATATATCTCAAAAGTATTGAATGGGAGATCCGAAGGGAAAAGACCACTTGGAAGACGTAGACGCAAGTGGGAGGACAATATTAGGATAGATTGAAGGTTAGTAGGATTTGCAAGGGATGGTTGGATGGATATAGCTCAGAATAGGGTTAAATGGCGGGCTCAGGTAAACCTTCGGGTTCGTAAAATAGATAATATTCCTTTATCTTGCTTAGGAATTGTCTACTGCCATTGAGTAAGTAAGTAAGTAAAATAATTCATTTTAAATATGCACTTTTGTTATCAAATATTGTATGATGAAATCTTTCAAAATAGACTGTATTTTGCAAACATCGAATCCCTTACCTGTCTTTATTCGTCCATAGGTAGGAGCCTCCTGTCCCTAATGGCTCTGATTATACGTTAGCCTGTCTTTCATTTTAATCCACCGAATTATTCCGTTAATTTCATCAGCATTCCTGTTATTCTAATTTTTAAATCCATATTACTGAAGATTTATTTTAAGGATAGCATACTGTTAAACTTTTAACATTTCCTTAAAATAGTGCTTTAGTTTCCAATGTGCAACGAAGTTATTATAGAACATAAGTTACGTAATTAGACGATGGTTAATCCGACTTAAAGTTACGACCGTGCTATTAATCATCTGAGTAGAGTTGGTTGGTAGGTGTGTGTTTTCCTAAGGGTCAAACTTCGCTGCTAAACTCTAGGATGCGCAAACATTTCTAGCTGTGGCTAGGATTATGAGGGGAAAGTTGACCTGGATGTACAAGGGGAGTCACCACAGCCTCCTATATCATTTAAATTTACTAGTTTTTGTCTTTTATGTTATAGTGTAATTGGTAGCATATTCTCTGACATTGTCCATTTGTTAAAAGCATTACAGCAGTTAGAACAAGTGAATGTATTGCCTAGTCATAGTATTCAAACTCCATATTATTATTGCAACTGGTAGTCTAACATATCTCCTGCGTGTTCTGCGTGGGTCTGCGTTAGATGTTCGCTACGTAGTTTTTTTTTTCGAACATAGGGAGCTCTGAAAAGGGTTCACTCATCCTCGTGACATTAATTGAGGAGCATGGGAATATTTTAAGAGTACTGGTTTCACATGCGAAACATAAAAGCTCGGCGATTATGGTCTAGATTATTTGTTATGAATATGAAAGGCATGAAGCTGTTAGTTTCAGTGAATTCGATTCAAAATAAAAAGTAAAATAATGATGATTATTATTATTATTATTATTATCATTATCATCATCATTATTATTATCAGGGCTCGGGTTTTGATGAACTAAAATACTTAAAAATTTATAAAATAAGTTGCGAAAGTACAAAAAAATGACCCAAAAATTGCAAAAATTACCCAAATAGTTTTAATGAAAATAACCAGTATATTCATGAGATTTGTGTCTATTCTACATTTATGTTGTTGGCCCAGGCTTGTAATTATATCGTATTTCTGTGTAATATTGATTTAGCTTGCTTAGGAATTGTCTATTGCCATTGAGCAATTAAGTATTCTATGTCCAGTTTAAAACACAAGTTTTCTGTTGTCTCATTACGATCGTATTGAGATGTTTCCATTGCGCCTGCAAGCGCGCGACTAGACTACACGCAGTACTGGCATGACGGAGAAGTGGTCTAACGCTGCACAAGCTAGGAGGAATTCACGCACCAACTAATAACATTATAAATAAATTTAGCCTACAATTCATCCCCTAAATAAGCATAAATGAATAAATCTTGATGTAATTTTAATTTAGTACATTAGGTTAAATGCAAGCAGCAAATATCGTATTTCTGTGTCCAAATTAAAATTACATCAAGATTTATTTATTTATGCTTATTTAGAGTTTCAATAATATTCAATGTAAGTAAATGCACATAAACTCTGTACAATGCTAGATGGAATACAAAATAAGAAAATAATTATTTTATATATTTTTAAAATTCGTAAAAGTATTAAATGTGGAAAAAAGACCGAAAATGACCAAAAATTATCAAATAATGACATTGAATACTAAACATGACCTAAAAATAAAAAATGGGGAAAATGACCAAAAATAACCTAAAAATTATCATTTTTATGATCTAGAAGTTATTATCAGAGTATCTGCACTAGTGGGCAAGACCTACGATGTTCCAGTTAAATGATGACAAATCAAAATCCGGGCCCTGATGATGATGATTATTATTATTATGTGACTATAACAATACCTTATGATAACTCACGTGGGACCATACTCCACGTATTTCAACTCATGTGGGACATTGTGACTCTCTACTTAGTAATAATCAGACCATGTGATCTAGGCTAATATTAGCAAATGTATAATTGACATTTTCTATGAACTGAAATTACAACACTGCCGAGCTATCTCTGAAGTCAGATTTACTAACGTTACAATCTACAATATAGAGAGATATACCGATGTCAGTTGGTAACATGGATACAGTACCCGTCTGGGGCAATAAACAATGCAAATATTTATGTTATTGATGCCTAGTCTGACTCACTGGAATCATGGACTGGTTAATCAGGCGTAAAAGCGTTGTTGAAAATGTGTGACATGTTGGGCCTAGTGGACTTGCTATGTTATGGCTATATTGCAGCATTAATTGCTGTATGGATGTTGACAGTGGCTGACAATCCTACTTAGTCCTACAAACATGAACATTGACCCACCCCACCCCCTTTTCACGATGGTTCAGTATCGATCTCGTGACCTCAAAGGTGAGAGATCTGTATTAACATGACCACCGTAATTTCGGTATTAAGAGATCATAGTTTTAAAATATTACAGAGGAAAGCTTTGGTATAGGTCATTTTTTTCCCTTTTAACTCCAAATAAATTCGCAGCTACTTCAGTAAAAAATAAACTAGATATTATTCCAATTATCAGTTTGTTATGCGTGTTTGTATATTATTTACTATGCTTTAAGGGAAAACACACCTAGGCTTCTCAAAACTCTATATTTTCAAATCATGGTCCTTTGGAGTGTACTTTTTCCTGAAAGATTTTTTTCTCTAATTCTGGTCTAGAATGTAGCTAGTATTGGGTTTACATAACCATTGTACCTATGGGTTTTCAGTTTTCTTAATAACTCACCATTATTTTAAAAATATTGTAATGTGAGTTTATTTTTATTCTGGGTGCTTCTAACCTCCTGTATTTTACAGGCAGGTGGAATCGTAAAATTTTCAGTAACAATGTTTTCTGTTATGCTATTATTTCTTTTACAGAAGAAACTTGACAATTTTATTTAACCTAGATTAATCCATGTTAAATAAGGAAGTTTCAAAATATTGTTTACTGATAAATTAATTTCAACTTTAAATTGAAAACTTTGTAAGTCTCACTACAGAGAGGTGTGAATCATGCAGCAGAGACATTCTGATTTATAATTATCTACAGGCATTTTATGCAAACAGATATTTCAAGTAAAATTTTAGGTCTTAGTCCAAGCATTTAGTGTTCAGTATTTTGAATATTTTTTTTCTTCATAAAAATGAAAATAACTTACTTTTTTCAAGGAAAGTGGAAATAAGAGAAAGCCGTGTCACATCCCGGACGATACTTAGTCCAAATGTAGATTATCTTCTTATAGAGTTTTCTTCTTCTTCTTCACTTTCGAGCTATGCTGAGTTTTCATACTCAGGGGACTTCAAAACATATGTTAATGCTGAAAACTTGACATCAAATTTCAGGGTCGAACACAATATTTCTTCTCTGTATATAGTACCTATGGTACGGAGAGAGAAAGTAAAAAAAATTAAATCTATGTTTTTGAAACACTTTATTCCACTTCTCTTCTCATCCATATAATATCGATCCCATGACCCAATGATGAGAAACCAAGATCCAGAATTACCATGACCGCCATATTTTGGCCATTAAAAGAGACACTGGGTAGGATTCAATGCATAAATAAAGGTAGAGCACTCGTTAATGACTGCAGGGGGGAAACTAGTCTGAGTACGTCATATTTCTCCTCTGCATTATCCAGTTAATAACGCGGCTAACAGAATATAGAGTGAAAACTTGATCGTACCTGTGTCCATGATCCAGGATATTCTGCAAAATACCGTAATTTACCGAAGGGTGGGTTTTATAGGCGAAAATCCGTTAAACCCCCTAGCGCCTAGCACTAAGAGCGTCCCTCTTTCCCTTGTGATCCAATAAGCGTAGGAGATTAATCAAAGGATTATCAATTATCCCTTACCCGCCGTTATACCCTGGCGCTACTATCTCTCGAGTTTAGCCATTGCTTTAAGCGTACTTTTTGTCAAGAGTTGAAAGACGGTTTTTACAGAACATTAACAACGGACAGGTTTAAGCCTTAAAAAATTGACAAGCCTTGCAACATTAAAACAGGATTTAAATATATATTAATATAGTTTTGTTTAACTTCGATAAGTTGAGAGAAACAAAGTGTTAAAGTATTCAAACAAATTTAAATTAATTTAAGTTATTTTATATCTACTTTTTTATTTTCTCACGCATACCATAGATAAAATACAGTAAGATCCCATAACCATGGAAGTGAGGTCTGAGTGACCGCTGAGAACTAGTGGGCTTTTAACAATGAAAAACTTAAAAAGTGTTATTTTAAATTGTTATTCAAGTAAATTGATTCCTAAATGTTTAATTACGGAACATTAGTGTTACAGCATCATTTTATGGGGATTTTCAGGGCACACATTTGAGTCATTGCATCAGAAATGTAATAAAATGCACAGTTTCGAAGATACGTTAAGATTTTCAAATGAATAGCTAGCCACAAAAACGTACTTAGTATTGTCATTCACGGCCAACCAAATATTAATCACATTTCACCGTAATAAGTGGTTGTATTCAAAATTGCAGTGCCCTAGTTCACAACTTTTTTCCCCCTTAGAAAATTTAACCGAAATAATTCTCGACCTAACAGTTTTTAACGATTCCGGCCGTTCACTCATTATTGTTCAAAAATTAGTACACCGAAACAAATTTACATAACCATAGACGTTACGTCTCCCAGACCGCTACAAAATAAAATGTTTTCTAACACGGCTCCACTAACACTGAGGGGTAAGTGACACATATGGGGTGATAAAGTGACTTTAGAAGGGAAGGCTGTGTAAATAACACACTTGTTAAGACGATTTGTCAGACAGTATCAGATTTAATATGTTTTTACTGCGGTCACACAGACTTCACGCCCATGGCTAAGGTTTATATTCATCCGTGAAATTAAATTTTGAGTCTTCACCCTTAATATACGTAACTATTCAGTTTTATTAACTAAGTAGGATCAATGATTGTTCGCCTCTCATTTGAAAATACATATCACTAACCGAATAAATGATTCACCAGGCATGAATATGAACAAAAGCTTCTTACAGAAATTAAAATGAGTTACCATTTAGCCTCATTCTTCCACATGTTCATTCAAACGAGCTGTCATTAGCAATTGGAAACCATTCAAAATTTGAAATTCGAACGCAGGTAGAAGTGGGTTTGAAAATCAATACATGAGGGCAGTATGGGGGGGAGTGGAGGGGTGCAGTAATAATAGCGAGTAGAGTGCGTTCCAATCCACAGCGCTGTGACAGTAGAGAGAAATCCAAGCCTTTATTACCCCACAATCATAATAAGGGAAATAACAACTGACAATGGGGAACTTCCAAGGGAAAGCAAGGCTCCAGTACTCACAAGGAGACTGCGCTACATTGATGACTTGGAATAAAAGAGGGATAGATAGATGGAGAAAGAAAGAGAGAGAGAGCAAGAAAGAAAGATAGAAAAAAGAAAGAAAGAAAGAAAGAAAGAAAGAAAAAAGAAAGAAAAAAAGAAAGAAAGGAAGGAAAGAAGAAAGAAAGAAAGGAAGGAAGGAAGGAAGGAAGGAAGGAAGGAAGAAAGAAAGAAAGAAAAAGAAGTAATAACATTTTTATTACGTATGACAAAAAGCATTCATGATTAAAATATTATTTTGATACGATTTGTTAACAAGGCCTATCATGTTTCGAGATGCACATTTATCCGAAGTTAGTATTTTTGTTTATTCAGGGACCTCAAAAAAATAGATCTATGCTGAGCATAGTATTTATAAGTTCGTATGGTATGGGAGAGAGAAAGTACTCTTAACAAGCATGATCGTTACAGAATTAATATATATATATATTGTAATATTACAACATTGAATATATATATATATATATATATATATATATATATATATAGGCCTACTTACATATTTTATGTATCTAAGAATTCTATTGATACTGGTTAATTCAGTTGCAACTTTTAAAGTTCATATATTGTGATATCTATAGCCTATTAATAAAAGGAAGTGTCTGTCTTCCTTCCTTCTGTCTGTCTGTCCGCGATGCCCAGCGAAATCTACTCAACGCAGAAAACTGAAACTTTAAACATAGGTGGACTGAAGGGTCGGTAAATGCACCTCAAGGCCGGAATTTTAATTTTCGCTTTCGTTCGTGAGTTATGAGTGAAAAACGGGCAGAAAACGTGTATTTTTTTTGCGTTTTCGAAGCATCAGTTTTCAGTAATACATTTCAATTTCAAATCAATTACAGTTGGCTTTGGCTATTTTTGTCATAAAACCCACGCAGGTCGATTCATTTGTTTATAATGTCAAGGCACGCAGATATCTGAAATTTTCAACATAGACGGAAGAGGGATAATCAATGTAGGCCTAAATATGGTAAAAAATTGTTCGATTTGGACGAAACTCACTATACAGGGGTTTTCTGGGCCAAGGAACTCGAATCTGAGATCTCTTTAACCAGGCGATGCTATCTAATCGTGGTATGTAATTCACGTGATTTAGGAGATAATACATATAATGATTTAACTATTATGCTCTTAATTTTTAATTTTGGAAATAATTATCGCGGGCGATCGCTTGATTTTGTAAGTCCATTCTGGACGATTCGTTTGTTTAGAATATCAAGGCCCGTAGACATATGAAATGTTCAACCTACACGGAAGAGGGATAATCAATATAGGCCTAAATATGGTCAAACATTGTTCGATTTGGACGAAACTCACCATACAGGGGTTTTGTGGACCAAGAAACTTGAATCTGAGGTTGCTTTTACCATGCGACGCTATCTAATCGTGGTATGTGATTCACGTGATTTAGGAGTTAATAATTATGCTCTTAATTTTTAATTTTTGAAATAATTATCGCTGGCAATCGCTTGACTTTGTAAGTCCATCCTGGATGATTCATGTGTTTAGAATTTTAAGGCCTGCAGACATATGAAATTTTCAACCTACACGGGAGGGATAATCAATTTAGGCCTAAATATGGTCAAGTTTTCTTGGGCAAGGAACTCGAAAATGAGGTCGCTTTTACCAGGCGACGCTATCTAATCGTGGTATGTAGTCCACGTGATTTAGGTGTTAATAAATATAATGATTTAACTATTATGCTCTTATTTTTTTATTTTTTATTTTTGAAATAATTATCGCGGGCGAAGCCGCGGGCACATTCTAGTTATCAATAAAACGTCAAGTGAACCTCTAATTTCTACGTCTTCAGCAATTACATTTTTTATAAGTTCTGTTATGTTTTTATACTAGTCCTTTAGGCTGAATATTTTATGCATTTTAAATGATCGTTACAGTTCTTTCAACTTGCAACTCACTCACTCAAAGTTGGGAAAATGTGATAGGCCCATATATACGACTTTATGGGCCTATTTAGAAGGCTATAAACTTATCTTTTATTCTTCCTGTCCCGTGAGCATTTCTTTAATTTCATATTAAAACATCGAAGTGGTGAGATCTCCTTGTGAAATTAATCATGTCACGAGGCTCAACTCTGTCACCTTCAGGTTAAATTATAATACACCTGACTCCATTTCATTTACATAAAAATTAATGATGTAGTTGTATGTCAAACACGTGTGTGTATATTGTGTGTGTCAGAATTGAAAAGAGAGAAACGGTAACGGTTTTGTCGATTTGGAAAATGTGGTTTTGTGTTGTATGTCCCCCCATACCCTTTATTTGCCAGACCTAAATTAGTGTCGTATATATCAATCTGAATGATGGAGTGCTGTATCCAGTAAAAGCACATGTAGTAAATATATCTATATTTAGCTCATTCCGAAGCAGCTGAAAATATACCGCTGTAAAGAACCTTTAATTATGTATAGTTCGTTATATTAAAAAGCTTAATTCGCCATATTAAATGCATTAGGTGCATCTAAATATTAAATTATGCAATACTAAAGTATAAATTCGTCACCTTAATTTTTTTTTTTAATCAGAGATACAAGATCAATAGAGTACTGCCTTATATAAAATGTGAAGATTTTTATCTTCAAGTTAGGACAGTCAGTTAAGGAAACCAGCTGCTCCACTGAAATTTTCCTGATGGATTTCAAACTTAGAGCTGACATTCCACTTGAACCTGATAAGCCTAGTGCAGTACAAATTTTACGAAACACTGAAGGTAGAAGAATGGAAATACAAGGTGTTTTTCTATTTGTTGCGAAACGACGCAAAAATAGGATACAGATTATCTTACCGAAAAAGTCTACAAGTTTGCCTGTTACAACGATAAAAAGAATAATCCGTATTCCTTTACAGGAAATAATTCCACAAAATCCAGAATTAAACAGACAGTCATCTTTTTGTACCAAGTAACAAAGCATTTGTACTTCCATATGTCAAGGCCCTGCTTAAAATTCCACAAATTAGTATCTTACCATTGTGTCTGCATCTCGTATAACAGAGGCCAGGGCATAATCCTCTAAAATCCCACACAATTCCTCAGACGAGTTTTAATCTCTCCATCGATTCCCTGCTTGCTCTTCTATGAAAATAATTTAATATTCCTATTTGGAAACGTTTCTTCTGATGTAGAAATTCTCCTGACCTGAACGGTTTACATGTTACAAATCCCTTTTTAAGGGTCAATTAAAATAGCTGCTTTTCTTTTTTAAGAAAGTAAAAATTTCGGTAAAATGAGAGGAAAATTAAATATAAAAGAAAACTCACTAATATTATTTTCTTACTTAAAGTAGACAAGATGCAGAATTATATAATGACCACCATTATTATCATTATTATTATTATTATTATTATTATTATTATTATTATTATTATAAAAAAAAATTGTATGTAGCTTCTCTAAATAAATAATTGAAATTGAAATTGAAATTGAAATTATTATTATTATTATGTAGCATCTTTAAATTGTCTGTAGTATCTTTAAATAGATAAATGAAATTAAATGAAATGAAATTATTGTGATTATCTTCAATATTATTATTATTATTATTATTATTATTATTATTATTATTATTATGTAGCATCTTTAAATTGTCTGCAGCATCTTTAAATAAATAAATTAAATTAAATTATTATTATTATTATTATTATTATTATTATTATTATTATTATTATTATTATTATTATTATTATTATTATTATTATTATTATTAGCAATATGCTATAGTATAGCACAGGGGAGTAATTGCTGGCACAAATTAGTTTTATCGATCTGTTTCTGGAATAATAGCAGCGTCACATTGCTGGTTGGATGCTCAAAAGGAGCAGTGGAGTTTCAGCTTAATGAAACCCGCCAGGCCGCAGTCCTAACAATAACAGCCTCGTGGGTAAGAATGCACTGGCAGGGCTGTACATTAGACCCTGGAGACACTCTCTTAATAACACTCCAGAGAGCGCATAATGCAGTCATCATGAAAGGAGGATGTTTTGTCTGGTCATGGCCATCTGCTAATAATTTCACAACCTTCTCTGTTACGTATGGAAGCTGTATCTATCTAATAAGAGGAAGTGTTTGTCTGACTGTCTTTGTGTGATGCCCAGCCAAATTTAGGGCACAGAGAGATCTGACGTCTTTAGCACCGATGGACTGGAGGGTGCCCGAATGCACCTCGAAGCCGGATTTATAATTTTCTTTCTCGTTTGCGAGTTATGAGCTACTATTCTACTCATATGCCGCGTGTTTTAAATTGACCAATAACGTTGAGCAGTTCCTCGAATATAGACCAATCCCGTTCGTTTATCTTATAAAATGCTTGCTATTAATATAAAGATGTGGTTTTACCTGATAAAATCGTCAGCTCGTTACTGGACACGAAAGCATCAGTGTGCAGTGATTAATATGTCAGATGCTGCCATTTAAGCAGCACGAAAACAGATTATTATATACAACATAACTTGTTTGAAAATTGAAATAATATAAATTTGCATTTATTAAAAAAAAAATTTCATTTCGGGTCAAACCAGTTCGTGTGCTTTTATTCTGTTCTGCTGTTGGCCTACCTGAATTAAGTTAACTATGTCTTATATGCACAATTGGTAGCACTGGTCACAACATGGTAACTCGATTCTTGGATGGAATGATAAATAGTAGGCCGTGGCCTCGCAGCTGTTAGTTTTGTTATTATTTGTATAATCCGTTACATTTACATTTATGGAATAGTCTTAATAAATCCAACTCGAGATTTTCATCAGATAAATTCGTAAACTCTCGAAAACTATGAAGCTATGAAAAAACTGTACAAAAAAGTTATTTTTGCAGTAGCTAAGTACCAGTTTTCGCTAATAAATTTTAGTTGTAAAATTAATTTCAGATGGCCTTGCTCTACTGCCATAGCAACTGAGATAGAAAGAACATCGCTGAAATCCATTTTTTTTTTCACACATACATCAGTTTGTCGATCGCTTCGATTTTTTTATTCATCTGTTTAGAACACTACGATACGCAGAGATATTAACTTTTTACACAGGTGGACAGAATGCATTTCTATATGGAAAAACATTTAATGATGGTAAACAAAACTCACTATTCTCCCCCCCCCCCCTAGGAAAACTCGAATCTGAGGGCGACGTACTTTAATCGTGAAATGTACCTCGAAGCCGCATTTTTAACTTTTTAATTATCAATCGTTTTAATTGTTTATCCATGATTTGAGTTTAAGGGTAAAGTGCATGAATACGTGGTTCGTTTTTGGTCGTTTTAATTATGTAATTCATGCAATTTTTGTAAAAACCTTGTCACGATATTTTTTTTTCATGTGGTGCATAACGACGGGCTTCATAATCTGTACTCTTCACCGGATATAGTAAGAGTAATTAAATCACGGAGGATGAAATGGGCTGGACGTGTTGCGCGCATGGGGGAGAAAAGACATCTCAAAAATATTGACTGCGAGGTTCGAAGGGAAAAGACCACTTGAAAGACGTAGGTGTGAGGACAATATTAGGATACACTTAAGGGAGGTAGGATTTGAGAGGGATAGTTGGATGGAGTTAGCACAGAATAGGGTTGAATGGTTGCCTCGGGTAAGCGCGGCAATGAACCTTCTGGTTCCATAAAATAGTTAATATTCCTTCAGCTTGCTAAGGAGTTGTCTATTGCCATTGCGTAAATAAATTTGTAGTAATAAATTTATTATTATTATTTGAATTTTTTATTGAAATATCCATACTTATTTTTTTCTTAGTTTAGTTGGCAACAACAAGATATTAATACAAACTGATATAATGTATTTAGAACACACGTAAGTTTGATCTTGATATTCTACTTATACAAAATATTGTATATCAAGGAATGTAAGCCTACAGTCTTCTTTCTCTTTCCATTTCAATTTATAGTCGAAGTTTTCTCCCTCATTGAAATAGTAGTAAAAAGGAAAGAAGTAAACTCGGAAACAAAATATGTCAATTACAGTTGTAAAACAGTATTTTCAGACACTTAAAACTGGGAACTTGCACGTCATCATCGTCATGTTTTAAAACACTCATTCCAACTTGTTAGTTTCCGCCATCTCTTAATGGAAGGACCGCTTCCTAGCTCTTCTCCATTTTAAAAGGAAACATCAATATACCTTACCTCTTACTGCCGCGCCCCACTGGAGAAAACTTTTGTAATATATGTACTCTACTTGCAAGATATTAAAAGAAGAAAAGAAATTTCGGCAGTAGTAGTACGGGAAGATGAGAAATACTTGAACATCGGATAATTACAACTTGAAAATATATCGAGCGACTTGCTGCCTTCTTTTGTTAAACAACTTTCATTTTATGGCTTCCTGGCGTCTGTGAAAATATGCAGGATGAAACCACTGCGAAATACAATAATAATAATAATAATAATAATAATAATAATAATATTTGTTTATTAGGATATTCTACAATGCAGTAGTTCCCTCAACCAAAACATACACCATACATATATAAATACATTTACGTGAATTATTTTTTCCCTCCGTAGATCCCTACCTAAAATATCTTCCTCTGGTTCCATACACTTTTTCATTCCGGTCATCCAATTTTTGCTTGGTCTTCATTTCCTATTTCTTCCCGCTGGTTCCCATCGCATTACTTCTTTTGTGTATTTTCCTTCGTTCATCCTACTTACATGTCCATAACATTGTAATGTTTTTATGTTTTCTATTATGCCCTTCCCTGTGTTCGTCATCTCTTTTATTTCTACTTTTTTATCCTTTCTTACCTTGATTTCCTGACCTCTCGTGTCCAATTATCTATTTCTGTACTTTTAATTTTTCTTCCTATCTTCTACTTACCGTCCTCGATTCTGCTCCACGTAGTATTATAGTAGGTATTCACTATTCCCTTATTATTATTATTATTATTATTATTATTATTATTATTATTATTTTCTTTGTTTTTTGGCAAATTATTACTGTTAAACAGTGCTCATCTAACCATTAACCATTCTAATAATGATTTTCCTTTTAAATAGGTCTATCCGTCTATAATAATAATAATAACAAATTTATTAGAAGTTTAGTGATTCAATCTTTGTTTTCCTGGTATAAATCCGTGCTACTATATTTTCGCAATGTTATTGTCTCAATAATGTAAGAATTAATAAACATACAATTGCTTTAGAACTCGTAAAAAATTTAATATTAGATATTTTAGTCATTTTATTAAAATCATATTAATACATTACATGCAAGTCTTAGAACATTGTTATTCGTATTTACGTTAAAAACAGTATAGTCCTCGGTCTATAACAGTTTCCAAGGGAATCAAAAGATTAGACAAAAATAATGCCATATCATTGAAACAAATCAGTGAAAAGCCAAACAGAACTTAAGTTAAATAGCTCGTTATATGTCATCGAAATTTTGCGAATAATAAAATTTCAGCGACATATCATTTTAAGTAATTTTTGGCACGTCTCATTTTTCAATGATTGATCTAATATTTTTATTTTTGAGTTTTTGCTTTTCAGAATCTCTTCTCCATAATTTTACTTCTTTTGCAATCGAATTTTAGCCTTTTCGGGAATGTCCAAATTCAGAATGCGAAATCTTGTTGGCTCACATGGAGCCTTTGGGAGTGATTAAGATGTGTCAGAGCCCAAAACTGAAAATCTTAAAATTAGTTATAATACTCTCCAAAGTAAATAATTATTTGAGACAAAAAAAAGCCGTATGACAGACGTAAAGCACCAACGAGTTAATTTATGTAAGCCTGAGTTATATTTAGCATTCGGCGAACGTTACGATCAGTTCTTTTATAGAAAAATTCTCCCAGTAATAGAAAATAATGTCTGGGTAGGATTTTTACATAGATATGGCATTAGGGTAACTAAAATCGAAGTTAAAGAGAAATTAAACATTCCTGGGTTAAAGAGATACGAAAGAATGCAGTACTGATGCAATTGAAGTGTAATTGTACACTTATAACCCCTGACTAATTGTGCACTTATAACCCCTGACATGAAGGATAAGGGGAGCTGAGGAGCATGCAGAAGTGCGATAAAGACCAGAACTGCTGAGACGTAAAGCGAAGAAACATCGAGAGACTCTGAAACAAAACCCTAGAGGAGTATCTAAATCCGGAGCGAGAACAACAAAAGAAAGGAATGCAGTGTAGGGAAATAGAACAGAGAAGAGCATGATTATAATTTCTTGAAAACCAGAAAGACTGGCTTAAAATAACTAAATTTATCGTACATTAAGTTTATTAAAAGTTGAATATTTATTGTAGTAATGACACTTTAGCAAGTAGAAATAAGCTATTTTTAAGAGACATTTAGGATTCGACGGACTACTTAAAATTTATTTTAGTTGTAGTGTATAGTTATTTAAGTTGCTTTTCGCATCTGCATGTAGAACGATTATAGTAGGTGAAGTTTTTCAAAATTATAAAAACTTTATGAACTATTTTCTGTTATCAAAGAGTAGTTTGTTCTTTTCAAATTTATCTGACCATAGGCTTCATACGTTGTTATTATTAGCTATCGCTATATAAACGAGATAGTCTATGTCTAGTCTTCCATTTTGTGGATTAGAGTAAAGTTATGTCGGGTCTATTGTGGGGGACATTTTTATCGGTGACCAGCTGAAAAGACCCCGGCACTGCCCGGGTTTTGTAGTTTCCTACTACTACTACTACTTTTGGTAAAAGTTCCTGATCCTTATATCCTTATATAGCATTCGAGGGGTTGAAATGAAGAAGAAACAACGAGTTATTAGAGTAAGATTATTCCTTCAGAAGATGCTATGTATTGGTTTTGAGCGGACATAGGAAGCTTGAGATTTTGAAACCCTCTTCTTCCCATTCAACTGTTTATAGGCTGGAATAAAATTAAAATGCCACATTCACACTTTTCTACCCAAAAACTTAGTACAGCAAAATTTACTACACACGTAGGACTAAAAATTTCCAAACCCCTGTGTTTCTTTAGGAATTATCATAAACTTCAATCAAAGCATGAATTTGTAAAGATATCAACTAACACGGAATGAAAATGATGAAAGGTCGTCTGGCTAAATTTGAAGTAGCTTAGCTTTTGTCTGCTAGTTTTGAAAGTATTGTAGAAATGTTTTAAACATCGGGCAAAGCATGACGTAGATGTGTAAAGAATTCTTGTTTATAAGTAATAAGGGGCTGAAAATAGCGAAGGGCTGGTTAAACGGAATGTTTAATGTTGCCTAAATTTTATGCTAATAGTAGAGGACGTGTGAAAAATTTGGTACCTATCGGTCATAGCATTAATTAGATTAGTGTATGTAACGTATAATAGGGGATGAGAGGAAAATTTGTGTTTCCTTTTTTCCCGTGGTTGAAAAGAATTGGTTTGCACAATTGGTAAACATTGTTGAATGCGTGTAAATAGGGATCGAAAACATGTAATAAGGAAGTGGAAGGGGTGTTACTAAAATGAGAACAGTAAGTTCTAATAATTATTATTTATTCTGTCATACAAGCTTTTCGAACATGTTATCTCTTTTATTGAAAGTATGTTCGCATAAAACTTTTTAAGTAGCTCCCATTTCTCTTTATATATTTAATAGCTTTAAATTTGTTTTGAATCGTATATTCACTGAAGGTCACTGTTAAATTAGCTCTGAGATGAGGCTGGCATGTTATTACAAACTCTCGTAGGCTTGCCTCAGATATTACCTAACCAGGGCACGGGCTGTCTATTTTTCTCATGAAAGACTGTCCCTAAGGAAAAATGACGAGATATGGGAGAGACAGAGTGGACTGTGAAATGAAAGAAGAAAATATGAACGAGCGTATGACAAAGACAGCGAAATATAAAACAGGTCTCCGAAACTGATACGAAGAATACATGGGAGAAGATTATATGAGAAATCCAAGGATGAAAATGGCCGAGGTAAAAGGAAAGAAAGACGACTAAATTGATCGTTTCCATAGCAACTACGACGAGAAAGGTCCTATTCCTTAAATTGGCTCTATGCAGTCCAGCTTCGTATTGAGATAACTAATGGGCCTGCAAATTCTTGTTTAGGCAATCTGCCAAGACGAAGAGTTAGTTGGGAGACCTAACTGTGAGGCGCTGCAGTAACAAGAGAGGATCTAGAAAGCAGAGAAAAACGAGTGCCATACGTACGATTTATTTCCGTCCTCTCTGTCCGACTTTTTTGCATGCTTTTTTTTTTCATGCGAGGCGCTTAATGTTGTTTTAATGAGGAATACATGCGGATACATGATGTCTGCAACTACTAAACTAATTCGGACTAATGCTTCTCCAATTAGAACATCCATTATTCTAGTAGAAACCCATGTACAGACTGATTCTACAATGGATTAGCAACGCTAGGAATTGTCAGTATGATCATAAATATATTTTAATGCCCTATGAATATGTAATTGCCTAAATGATGAATATGGCACAGGCTTATAAATCATAGCCAGACTCTCAGTCAATTTTAAATCTTAGTTCCTTGTTTGAACTTAAGATGTGCCTTATTTGATATCGTTCACGATCTAACTGAGCTGAGGCGTTCTATCTCTTAAGGAGTTCTACTTTAAGTTCAAGCTGTCTTAAAAAAATATTTATCCTCTTGTTCGTTTGTTGAAATTGAATACTTTACTGAGTGAAGTCTACAAAAAAAACAGTGAACAGAGTTTAATAATGTGAACATATCTAGATTTACAATATAGGCTACCTCTTTGTATAATTTACTCGTAGAATATTTGATGACGGAATGCAATTATCTTTAATTTCTTGTTTCTCATACTCTCTAAAGGATTTTTTTAAATGTAATATTACGTGATTCTTGAAAAGGCTCAGCCTAGGCTTCATACATTAATTAATTTATCCAAACAATGCATCAGCAGCGAGTATGCTACGTCAGAAGTGTGGAAAAATCCTTATTCATCGCTATAGGCTTAGTGCTGAGAAAAATTGATGCTATTCAAGCAATTTTATAGGTGTGAACATTTTAAATAAACATTGTGTTTTACCGTAAACTGAGTATTCTAAGTCAGAAAAATCTTATCCAGTGATAACCTTATTCATTGCTGAGAGCTTTGTATTAGTCTAAGAAAAGGGTGTTGACGACAGAATATGTGATGATTATATTAGTTATTTAGAAACAGGTTATCTTAAAGAGATGCTGTTGCCTAACATTTCAATCAGTCTGTACCAGGCAACGATAGCGACTTCAACTCGGCGTAAAATCTGGAAATTATAATATGACAGCAGGGAGACAGTTTTATCCGAGACATGTCTTGAAGACTTTGCTAGGAGATAACCCATCCTGTCCGTCACAGACGTCTCAGGTTATTATTGAAAGAATTTCAATCTAAAGCAACTCCCCTTCAGGTACAATACTTCGGGAAATAACAATGCTATATTTGTTCGTGAATAGAAAACCTGATTGAAACAATCTTCAATTTCAGCTTCCTTGGTTACGTTATGGACAATGGCCAGAAGCGAATAGTTGTGACAAACGTTGACGGTAACAAAGTATCATTATTATCATTATTATTATTATTATTATTATTACTGTTATTGTTACAATCGGTAGAATACATAGCCATCAGCAGCGTCGCCAGGAATTTTATTAAGGGGTGGGGGCAAAATCAATTTTGGACCTCAATTTGAAATTATTAGGCTAAATACATTAATATTCACTTAGTTAACCGGATCGTTATTTTGAACCCAAGCTGAATTCGACGAGGCTACAAAGTTTTTTAAGTTAACAGAATACGCTCTTTTGAGCAATGGCCTTGGTTAGATATTATAATAAATACATATTATAGTTATAATTAGTTAATACTTGCTAAACTCATTATAAAGTAATTCTATTTTTTTTTTATTCTCCATGCTACAACTGTAGGTTGACAAAGAGTACCACAAATAAATGAATCCATAAGGCAATTCAGAGGGGGCTGCCCCCCTTGCCCCCCATGCCGACGCCCATGATAGCCATCCGGAGGTCGCTGGATTGATGAATGATAAGGTTAGCAGGTTTTGACTCAATTAACTTAATCCTTCTGTTGACACTATGGCACAGCTTCTCAGCAATCCTGGGCCCTGTTTCATAGAACTTGCTAAAGATATTAGTTAATATTATAACTGATAATATTATTTATTAGTTAACAAAATCTTGTTTCATAAAGATATGAACCCATAAAATCTCTTCACTAAGATTATTAGTTCATTAGTCAGCTAATTGATTTGGAGGTTATGTCAGGATTTTTTCTTCTTCTTCTTCTTAGTATTTTTGTCAATACTATTTCAAAGCTGAACGGCCTACATAAATCTCCATAAATGTAACAAATAATAACTAGGTGTTAGAAATGAATAAATTTGCCAGGCACTTACTCAAGATAGCAGTACGCTTATGTACTAAAATATAACCTCAAATCCTAAAAACTTACGACAAAAATTCTTTTCATAGCGTATGTAAGCCATTTCTAAATTGATAATTAAATCAGAGTGATTCATTTTCCCCAAATTTATGATAACGAAATCTGAATTGCATGGGTTTGAGAATAAGTTATTGGTCCAAAAATACTTATAGAAAAACACCTAATATTATCATTAAATTTTATTTGTTCTGCAATCTATGAAACAGTTTACTATTAATATTAACCATATTTACTAATAATTTAGAGCCATGAACTCATAACTAATATTATCAGAAAATATTCTTAGGAAACAGAAGACTACTAATAATAACTAATATTATTATGTATTTGGTAATAATCTGAGTTCTATGAAACAGGGCCCCGGGGTTCAAGGCGGTCGAAGTGTAAGGTTTACCACGTTGTCACCTTCCTGTGTCTCCTGTATCGTTTGTTTGGAGCCTGTACCTGTTGGAACCCTCTAAGCTTCCAAAGTTTTCATTTATAAAAGTGAATCGTTTACTTATAAACGAATATTTTGCAGCAGTATTACGTAAAAATAACACCAAACATAATATTAATAATAACACCATTAATTGAATTTAATGGTCTGCAATATTAACGTAACGATATTACAAGTAGATTTGAATAAATTTATATAACATTTAATATTTTTTAAACTCTAATTTGGCGAGGACAAACACAGGGTTATTATTAGCCTATGTTCTTAAATAAAAATAGTGGACTTTCTTAAACATTTATTCATCTCTGAAGATAACTTGGAGCACAATATTTTCTTACAAAAATTGAAGTTGAATTTAATTTTATTTAACTCACATAAATACAAGCACAATACATTACACTGAATGAGCAAAGCTTTACATCTTTACATCTTCGTGAGGTACCAGTAATGGAGTTGTCTATCAACGTCATAAAAAAACTCCAAAGATATCTTGAAACTTCACCTCTATGAATCGTAATGTTAAAACATTCTATTGATCTAATTTCTTGTCTTATTGTATTTTATGTGTATGATTTCCGATTTTTTTTAGTTTTGTCTCTTGCAACCTCTGAATAGGGGAAATAGTTATAAATAAAATAGATTTTAGATTTTTAGAGATTAAATTAGAATCTGAAAATATAAGCTGTAAGCCTATCTGTAAATGTAAGAATACATATTATATAGAGATTAAATGTACTAGAAGAAAACTAAAATGTAGAAGTTGTAGCCTATATTAGATAAAGCTGTTATACAATATGTTTAACTTTTTTATTCAATTTATTGTTATGATAAGTAGCTAAAATTGAATTCTTTTTAAGAGAAAAAATAATCTTGGGCTAAAGAAAAGTCTCTCTCTTGATTGAAGATGGCCAATCCAATCAACAATCTCGGTGACTTAAGAAGCACTTGCCCGTGGTGATTTAACTCGCTGATGTAAAAGAAAAATAAATCAAAAAGCATTGTTGGTTTTTTTTTTTTTTTTTTTTTTTTTTTTTTTTTGTAAGCGGCAGATGACTCGGGACTTGGCTCTTAAAGTTGAGTGGCAATAGAAGAAGAGAGATGAAACAAAACGAGTGATCTTACGTAGAAGCTAACCCGGCATCAATCCCATAATGAACAAACGAGTAGACATGGGTAAATAAAGAGATAGCAGAGGTTTACAACAGGAGGAAAAGACAAAAAGAATGCGTGGGGTGCAGCGAAGAGAAAGGTGGACAAAACCAGAAGCTTGACCGATAACAATAGTAAGCGTGGTACACAAGGAAGGACACAACGAGGGTGGAAGAAAAGAGACACGAAAAAAATGAGAACGTCAGCTTAAGACAAAGTAACGTTGCTCTTCTTTCTTGAATGTGTTTTTCTTTTTATTTAATGTCAAGTCTTTTGTATAGCTTGTCTTCTTAACTGTGTTTTCAATGTTAGATCATGGGTTTGTTTTCTGTTCTTATGATTTTTTGTTTTCCTTTTCAAGAGCTTCTACTTACGTAATTATGCTATTTGTTTTTCTCTAAATTTGTAAATCAAGCACGTTTATGTTTCTCCTTGTTGTCGTTTCAAGTGTGTTTGTTTGAAGCTGAGTTTCTAGGAGCGTACATCTTTCATTTTTATATGCTGTTCTTCTCTCCTTTTTAAGTAACATGCAGGACACAAGCTTTCTATATTAACATTAGTTTACTTTCATCTGCTTTCTCTTTTCCGTAAAACCTTGAAGATGAATGTCTTGAAATAAAACTCGTATCTTCTTTCATGATTCAGTTATAAGTGTTAACAGCAAAATGTTGAAAGGAAGTTGTACACACATATGAATGTGATAAAAGTTTTACATTTTCTGTAATTACTTCATGTTGTTTTAAAATTTTAGCTGTAGATAAATGAAAGAACTTAAGACAATTCAAATGACTTCTTTAAATATAGTACAATAGGGCCTACTGGATTTTGCATACGAAGTATTAAACAACCTTATACAATACCTGATAGATCATAAAGAAAGGAAAGTATGAATGTGCAGTGAGCAATAAAATTAAGAAAGCAAAATCATCTCTGGGCCCAAAGTAATGGATTCAAAAGTGGCCGAAGTTATCAGGGCATAAAATTCCTATATAAGTGTATATACCAGGTTATTAAAAATGAAGTAGTCAAGTTTGAAGTCCTATGAAACAAAATCCATGTGTGATATCAACATAAATGATGTTGTATTATGTTGGGAAACTCTGAAAGTTTGCATTGGTATTGTTGTCATTGGTAAATCCTGTATATGACTGTTGTTGCGAAGCATAATAGCAGAAACTGCGAATCCTGCGGAGAAAGCATATTGTGTGCTAGAATTTGATAATTCTGTAACTGTAGCCCAAAGACATTTTAGATTAAATATTTTACAAAAATTATCACCGACTAGACAATTGATCTATTATTGGCACAGAAAATTTTACGCAACAGTTTGTTTGTATAAAGGAAAAAGCCCGGGAAGACAACAGGCCACTTTTGCCACCAAGAAGTTCCAATCACATGCTGTGTGTCTTTTTTCTTTGGGGATTTGTCAAAGATAGAGTTTTCGTCCCTCCACTTTCACATGACTTAGATGAAATGAAAGAACGTACCAGAAGAGCTGTGGCAAGTGTCAATGCAGAGAGGTTACATCGGGTTTGGAATTAACTTGATTATGGTCTCGATGAGTGTCGTGTGACGCAGGGATCACACATTGAACATTTGTGACTTCACAAACTAAACTTCTGTGCAAACAGATTAATTTTATCATCAATAGTTTTGGATGTATAACAAATTGAAAATGTATATTTCTTTTGTAGTAACCGGGTGCTGTAAGTGGTTGATTTACGGCATGTTAAATAATCTCAACTCTAAATAAAGGCTCTGGACCACGAAAGGGTCCCTAAGGGCCGTATTTTTAATAATATATTTAATATACGCGTATGGTAATTTTTATTTTGATTCGCAAAAAAAAAATGTATTTGCAACCAAATAAGTTTTCTTTATTCCTTTCACTGTATCAGAATATTGATTTGCTCGTAAGTTGCTTCAAAACATTTCAAAGTTTGTATGATGAATTTTTTCACATTCTATAAGCATAGCCTGTTTTTCGTTGGTAATCCCACAAGAGATTTCGAGTTTATCGATATCTGATGAAACTAATAATCTTAAAATGGGATATATTAAGACTATTCTGTGAATAAAATGTAGCGGATTAGACAAATAATAATTACTTTCTTACTTGTTTTTGTAATTGAAATCAATATTCTTTCAGCTGTGAGATCACGGTATACTAATGACTGAACAATCGATGAATTAAATGAGTTATCAGATTATAAACTATGCTACCAATAGTGCATATGAGAAATAGTTAACGTAATTCAGATAAACTAACATTAGAACGGAATAAAAGCACCGAGTCGAAATTGTGTTTTTAATCAATGCACATTTATATTATTTCATTTTCAGAATAAGTTATATTGTACAAAATAATGTGTGACGTATTAATCACTGCATATTGATATGTTACGTTTCCAGTAACGAGCTTAAGTTTTATCAGATAAAATCGCATTCGTGTGTTCCTAGCAAACGACCGTGATTGGACGATTTCTGAAAAACTGCTAAACGTTATTGGTCAATATCAAACACGCGTCATGCAAATGGAATAGTCAGTTTAATTTATATCATATTCGTAATCTGGAGAGCAATTCATTGTGTTATTGTTGTATCTCCTCTTTTCCAAATTTCTTGTATATATATTTAGCCCATCCGATCATTTTACTTTCCTGAATTTAACTGCCTTGAATAAGCTTTGGTTGTTATTCAGCTCATTTCTACTATCTTCGTGCACTTAGAAGAGAAAGTAAAATTTATAGCACGGTGACCTCTTTAGCGTATTTTAGATAAAGCTAAATCTGGAACATACAACAAAAGAATGTTGTATAAAAGCTAAGGGAAAATCAACAAAAAGATCAGCACCTAAAGATTAATGAACAAGCATTGTGTAGTTGCTGGTTACGTTGAATAAATGTTGTTCCCATTGTATTAGTATGTAATAAAAAATGCTTGTGATCCTTCGAACAAAAGAGAGCTTTCGCTACGGTGAATGGAGCAAAGTCAAATATGTGAAGCATTTCAGAATGGAGGGCATTATAATATGAGCACATGCTTGTGTCAACATTGAAGAGAAAGGAATATTTTAGTAGAGCAGCAACACAGTATAGAAGTTTAGGCTCGAAACTTGCTGGAAGGAGCAAGAGAAAAGAGAGATGTTTAGGAGTTCCAGTATATGGGTGAAGAAGAATGACGTTAGGGTTAAGAAATAAGACGTGGAAACAAATGTGTGTGAAAAATGCCAGAAGGGACACAACTAAGGGAGAAAAAGACTGTAGTAGTGTAGAGGAAGAAGAAAACGTGATAAGAGAAGAAAGTAGATGACAAGAATAAATTGCAGGTGTCCTTACTTGAAACGAGTTCATCTGGATAGGAAAAAGAAAGTAAGGGTTAGGATCTGAGTATCTATATCATTGAATTCTATCGTGGCAAGCAGGCCATGTGATGATGAACTGTGAGAGCAAATCCAGCAGGCCAGGGTTCCTTATTTCATTCCATAGCACGCGAGCAAATTTGCCCCAGCATATGTGTTATGTGTCACTTGCACTAGATTTTAAGTTATGCACTATCGATTAATCTTTTCTTTCAGATTATTATTATTATTATTATTATTATTATTATTATTATTATTATTATTATTATTATTATTCTCCAATACAAAGGAGCCCTATTTCACCAATAGGTATGCTAGGGCTGTATGTTGTAATCTAGATTGATTTCATAAGCTTAAATACATGCATGGATAATTAACCTGTTAGATTCTTTCAGATTCAATAATTACACTATAAAATCATACCAGCTGCTCAACGAAAATTTATTTTATAATTCGCTGCGAATTATAAAATAAATTTTCGTTGAGCATCTGGTATCACATCTATTTTATTTCCCTATAAAATCAGTTCTGTAGTTGGGTCAACACTCCTTATAGGCCTACGAGGGATGGGGCATAAGTCATTTAAAATTCTGAAATACACGAATGAAAGGGCAGGGTATGAAACGTGTCTATAAAGCAAATTATGGGTACTATATGTAGGATAGTGAAGGAAAAAGATACCCATAAACTTCCATGCGCGACTGCATCGTGCCACTCTAATGCATTGCGGTAGTTGGAAGCATGAAAACACACATACCCATTCCATGATACCTTAAAGTTCGGTTTGGATGGGATCATTCCCCAAAGCTTCCTTGTGGTATTCTCTGGTATTTCTTCCTCGGATATTTGACGTAGGCTAAGAATGCTATTCACATTTTGTCATAACCATTCTAAAACGGTGGCTGACTCACAACTAAATTACAATCGCCTCTATTCTTGTAACCGTGCATCACAATACTACCAAATAGTGTATACTTATATTAGAGGTGCCACACTCTCCCGAGACATACATCTCTTTCCTTATTTCGAGGAAAAAAGTTACCTACGCTCCATCCCTCATATAAAAATGCATTGTTACTATACCGGCAAAAAGTTTTTTTAAAAATGATCCTATATTTAAAGACAAGGGTCCTCGTTTATTCAGCCTTAGAACTGTATCTCCGACAATTAAAATTGGATCAATCTGACCACCGATATGAATTATTCCATTTAACCCATTACAAATTCCTCTACTTAATTCAGTCATAATTAGTTGGAACTAATAAATTGTACACCAATAGTTTATTTTAGTCTGTGCTATTTATTTAATGTTTTGCTAGTACATAATCGTTTATTAATTTATTAATATAAGATATACTGTACATTACGTAGTTCATTATTTCCTCGGAGGCGTTACATTCATTTAATGACCCCGTGGGTATTGAAGGATCATCACGGTTACTAAATACCAAGAAACTAGTCTCAATGAATTCATTTTACAGGGTTTTTCTCATGTAATTATTTTTCGAAATAATATGAATTATAAAAACGCCTTTGACATGAAAATACAATAAACATTTAATCAAATAACTTACATACCATATGTTTAATTAATTATTATCAGTTCCTACGTGACGACCGTCGATGTCTCTACAGAGTTCAAAGGGATCAGCTATTTCAATGGAACACATGTTCAAGCATTTCAGGTGTTATAGTTTCAGTAATGCTATTTTGTTGATCAGCTACCGTGATGACAAGACTGAGAAGACAATTAGTTCAATACAGTGAATCGTTCACGATTTTCCCATCTCTAATGCCATTTCTGATATAAAAGTAAGAAGTGGCTTTTATTCTGTATTGTGAAGTAAAGCTTAATAAATAGTTATTAAAATTACATTGCAAGGAAATGGATTGGTCCGTAATGAATCTAGGTAAGGATGCCTACTGTTGTAATAAAGGCTAAGGAAGAAGTCGATAGTTCTTTTTCCCCAACTATGCCCAGTTGGTTTTATATTGACACAACGTAATGAGCAATTCTAGTTCTTACGGCTGTGGATGGGATTCAAGCTGAAAATCAAGAACTTACGTGTTTAATTTGTAAATGAATCGTGAATGTAATTTTGAACTATTCTTTCTTACAGTTCTCAGAGATGACTTTCGAGCGGAACCGAAGAACACTCGAGTGGCTCAGGGTGAGACAGCCCTGCTAGAATGTGGGCCACCCCGAGGTCATCCAGAACCCACCGTTTTCTGGAGAAAGAATGGACAAACCATAGACCTTGACGCCTCGAAAAGGTAATTTTTTTACAGTTCAGCTTCTTAGAATTTATAGAGAGTCTAGTGAAACGTCTGTTAAGAGATCAATAAAAACATGATCAAAAAAGGTAATTTTCGATGAACGTAGAAAAAGATTATTTAAGCCATGATTGTTTTAATTATTAAAAACCGAATCGTAATAGAACCTTGAACAGCTAATTGACAGCCAGTTAAAAATAGCTGTGCTTATGGAAAATTAAGTCACGGCTGATTTTCTATCTCCTTTTCTCGTAGAGGAAATTTAAATTTGTTCGGCCTTCACGACAAAATAAATCAGGCACTATTCAATACAATAATGGCATGAAATTTTCAGGGCATTTTTAACGTGTTCTAATGAGCAATTTTACCACTTCTTTTTTAATGTACATTACTTTAGAACAGGGGCTCCCAACCTTGTCTATCCTTTTGACACCCCCCTTTTGAGATGTGGCAAGTCACTACGCGCCCCCCCCCCCCACCATTGTCATTATCTTGAAGGGAAGAATGCAAACTAAGACAACATAACAAGAACATAGACATTAAATCAACTAGTGAAAGTCGTGATTAATTATTAAGTCACATTGTTTATTAACCAGTTTAGTAATTAAGTCACTATTATTTTGTCGGCTGACATTGTTTTGCCTTGATTACACCTCATATATTTGGTTCCAAATTTGACAATGAAGAATGGAGAATACTTGCAACATCTAACCGACAACATTGTTTTGTTTGCAATACAGTCGAAGTTGAGAATTCCAACGTTGAAGAAAGTGTCATAATAACGGTCATCGCAACTTTGACTATTTGAGGACAAAATGCAAGACGATTTATCCAAAAGTCCTCCAGATCTGAAGTTTTGAAATTTTCTTTTGCTTTTGAATCACACCAGTTCTATGGCTTCTTCTTGCAAACTTTCTGGCAGTACATCCATGTCAACAGCAAAGGAATTTCTTGTTAAGATCTAGGACCAGTCATGAAATATATTTCTTACGATTTTTTTATGTACAGTTTTACATAAAATTGACCATTTGGAAATATGTTTACGCCTTCCTCTTAATCTTACTATCAATTTATTACCATTAAGAAAATATTTTTCGCAATTTTCTCGAAAACTGCTCTAGTGATGTTATATACTAGCTACTTGTATGAAGACTAAACTTTTTCGTAAAAGCTTTCCGAAGAATAGTTATAAGCTAGCCAAATTCTACCACAAGCCTTTACATTAATTGCTTTCTCGAAATGTGAAGCAAGAAAATATCGTTTCCCTTGCTTATTGCATCACAACAGCTATTTCAATCTATTTTCAGCGTATGTTTGTTTACTTATACATCTGGTTCTTTGTATTTTAACCTTCAATGTATTTCCCACAGAATACGCTTGGTGGATGGTGGGAATCTTGCAATTCAGGATGTGCGGCAGAGTGATGATGGACGATACCAGTGTGTAGCAAAGAATACTGTGGGCGTCAGGGAGTCCGCAATAGCTCTGCTCAAAGTTCACGGTAAGTGCAACAACAGTAATTGATTAGAGCTATTTTAGTTGAACTTTTTTAACTTTTTTAGTTGAACTTCATAATAATATGAGAATAGCGCACAAACGTGCATTAGTTTTTGCTGTATTCCAGCAGAGACTTAGATCTCTTGGAACAGACACTGAAATGGTAGTGCTCACAGCATCCGCCACACAGAGCACACACGCACAGATCACTTGGCTCGTGGAACTTTTCCTGGGTAGCCTACACAATCTATGATGGAAGCCATGCACTGTCAGTCTATTTAGTGGGCTTCTCATATCATTATTTGGGCCTGTCCAATTCCTGTTGATCATAGCATCTGTCGTGAAGAAGTTGGGGTCAATTTCTGAGCGTTTTGTTTGTCTGATTTGTAGGAATTTTTCCTCTTCTTTGGTGAACGGAAGTAGCATTCTGAGTCTCACATCTTCTACTAGGAAGGTCTCTTGAGCCAATTCGTAAGCCAGTCTGGTAGGAGTCACTTTAGAAATTCCGAGCACCCTTTTTAAAAATGTAGCTTTAATGAAGCATGGCAGTATTTAAGGACAGTCTTGTGGGGTCTTTGATATCGTATATGGCCCTGATAGCTGCCAAAGACCTCTCTCTAATATGACTCCGAAAAGACTTTCCTGAAGGCTGGAGTGTTATCCCTAGATATTTAAAAGCGTTCACTATGCTCAGGTCTATTCCTTTGTACTGAATGATGTCTTTGAGAGACATTTTGCCGTCTTTCCTGAATATCATTTGCACTGTTTTATTTGTATTTATTGATAGGCTGTTGTTGTCTGAGTATTTCTCAAGTCTGTCCACGACAGCTTGCAGTTCATCTTTGTTTCTGGATCCAATTACGATGTCATCTGCATATAGGTACATGCTGACGGCAGGACTATGAATAATCTTCGTGTCATATATTGCAATGTTAAAGAGTATTTGTATTCCGCAATAAGTTATTACATCATAACTATGTTATTGTTCTTGTATTTATTATTATTATTATTATTATTATTATTATTATTATTATTATTATTATTATTACGCTACTAACATGCTAATAGTAGGCTTATACTCGTCTAAATGTTATTTTGTAACGAGCGCCCTTTAATTGTTAACACAGCCTATATGTCAGTTTCATATCGAGCGAGATATTATGTTGAAAGGATTTCAAATATGGTACTTTTCGTATTGTTATGTTGGCTGTTCTGTGACAGTGGCAGTTAGCAGGGGGTGCTCAAAAGCCGTGCGCAAACGCGTGTGATTTTCTTCCAGTCTGCGCATTACGTCATCTGGGAAGCAGATTCAGCGGGAGTTCTGTTGTTGTTTTATGAGAAAAGTGATTTTCGCGTGCTTTCAGTGCCATTATTTGAATATTTTAGGAGAAAACGGTTAATTCTAGTATTTTTTAGTTAGTTAAAATCTGTTTGTTTTGTGTTTGTTTGTTGATCGATTTGTGTTAATGCGAGAATCTTCAGAATATATAATTATGTGTCAGCTAAGCTAAATGTTTGTAGGTTAGGAACATGTTATTCATATCTGGATCGTAACATTTAATTGGAAAAAATAACCTAGTGTTTTTATCATTGCGTAAGAGGTGTATATTGTTATTATCATACGGTTAGGGATTGTACCTTAAAATAAATAAATAAATACATGGCAAAATGCTTGTATACATAGACTAACAATGGCAAACTTATGCCTAGAATTCTACCATGGCTTTATATTTTAAATGGTGACTGTTTGTTTTAAGCTTCGTTGTTTATAAATAACAGGCTAATATATAGCCTATCTACATGAGTTTTGAAGACAAAAGGTACCAGTGCTGTACGTGATAATAGGTCTAAAATTGCATAATTAATTATTTATTTGCATTACAAAATTCAGCAAGCCTAAGACAGAATGCCTAACTGTGCAACTTACTCCCATTCATAATTAAAAGGTAGGCTTACTCTTTTATATGTATATATATTCATTATTGTATTGTATTAATGTTTTAAGACCTAGACAATATTAGTGTCTAGGATAGGAACATAGGAAGAGGCACAAAAATTGTATATAATATTGTGTTTATACCCAAAAATATAAATTGATTAGATAGGTACAGAATTAAGAAAAAAATTCTACTTAATTATTTACCTTGATTATAGAGCCACCTCCTTAGTTGGAAAAATGTTAAATTGCGTAATATATATAAGTCTAGTAAATATATTTTACTTTATTTACACATTTTAAGACCAGGTAGGCCTACAAACATGTACTGGTAACAATATAAATTTGAAAAAAAGACATCAAAGTTATTATTTTTTTTTTTTAAGTTTTGGAAATACAAGCAGCTTGCTACGTCAAAGTTATTAAGTTAACAAAATCAAGATAGATTATTAAAATTGTTATATTTTAAAGAAAATAATGATGGCCTATATCCAACTTACTTTTCCTATGAAACTTTATGGAAAGAATTTAATGTGGAAAGTCTTTATTATATTCCTATTTTGGTATTTCTTTAGGCCTAAAGATTATTTTAGTCATATTCAGAGAATTTTAAGATATATTATTTTATTTCATCCAAACATTTTTACACCAAATTAAGGATGCATAATTAAAAAATAAATAGATAGTGGTAAAAAAGTAGATAGTTTTCTCCTTAGTATAATAAATTTTTATGTAGGCCTACGCCTATCTACAAGAAGGACCGGGAATCAAAATATATTTCAAGCAAAAACAAAAAAAACACATATTTAAAATGTTCACTATTGAGTAAAATGACATTATATAATAATAGCCTTAGGGCTAATTATTCTGAGATTGATACTTTTCATATGAGTTTAGTATTTTGAAGACGAGTTTTAAAAATTATTTTGAGATTATCTAGATGTAGGCTATATTGTACTTAATTTTTTGTACTTTTCTTAAAAGCCTTCATTGTAATTAGGTTTATGCATCTTATGTTCTCAATGAAATAAATAAATAGAAGAAAATCGGCACAAATGTGCAAAAGATCAATAGGCCTAATTAATATTTGCTATACTCGCTAATCGAATAACTTAGTTCTGTTGTTGCATTCAGATATTTTTATGTGATATCTGTCATAAAAGTGATCACAGAGGAGCGCACATTCTGGACCGGGCTTGTGGTACAATAAAACTGGCCTTGATAACAGTATTAGCCTGAAAACAATTTATGTACGCACATACATAAATATAAACATTTCTAATATTAGTAATATTTAAGCCGCGCATGCGAATGGGGCAAAATACGATGTTCTCTTTGTTGAAAAATACATTCTAAATCGTCCTTAATGCTGCCATTGCTTCCCGGATGACGTCATGCGCAGAAACCGATTTTCGTCCTTTGCGAATGGCGCTACCTAATAGTATATCTACGTACCTTGGGCAGTTAGTGTTCGTGCAAAATGGAATGGAGATCCTTATGCCAGACGGCAGGTAATAAAAATGCATGTATTCTTCACACAAATGGGCTTCAATCTTATTTCCCTGTATTCCTTATTCAACATTATATTCAGAGCAACCACAGTAAATGGTAGGATAAATATAGCGATACATTAATGCAAGTATTGCCCAAACTACCTCGATACAAGTACCTAGTTTCCGGTACTTGCCGGTGTAGTTTGATACATTGTGTTACGCGTTTTACTATTCTTTTCTTTTAAATTCCCTTTATTGGGTCTTTTGTCTGATAAGTTTTGAAAGCAGGAGACTTTGAATGTGGAATAAACTGGTAGTAGCCTACCCACTATAGTTTTACCATTGCATGAGTGCACTACCAGTCAAAACATGAATGATTTTAATGTCTTTAATTATTCACTGCTAAATTCGAATGTATTAAATTCACAAACACTGCTTTCATAACCCCAAAATTGTGTTCTGCTTCTCTACCTCGGTAATTAAATTTGCTATTTTCTCGTGTCTGATTCCAATTCTTGGAACACTCACACAACTTTGTTTCCCTCGATCATTAAAATTACTATTTTCTCGCGTCTTATTTCGTGCCCCCCCACCGTACTTATCAGTGTGGATGAGACTATAAAAGATATCCTAGACAGTAGCTTCAGTACTTTGTTATTTTTATTATTTGTAACAGGTTATTATTGTTCCGTACTTGTGATAGGGCAGCCTGTAATACGGTAGTTACAAAGTAAGTTACAAGAAATTTTCATCTCTATATTGTGGTAGGAAGAAGCCCCAAGAGAAGCGGTGGCAATACCAGGTCATGGCAGGTAAATCGGTACAGCAGGTAAAAGACCCAAGACCAATGATTGTGCTTTGACTTGGCAAGCGGTTGTTGCCACTCAACTGTACTTCAACACACCTTCTTCCCAGGGTTACGGGAGGGTCTGGTCAGTGGCTCCAGGGATGGTAGAGGATGATCGCACCATATCAATGTCTGCAGAGGCAGAAGAACACCATGAACAGGACGATCAATCTCCTGAATCTTGGAAGACCATTGATTTAAGGTCGAACCCCTGACAGAAAGGCCTCTGGCCCTCCAGGTTGGGACTTTTACCCTGGGTCGACTACCTGAGCAACCTCAACAAGAAACACTCGTATCCAGCAGCTCTTGAACAATATTAATAAAAAGCACAGAACAGACAAGTTTGACAAGAAACCATTTCTGAAGTTAAGCCTAATTGTCTATTAGGTCCAAAATAAAAAGATTGTAGTAGGATTTTGGAATGTGAGAACTCTCTATGAGAGGTTGTGTGAGAGATAGTAAAATGTAAAATTTATTGTTCTATATATGAGTGAGACCGAATGGCCCAGTTCAGGGAAAAGAGGCTGAGTGATGATAATACTATCATCTACAATGTAAATTTTGGAGACCAGGCACAGCACACAGGAGGTGACAGTATCATCCTTACCAAAAAGTCTGAGAAGAGCATGTAAACATGTTGTAAATGCAAGGTTCACAGCACAGTTCTGCAACCTAACCGTAATAAGTGCCTGTGCTTCAACCAATGATGCCTCCAACAAGGACCATCATCATTGATCCCAGGGTGATCCAAAGCCGCCTTCAAGGATGGTTGGCAGAGCTTTCTTTCATTTTCTACATCCAGCTATTTCCTCCTCGACACCATCCTCCCAACTTAAATTTCATTCTTACACCATCCAAGTCTTTCCCAAGTCTAGTCAGCTTTCTCTTTTTCACTTTTTAAATTAAATATTCTTTTATAAGATGGGGATGCTGGTTCCAACCACATGCTGCCCCAAGCTTATCTACACACAAAGACATTCATGAATACACATGGGTGTCGCCAAATAAAACTAGAATTCACACAGACCACATAGCCGTTTCGAGGAAGTGGAGGAATGCTCTGGTTGATGTGAATTCTAACAATAATCAGCTGGTGAGAGCAATATTGGTCCTCAACAAGCACAAAAGAACACATGAACCAACTAAAAGAAAAATTCCATGTGCAAAAGATGAATTATAAAAAATCAATGAGGAATTTAATGTTAGGCTGAAGAACAAATTCATAGCTCTTAAAGGAGAAATAGAGGAATGGAACATAGAGAAGAACTGGGAAGCTGTGAAATGGCAGAAGAGAAATTGGGATCCCGAACTACAAAAGGGATCTTAAAGATCTTGATTGAAGAGAATGAAGATCGAGAACAGGGATTAAGGGAAGAACCATAAAGAACAAGACGAATGACAGTTGTGGATTCTAAAAATAATTGTTTGGTATATATAATAGGCAAAATAATATTGTAAGGGTTTCCAAAAAGTGTTGAATTAACCATTTTGGAAGGAACATGGTTCAAGGCCTACAACATTTTCTTCACAAAACAGCTAAAATTGCAGAGATTTCAATCCCAGGAATGGAGATGATGATGTCTTCAGTGAAGTAGTCCAACCACTACTACTAACCTGAGGAAAGGTATAAGGAGCAAAGCTAGTCATTCTGCTTAGCACCATAACTAGCGACATAGTAGTCTCCATGGATTTATCTTTGGTGGTGTCTCAAATTAGTTCTTCTTACTGAGAAACCTATGTGTGGCAAATCACTCCTTCTGGGATTATGCCAAAACAAGTAGCTTACCATTTGTAAAATTTCAGCTTTTGTATTATTCTTTCTGTCTAGGTGTTCAAGAATTTAGCCTCCTGGACATGAATATTGTCCAGAATTAAAAGCATCCTACTATAAATGTTTGTGCTTATTTGTTTATATTACAGTGAAGCCATTTTTGATACGAGGTCCTCAAGATGCCGTTACATTGGCTGGAGGCAGTGTTGAGTTCCAGTGCAGAGTTGGTGGTGACCCTGTGCCTGATGTCTTATGGAGGCGGACAGCTGGGGGTGGCAACATGCCCCTGGGAAGAGTTCATATTCTTGAAGATCGAAGCCTTCGAGTTGAATCTGTCATCCTGGAGGATGAAGGAGAATATAGTTGTGAAGCAGATAATGCAGTTGGTACTGTTACTGCATCCGCTACACTTACTGTCCATTGTAAGTTTAATAGAAGTTAGAAAAGCATTAATGAATTTAATTTCCTTAAAGGATTGCTAATTTAAAAAATTTCACTTTTTTGGAAAAAACAACATAGCCTATTTAAATGGAAATCTGAAAATGCCGCATAATGTGGTGTTTGGTGGGAATTCATTGGTCAGTAGTAATAAGTAAATTACAATACATTACCTCCTTGGTGAAAGTATCATTTATTTACACACGAATGGAATTATTTTGACCACTCATAGTGTAAATGTCTTGAAATGTTCCACCTTAAACCACAAAACATTAAATAACAGATATCATAGTGTGTCATGCATCTATCTTTAATGCACAGAGCTTATAGCAAGATGTTATTTTCAAATTTTACAACAAAACTCCATTCCCCCTACAAGCTTCTAGCAAGACGTCATAGTCAAATATTATAATTTGTAACATGGCATGAAATTTCTGACTGACAGGTTGCTTATGGCAACCAAAATTCTGAGGCAGGTGACAAAGATTTAATTTTTTAAAACTTCTATACTGTTTACGTTTTTTAGTTTTCACAACAAAACTCAAATTTAATTCCTACATAACTTTGATTGCTTTTGGTTCATTGTGTGCCAAACGTCGATCTGTCTCCTCTGGTAACAATTACTTCAGTTTGTATGTTGGCTCTTGTTACAGCCATTAAAATTTACAATCGGTTACAGATACTTCCAAAATATTTAGCTTGTTTTATAATTATTTATTACAAAAAAATACAAATTAACTTAAATCTTTCTAAATAGAGATCTGTTAGCCATTTTATTTATTTATTTATTTAGTTGCTTTTGCATATTTAAAAAGGATAACTGGTGGAGTACTTCTTTGTACTTTATATGTAATATGCTGTAGAGCCATACATGTATAGGCCTACCATTCTTGGTTTGGCTACTGTCTTCAGACTTGAAATTTCTTGTCCCACGCAAGCTATCTAAACTGCCCATTTCAAATATGACTGGAGTAACATTTGAGACTTCACACAAACATAGAATTACATCCAAGCAATTACACACATTCACAGATAGGGGCATTGCAAAAACAAGTTTTTAACTACATGACAAAATCTTTTGAAATCTCAAAAAATATATATATGTATATAACCTATTTTCAAAATTCTAACAAGAATTGAAGTAGAAACACAATATTTGTTTCTAAAAAATATTTATGTTCATTAGCTCCACCCTCCATGACAATAAGACCATCAGACCAAGTGATTGAACTTCATCGGGATGCAGTGTTTGAGTGTGGAGTGGCAGGCAACCCTCGACCTTCAGTGTTCTGGTCCTTAGAAGGGAACAGATCTCTACTGTTTCCAGGAGCACGAAATGAAAGATTTGTTGCTTCCAGTACTCCCGAGGGGAAAGCTATCTTGACGCTACAGGTAATCCCTTTTATAAATTTCTTTATGGTAATAACTAATAAGCACATACGTTATCCATTGATTTCTACAAAAATATATTTCTAGGACAGGGTGCAAAATTTCCTGTTGCCAGTGCTGTCTTACTTGCTTCATATTATTTCAGTTTCTTTAGAAAAAACCAAATTTAGTAGTAAATATTGTCATGACAATCACTGGTGCATGAATAAGGTGGTTGAATAGGATATAATATTGAGTTGGGTCTAGCACGTATACTTCACTTTTTGTATAAATACCTGAACTAGTTTCAAAGACCATCGTCATTCATAATCATCAGGTTAACACAATACTCAAGTTGGTGTTAATCTGATGATTATGAATGACGATGGTCTTCGAAACTAGTTCAGGTATTTATACAAAAAGTGAAGTATACGTGCTAGACCCAACTCAATATTATATCCTATATAATATAGCTTCACTGTGTAAACTTCCAATATATGTTTGAAGGTGGTTGAATATTCGTATTTACCCAGAAGCATTCACAAATGTCTGGAAATTACCATATTTATAATTTGAATTTCTCACATGACTTAGATTGGTTGTAGTTAAACACGGTCTAGCCATAGTAGCAAACAGTGCAGTGTGTGTCTTGTTTGATGCTCCATTAAAGCTTACAATTGGCTAAAATACTTCAAAAACGTTTAGTTTTAATAATTTGCTACATATCAGTTTTCTCAATTAGAGCAGTAACAGTGAAAATCAAAACTGTTTTATTTGGAACATTTAGATACACCTTCCAGGTACTTCTGTACATAGTCTCCGCTCCGATCAAGACATTTGTCATAGCATGGTATCAACTTCCCAATACCCTCTTCATAGAAGCTTGCCACCAGAGTATTGAGAAAGGTCTTCATGGTATTTTGGAATGTTTTTAAGTTCTTTGTTGGTGTGGAAGCACTGTCCCCCCAGATCTTTCTTCACCTGCTGAAAAAAATGAAAGTCATTCGGTACGGGGACGAGTTTTTTAAATCCATCGTGACACGGGATGAAACGTGGATTCATTACGACAGTCCAGAATCAAAAGAACAATCCAAACAATGGATGCACACAAATTTCCCGAATAAATTCAAGATCTGGGAGGACAGCCCTTCCACACCAAAGAACTTCAAGATGGCATGGAGACCTATCTCAATATGCTGGCAGCAACCTTCTATGAAGAGGGTATTGAGATGTTGGTACTATGCTAAGACAAATGTCTAGATCGGAGCGGGACTATGTAGAGAAGTGGCCGGAAGGTGTATCTAAATGATCCAAATAAGACAGTTTTGATTTTCACTGTGGTTTTCATTTTGCAACTGATCAGACCTTGTAAAAATAAACAGCCCTCGTAAGTAATGATCATTGTTTGAGAATATTTGAACTTTTTATCAAAAAGATTTAATTTTGAAAAACAATCTGGGATGTCCAATGACAGAACTGGCATCCATTTACATTTCCAATGTAAAGAATTTTTTCAAATATGTAAATGTTATTTCATAGTTAAAATGTATCTTTTTATTTACAGTCTGTAACGAGAAATGACACAGGGACTGTAGTTGTGTGTTCTGCTGTGAACCCAGCTGGCTCAGTCTCTTGGAGAGCTCGGCTGACGGTAACTTCTCCAGAAGACCATCCTCCTCCAATCATCACTCTGGGACCAACTAATCAAACACTGCCAGTGAAGTCCATGGCTGTTCTTCCTTGCTCTGCAATTGGAAGTCCTACGCCAGTAATTACGTGGTACAGAGATGGGGCACCCGTTCTGGCTGGTCCCAGAATCAATATTTCTGATTCTGGAACTCTCCAGATTAATGGTAATTAACAAATTTACTTTACATTCACTACTTAGGAAGCAATCTGTAAAAAAAAAATAAGTTTGTGAATTAGCAAAATTTATTGAAAAGTGTAACATTATGATTCGATAAAGCAGAGATAATTTAGAATGTTACACCTTGGTGATATATGATTAAATTTTAATAATGCCAAATATTGGCCCAATACTAAAAATAAATAAAAAAATAAAAATAAAAAAAATGGAAAAGGTCTATTGAAGGTTGTTAACATTGAAAACCTTCTTATTTCACAAAAAAATCTGGCTCCTAGGCATTGAACATCTAGTATATGCCACTACCAATGAACCATACTAGGTTGATGAACTGGTAGTTTTCTTACTTACCGTATTGGCCCAAATATAAGACATTGTTATTTTCCCTCAAATATGGGTTTGTAAAAACTATACTAGTCTTACACACTGCCTAACGCTTTCAACAACTCTCCATTCATGAATGCATCTGTGTAGTGGGAATCCCCATGTGATGACATGCACATGTATGCACGACACGTGGAAATTCACTGAATTTTACCAAATTTTATTTTTCCCGAATTTGTGCTTCTGCTTGTATAGCACAGTTACTTCTCTATTCTTATGTATAAAGCTTTTTTTAACCACCAGTAATGGTGGAAATGACCATGTGGAAAAGAAAGCATCATTACTGTCTCAATGCGTAAATAAAGACGAGAGAAGAAGTTCTCACATGAACTTCAGAATTCCTTTTTATGTGAAGCAAGATGTACTAATAAGTTATTTTATTTTTTCGTAACTGTTGAAGCCGTTCGCTCGGGCGTCACTTATGAAGCCGTTCGCTTGGGCGTCAATCAGTTGATAGTGTACCTGTAAGGTGTGAGCTGCCGGCGTAGTCAGTCGGATCGAGCAAGGGCTTCGTGGTGGCGATGTCTGTGTTCAAGCACCAACAATCACAATAGCTAGGATATTGCACAGGGGTTATATATATATGTACATAAAAGGCACACGATGTAAAATATACTTATATATTTTAAAACTTTTATGACAAAAATATATCGTCACTCGTACACTTTTGGTGTAGGTGCCCTCACATATGAATGGCGGCCTATTTATACTTCGTCCACGTCACATACACTTTGCTAATATAATACTTCACCTCGCCTAGTTACGCTTACAATTCGTAGACTTAATTATTATGAATCCGTACTGAAATATCCTATACGGAAAAAAATAAACAGCAACTTTATAGGCCTATAAACACACGGTGTTTATAGAGTAACTTATCCTTCGTGTGCATAATGCACAGGCGAGTTGCGTGGACTAGTTGTCTGGAAAATTGTATGAAGTGCCCCGATTTGCTGGCGGAGGTCCTTTTTATACATTTTGGAGATGTGACGTAATTTGGTCATAATACGGGCCCTATTGGGTGACAACTTCGCGCCACGGGTGTTTATTGGTTGAAAAGTTTTTAAAGAGGACGTTAAGAATCCGGGAATCCTGAAGGAACAAAAGTCAGACTGTCAGGAACAGCCATTAATTACGCGAAGTAGTCTCGAAAACTAGCGGGGGAGAGACAGTTCTATAGAAATTGGAACTTTCCTTGATAATTCCGAATTGGAATTATCGAGGAAAAATTGAATATCATATTCCGGTAGCTTGTTTCTCGCTGAGTCCAGTGGTGTAAAATTATCTATGAAAAAATGTAAATTTAATATGTTAATCAATAAAAACCGAATAAATAATTAGTCCTGTAATTATATTAATTGAATGACATATGAAATGAAAGGGAGTAAATAGATCTATCGAACGGGAATATTAATATAGGTGTCGTAATTTTGGTATAGTCTTAATTGAAGAAGAAAAGTTAGGATATTTGAATTTTAACGGTCAGTGGGAAGAAAGTCTCCATAGGGTGCCGTACAAACTTCATAGGGGGTCTCATACCAGCTTCATTTGACCCAAGTCAAAAATTTTATAAAGGAAATGACGATATTCGTAGAGTATGGTTGTTGAATTTAAAAAAATTTTGATTTGCCTCGACTTCTAAAACATCATTATATGAGCAAAGGTATTGTACGTGTTAATGTAGTAATTCTTACTTGTAATAACATATAGGAGTAACATAGTACCCTTAATTCTAATAATTACTTACTTGATGTATTCATAGTATCTGAAAAATAAAAATATCAACTTATTTCCTATGTAGTTGAAAAGTAATTATATCAATTCAATTTTCATGTATCTAAAATTGAAAAACATGAAATATTAACTTATTCCTTTGTAATTTGACATCGTACTTAAAAATTGAAGTATCAACTTATTTCTTTATGTAATTATCCTTAAATCAAATATGGAATTATCTCATATGAGTATTTTCCTTTCACACATTAATTAGACAGTAGCTATACCCTTCACATTAAAATATGAAATATTTTCTTACGTACTAAGTTGTACAAATTTTATTGTACAATAAATTGTACGAAATTTCCATCCATCACAAATGTTATCCATCTGCCTTTCCGTCAGGTAACTCTATATGTATTTCATTCACTGGAACTTATGTTAAAATAATTCTGAGTTACTGCATATACCTCTTATAAATATGTTTAATGTGACCTTTAATTTCAGAGTCTCGAATTCTTAATTAATAATGAATTCGTATATCCTTTGTTACTCATTACTCATGGTAAGAATATCTATATACTCATGGTATTGTACATAATTAACAGTTTTCTCTCTAATTATCTTTACATCAATACTACGTCACATTATTAATTATCTTATATTCGTTGTTTCACTGCATGAAATTTTCAGGTATTATTATACATTTAGTTCATACAGATATTACATCGGACACTTACCTTACGGTAATTTCTTAGGCAGGGTGTAACTTATTAGGTGAGATTTATGAGTTTCGAAGGGTTAAATCATATACATATCTCTAATTTTGTAGCTAAATATTTTCCATGTGAAGTGTATATTAAAAATAAAAATTTAAAAATTTGAAATGAAAATATAGTATTAAATTCACAAATTCGTAATCTCGGCTGTCGAATCGATATCACATCACTTCAGCTTTGCCTTGACAGTAAGAGCATGAACCATAATCATATATACACTATTTACAAAATATTTACATATAGGAAACCTTAATCGGAGTTCCTTCACATTCGTCGAAACTGTATGGGTTGGTGTCATGCACCAAATGCCATACCTACATCCTGTCCATTCGGAGTAGGATACATTTTCTCTAATACTGAGGGTGCATTCGCAACAGGGAAAATACCTCACCCGCTGCGTTTAATGTGTATATAGATCCGAGGTCCGCGATGACGAATATATGCATATAATTTGGTTTCAAGAACGTGTTTTGTCCATTCTAAGGTCCTTGCTTCGTACATAACTTACAATACTATTCTTATTCTTCCCATTTAGGGGTTTTCTTATGAAGATTCGGTACGGTATTTCCTTAGTAATTGCTTATGGTACCGACCTAATATTTTATTGGCGTCTTTTGGGTCTGACACCTCAAAAGTGTCCGTACCAAATTGCCGTTGAATACAATAGGGACCTCGGTAGGGTAAACAAAATTTTTTCTGCCTCTGATTGATAGCACTTGAAAGGGGGAAGTTCTTCACCAATACCAATTCATTCTGACGTGGCTGCCATTTAGGTTTATGGGACGGTCTGTTTTCTTTGCGCTTTTTCCATCGCTTGTGTAACCGAGCCATTATTTCCTTACAAACATCTGTGTCCCGCGGAGCACACGTAGGTAAAATTGGTGGAGTGTTGGAAAACAAAGGCCCTACTACCGTACCTTTAATCACTTCAATAGGGATTTCTTTAGTAACATCGTTTGGCGTTTCATTCAATATCGCCTGTATCGTCTTCAGGTGACGAAACCAATCTTGGTGTTTCCGGTGAGACAATAATCGGAGGTAACCAATCACACTTTTGATATAGCGTTCAGAGGGGTTACCTCTGGGATAAAAAGAGGAGCAGTGGCGGATTTTCAAGCCTAGCTTATTAAGTTCCGTTGTCCAATGCCTACTTGAAAAAATACTCGCGTTGTCCGTCAAAATGAAATCAATAGCGCCGAACTCGCAAATAAAATCTCTTACTTTAGCAACACATATTTTAGTGGATATCCTACGGAGAGGATATAACTTCACAAATTTGCTGAACACGTCAACCATAACTAAGATAAATTGATTTCCGAAGTTAGATTTTACCAGGGGTCCTAAAATGTCTGCGCAAATTAATTGCTTCGGCTTAGTAGCCTCAATAGCACCTGGTGTGACGTCATATGCAACATTACGCATTTTTCCTATCTGGCATAGATGACAAGTGGAAACATACTTTCTGACTTTACGTCCTAGGTGCTTCACATAAAAATGCTGACTTATGGCATTTACTAACCTATCAGTTCCACTGTGAGCTAAATTCTCATGGTAACTGGCTATTAAGTCTCGTTCCATTGCCTCAGGAATATAAGTTTTCCACGTTGCGTTATTAGTACCACATAGCTTGTATAAGATTCCCTCTTTCATACCAATCGAAGAGGGTTTTATCGCACAATTTTCTGAGTTTTCTACTTCCCCAGTGTTCTCTGCATCCTCATTCATTACATGGATTGTCCCGATGTCCCGTGCGTTACCCATAAGCTTTTGAAGATTTTGATCTCCCGCTTGGAGCTGCCCTATTTTCTTAAGTTTATCATTCAGATAATAATTATCCCGCAGATTCATTTTCATAATCCTTATTCCTTTCTCTTGACTTATAGGTTCACAATCATTATTCCCTTACTATTACGATTATTACTTATTATTATTCTTATCAACAGGGATATTAGCAAGAGCATCTTTATTTCTTAATTCCTCTTCGCATATTAACTTAGCGACATTCATATTATTAACATTTATATATTCTACAAACATTTGATCCTTACCGATATCATTTTCATCGTCATCATTAGAAACTACAATATCAGGTCTCACAAAAGGTACAATCTGTTCTGTTTCACGTTCGTCGATAAAATGCAAAATTCCTATCGTTATTAACTCATCTGTGTCAGTTTTCTGAATGGGGTCACTAGTATTCTCTTTTACGGTGTTATTTATCACTTTATAGCTCGGGCATTGTGTCAATTGACTCTAAGGGTCTTCCATTATTATGAGCAACGCAAGGTTCTTGGGCTGGAAGAAATCCTTCGACCCTTAATTATTTAAAGATTCTTCACGGTTCTGAGGGGTGTGTGGTCGGCTTTGTTGTCGGGATGTTTCTACTTCCTGGTTCTGTCTGCGATCGTTTTCCCCTGGGCTGACTGTCTCGTAATTATCCCTATTATATGGTACATATTTATTATCAATTACTCTTCCTTGGTTTCTATATGAACTGCGACTATTCTGGACTCCATTGTAACCCGATCAGTACGCTGGGCGTCGATATCCCTGGCGATTGAAATCCCTGGTTCAATTCCAGTTCCCTCTCTGAAAGTTACTGCGTCCACCATATGGCTGCGGCCTATAATTATTATTCCAACCCCGGGAATACCTATTCTGGAAACTTTTACGTTGGTTGAAACCTCCCTGTTGCCGGTAGTAACCTCGTCCATTTTGAGGTGGCCTCGCACTATGATACTCATTACCACTTTCGAAATGTGCGATATCCCGCGGATAAGAAGGCTGGTCGTTTTTCGGACTGTCGTGTGACCCGTCCTCGACTTCAAAAAGTCCATCAGTTCTTATCATATTAATCTGCCTATTGCCATTATTTACTTGGTTATTAGTAGGCCTACGGGAATTACGATCTGGAGGATTATTTCTGAAATCACTTCGGCCTTGGCTGGGCTCTTGTAAAGATTGCAGCAATTTCATAAGTTCTGGTATAGATTTTGGACAGGCAACAATCAAGGAATTCCGGATGTAAGATGGGAAATGCGACGGAATTGCATATAATAATTCGTCCTCGCGAATTACTGGTACTAATAATTGTCTCAACTCACATAGCGACAACAAATACTCCGTATATGACATACCTGTGTTCCTGTCGTATCTGCCATGAAAGATTTTATCCCTGATTTTACCCTGTTGCAACGGACCCCAAAACTGGTTCAAAAATTCGCTCTTAAATTCCTCGAAACTCATAGGATGCGCTTCGGTAATTACATGAAACCACCTTAACGTGTTCTTTTTCAAGGTTCTTTCTACTATCGCCATTTTGTAGGAGGAAGGTATATTTCTTAGTGAAAAATAAGACTCTAACTGCTTCAGAAATCTCACAGGATTCTGGTCATTTTCATTTGCGAACGAAGGCAAAGGCAAATCTGTAGAATTCAATACACTATGCAAATTCATATGGTCATCGATTTTACAGTTAGCAGTAGTTTCATGTAACTCCGATGGCGTACGGGAGGTACTGGGCACAGCATCTGGAACTTGTTTTCCCTGTGCTGGGGTACTCTGTGGTTTAGGTACACTTTGGGGTTCTGAATCCTTAGCCTGACTATCATTAGCCACTGGGGGAGGGGGAGGGGGATTTTCCAGTAGGACCTCGCACTCTTGTAACCTGGAATTGACTCGTTTTAATTCTGACTGGAGCCTAAGTACTTGGTTACTCGTGGACTGAATGAGGTTCATAGCCTTCCCCGTGGTTTGTGTGTTTTGTTCCACAGTATGTTGTAAAGTGCCAATATGTTTAGTATTGTTTTCAGTATTATTTAGGTTCTGCTGTAGGTTCTGTTGTACAGTTTCAAATTGTTGTTGTGTATTTCGCTCCAATGTCTCGACCTGGTGTGATATCCTCACATCAACGTCGACCATTTGAGCAATTAGTGCTTCTTGTTGACGTGACATAGTTTCAATTAGTTCGTTATTTTGTGTAGTGACTTTGTCCAGTTGTTCTGAAATGGTAGAAAACTTATTTTCTTGTTGTGTAATCTGTGCAGTCAGATTGTTTTCTTGTTGTGTAATCTGTTCGGTAATTCTGTTCTCTTGTTGTGTTATTTGTTCTGTAAGCTTATTTTCTTGCTGTGTAATTTGTGCAGTAAGTTTGTTTTCCTGTTGTGTAATTTGTGCAGTAAGTTTGTTTTCCTGTTGTGTAATTTGTGCAGTAAGTTTGTTTTCCTGTTGTGTAATTTGTGCAGTAAGTTTGTTTTCCTGTTGTGTAATTTGTGCAGTAAGTTTATTTTCCATGCTGGAAATTAAATTAGTTAGCTGTGCCAACATGTCACACTGACTGGGAGCAGGCTGTGAGGGGGGATTCAAGCTATTGCCTGAAGAAATTACACCGGCATGTTCGCTTGTACTTGCAGCACTCGTATGAATTTCATGCACACTTTCACTTTCATGCACAGGTTCATTAAGAGTATCCATCGGTGAGGCAGATCGAATTGACATAGTGATCTTATTGTTCCGTAATTTCATATAATTGTATATATATAGATAATAAAAAATATTTATAATCTCGTGTAATAACGAAGAAAAATATGAAGCTTTAGAAAAATTAAATTTTACTCTTATTTACAGAACAATAAGATGAACAGAAATTTGTACTCACAAGCAAACTTTATGGCTGTACAGCTGGTCTCAATGGTGTCTCGAGAAGGTCAGTAGTCCAATGACGAATTCGTTCCGCTGAATAGTTTGAGGAGGGTTTAGAATTACTTTGTGGACAAAAAAAATCACTTGGGAGGGCTGATGGAGAAAAACTTTCACTCGTATCCAGTTGGTGTGATGAGTAATGAATAGTGTTGTTGATTAATTGATTGTTGAAACTAATTAATAAAACACAGAACATCATTCATGCCTTATACGTTGGGTCGTCATTTATGAAGCCGTTCGCTCGGGCGTCACTTATGAAGCCGTTCGCTTGGGCGTCAATCAGTTGATAGTGTACCTGTAAGGTGTGAGCTGCCGGCGTAGTCAGTCGGATCGAGCAAGGGCTTCGTGGTGGCGATGTCTGTGTTCAAGCACCAACAATCACAATAGCTAGGATATTGCACAGGGGTTATATATATATATGTACATAAAAGGCACACGATGTAAAATATACTTATATATTTTAAAACTTTTATGACAAAAATATATCGTCACTCGTACACTTTTGGTGTAGGTGCCCTCACATATGAATGGCGGCCTATTTATACTTCGTCCACGTCACATACACTTTGCTAATATAATACTTCACCTCGCCTAGTTACGCTTACAATTCGTAGACTTAATTATTATGAATCCGTACTGAAATATCCTATACGGAAAAAAATAAACAGCAACTTTATAGGCCTATAAACACACGGTGTTTATAGAGTAACTTATCCTTCGTGTGCATAATGCACAGGCGAGTTGCGTGGACTAGTTGTCTGGAAAATTGTATGAAGTGCCCCGATTTGCTGGCGGAGGTCCTTTTTATACATTTTGGAGATGTGACGTAATTTGGTCATAATACGGGCCCTATTGGGTGACAACTTCGCGCCACGGGTGTTTATTGGTTGAAAAGTTTTTAAAGAGGACGTTAAGAATCCGGGAATCCTGAAGGAACAAAAGTCAGACTGTCAGGAACAGCCATTAATTACGCGAAGTAGTCTCGAAAACTAGCGGGGGAGAGACAGTTCTATAGAAATTGGAACTTTCCTTGATAATTCCGAATTGGAATTATCGAGGAAAAATTGAATATCATATTCCGGTAGCTTGTTTCTCGCTGAGTCCGGTGGTGTAAAATTATCTATGAAAAAATGTAAATTTAATATGTTAATCAATAAAAACCGAATAAATAATTAGTCCTGTAATTATATTAATTGAATGACATATGAAATGAAAGGGAGTAAATAGATCTATCGAACGGGAATATTAATATAGGTGTCGTAATTTTGGTATAGTCTTAATTGAAGAAGAAAAGTTAGGATATTTGAATTTTAACGGTCAGTGGGAAGAAAGTCTCCATAGGGTGCCGTACAAACTTCATAGGGGGTCTCATACCAGCTTCATTGTCCTTCAAAAATTCATGGTCGTCCTATATGCGAGGTGATCTTATACTCAGGCCAATACAGTACTTGAAAATTGTATTAAGTACAACTTAACTTTCATTCATTCTGATAGTATACTGTGTCCCTAAAATCTAGTAACACTTTTCTTAATTCACTACACAAAAACTACAAATGATACAGCTTTCATGTATATGTCATATTAAAGAGGAACTCAAATGGTTTTGTTTGCATTTTACTCCCAATGCTTGTTAATTTCCGCATTTGCCACAGTTGGCAATTTTTCAAGTTGGCGAAATTCCAGGATATTAGGCCTACTCCCTGTGACTTCTTCCTATAGAGGATACATGGTGTAAGTACCACTTTTACCACAAAATATACAAGAACTGAAGCAAAGAATTGAAGAAGGTGCCTCCACTGTAACTGAGGATATGCTCCAAAGAGTATGACAAGTATCAAGTTACCGGTACTTGTGGTTCCCATATTAAGTCATTGTGAATCTAAACATTGAAAACAAAACCATTTGAGTTTCCCTTTAAGAAAAGTGTTACCAGACTTTAGGAGCATACAAATAAGGACCTACATTTTCTGCATTTGTGATAAAACTGACTTTTATTAAATATAACTCAAAGTACTTGGGAAGCTATTTAGAGGCTTTATGTACTAAGTTAATTCCGTGATAATGTGTCCCAGAATCTAAAATTTAGAAATGCAGTGGAAAACAATAAATGTTCAATTCTGACTTCTTTGAACATACAAACGTTAATGTATTTCTGACATGTCTGCCTATATTCACTGAATGCGGTTCCTACAAAATAACACAAAAATAATTTTAAAACATCAATTTCCAACAAAAAATATAATAAAAGCACACATCCCTATATACGTAGATTTACATATAAATCTCAGCTGATCAAAATAGTACATTATGCTAGTTAAGACATGTATTAATTCAGTTTTTTGTTATGTTTAGATCTTGAGAAGAGAGACAGTGGGCTCTATACCTGTGTGGCGTCATCCCGCAGTGGCAAAGCTACATGGAGTGGCTCTCTTAGACTGGAACTGCCTACAAATCCTAATATCAATTTCTTCAGGGCACCAGAGCCATCCACATTCCCTGGACCTCCGAGCAGACCTCATATCGTAAATAAGACTGATTCAAGTGTCACCATATCCTGGACAAGAAACAATAAAATTGGCTCTTCTTCCTTACTTGGGTACCAGGTATGTCATGATTCTGGGTTCAGAATACTTATTATATTCTTAATTCTATACAGATGATGCATTTTTTTTTTTTTTCGCATGCACAGAAAATGATCTTTAGTGACTCCTATGTAAATTCATTATTACAACAAAAGACTAGGCCTTTATGTCATGATAGTATGACATCATGACATAGTGATTCTACTCCACATGAATCTAGCATTCGTACCCACATTTGAAATGGGATGATTTTTTCCTCCAAATTGGCAGTTATAGGAAGGAAGCTTGATATTTTAAACTTGTGGAATTTGCCATTTTGTGTGTTTTAGAGTTGCTGACTAGTAAAAAACATACTTTACTGGTTAGCAAAAACAGTAGACTCGATTATCAATGGTAATTTGTGTAGAAAATCAGTGAATAATCAAAAAGGGACAAATCAACACGGCCATGCTTTTAAACAATTTTTATTTATGGTAGGTGACCTACACATACAATTACAATTTAATAAACAAAAGTTTACAAGTTTTTGGTTGACATTTCATTAAAAATTGGTCAACTTTAAAAACTTGTTACCTCCAAAACCATACCTAAAAGAGAGATAAAAAGATAGTACGACTGCAAATAATCTGCTCGCAAATAATTGAGAATTTACTGTACTGGATGTATGTTAGAATAATTTTATTAATTGCTACATATTACTTTAAAATTACATTTTTTTACTTAGGTTTCATCATTTCTTTGTGTTGCAGATAGAGCTGTTTGGTCGAGAACCAGGCGGCCTCATGGGGTCTGGAGGTTGGGTTGTAGCAGCACGCAGGGTACAGGGACCAACATACACCCAGTACCACCTTGCACCAGGTGTCAGCTACACATTTCTAGTGAGGGCAGAAAATTCACATGGCCTGTCTCCCCCGAGTCCGCTCTCAGAACCTGTCACCATCACGACAACTGGTCTCACCTGGCCAGGAGCTGACAGTGAAGAAGAAATGCAGCTAAATGAAGCAAGAGCCAGTCTCCTGCAGGGGCATGTAGTGGAACTTGTTGATGCTCAACCCTTAACTTCAACTTCTGTGAAATTAGTATGGGAGGTAAGGTTCGAACTTTGTACCAGTAATCATGTTATGTTTATTCCCTTGGAAAATTTCCATTAGTCAGAAAATTAAGAAAAAAATCGAGCTGGATTTTTTTTTAAATTGAAGGGGGTATTAAAACAATAAATATTATAATCGAAGTTTGTGTTAAAACTCCAATGTGAATTGAATTAGTGGGGAATTATTTATTCAGTTTTATTGTTATGGTTCTAGGATAGCAGTCATTTGATTAGAACATGCAAAATGCATTTTGACATCTCATCTACTGGATAGTACGGTATTAGTATATTTTTTAAAACTTAAAGTGTTAAAATATATTTTCACAATAATCACTTCTCTTTAGCTAAGGAGCGAAATTATGTGTTGGCTAGATGAGTTTGTTCTGCCAGCTCTCTCAAAAACAATCTCAAGAGGTTCCATATCCCTAAGTTTACAATATCGAAAGCCTTGCCCACAACTGTCGTCTGAAGTTAATTGCACCTGACTTTTGCTTTCTGTTGGCCACTTGAACATGTGGTGTTAATCAGATTTTTGCCAGAGACGAACTTTGGTTCTTGCACTCTAACAGAAGATATTTCGCCTGACCACCATAACATATCACTGTAACATACTTCTACTTTGAATAATATAATGTTCTTATGCTTATTACTATAAAGCTAGACACTTTTAATAGAAACACTTAACATTTTCTTGACAAAATCCCATAGTTTTCCTCATAACAAGGGTTCGGGTGTTTATGACCTTAAAAAGTGAAAAATATGATTGCATATATATGCCCTTAAAAATGACTAAATATGACCTAGTAAAATAATGTTTTTTTTCAAAAAATAAATGTTCCAATTTAAAAAGATTAAAGACACTAAATTCGCACATCACATGAATTCAATCGAATAATCACTTTATTTATTTATTGAATATCCACAATACACAAAACCCTATTTCACCCGAAGGTACATTAGGGTTGGAGATGTTACAAATGTTACTTACAAATAATCACTTTTTAATAATTTTGGTGTTTTACTTGTAATGAACTTCTATTTTTAAAGAATTTTCTCCTGTTTTCTCGCTTCATCAGTTCCAAATACTCGTAATATTTTGTAGATCTTTCGTGTCCCTATAAAATAAGAAAAATTGAATAAATTTTCAAATTCAAGTTACCTATTAATTTGGCATAAACACTAAATTAATGATTTAGTGAATTTATAACTGAAATATGACTTTAAATTTAAAATATGACTAAGACCACAATAACTTCCAAAATATGACTTTGTATGCAAAATAAAAACTGTCCAATTAGGATAACAAGCATGGAGTAAGTATTTAATTTGTGTTTGCGGAGAGAACAGAGGTTAGGATAAAAATATGACATGCCATAAACATCCGAACCCTACTCATAACATTACTGTTAAGAAAACAATGCAACTAGTGCGAATTTATATGAACTTTTTTCTTATAGTATTGGCCACTATGATACAGACAGTTGAGCTTGATGCTATGTATCTCTTGCCATATCACTATAAGATCCTTCCCCTAGCAGGAAGTGGTTTATAAATCAGAAAATACAGCAGACCTCTAGGGGTCTCCCGCTGGGTCTGGGTAAGCTTTCATACTAAACAAGCGTTTATAGATTCCAGCCTAAGACTTCTGATTTCTTAGACATAGAACTTACTGTCCCTGCATGCTCATTGCAGCAAAAGTTTAAAAAAATTACCTATTTCCTTGCAGATATACAATTCTGAATATGTGGAGGGATTCTACATCTACTCACGGCCTTTGGATGGTGCTCGATCTCCAGACTCCTATAACATGTTAACGGTTCTACATGCTGGAGGTGCCTCAGGGTTCCAAGTTACTGGTCTAGCCAAGTATACTCGCTATGAGTTCTTCCTAGTTCCTTTCTACAAAACTGTAGATGGCCGGCCTTCCAATTCTCGAATGGCAAGAACACTGGAGGGTGGTAAGTTACATTATTTTGTCTGATTCATTTAATAATTTAATGTTGTGTTAGCATTTTAGGTTTCGTTGTAAATAGGCCCTAAAGCTTCTTAAATTAACATGGCAGTGTGTAAATTAAGCATGAAACATTTTAAATTGTGAGATACATGCTGTAATCATTTTTTTTTTTTTCAGTACCATCTGAACCTCCAACTCACATGGAAGCTATTTTGTTGAATGCTTCTGCTGTTTATTTGAAGTGGAAGCCACCACCACCAAATTCACACAATGGAATTCTTAAAAATTATCAGGTAAAACACCATGTCTTAGTTTAGTAGGCTTATTATTAACAAATAACTTAGAAATGTATATATTGGTGAGAAAGTTTATTTTGGCAATTAGTGTAATTTCATTTGTCAAGGTTCAAAAAATATGAGAAATGTGAATCGGCTTTGAGTAGATTGTCACTTTTTTGCCATTTTGTCTACAGTGGCAGTCAGGGGTGGTCCATCCGGTCGGACACCTCTCTCCTATAAGTAACACAGTCACAATTATTTTACTGTTTTTTTTAACTTATTTTTTATAGTATTCCATTATTATAACTACCAGCGTGATTCATGCACCAACCAGTCTTCACTCAGAGAAAAATTCAGAATTTTTCAATGTGCAATATTTTCAATGCAGTGTATTAAGTTTACATGGATGTGAATTTGATGTCTTATCTCACATAAAAGAACTCTTCAAGATTTTCTTAACATGACCCCAAGTATTAGCAAAATGTCTTTTGCTCCCTCCTTAAAAGGTTGAAGTCCTACGTGAGAAACACTTTAGGAAATTGCTACTTAAAAGATCTGGCATTACTAAACATTCTTCCTGACAGGCCTATCAGTGTTTCATCACAGTACTGAAAATTATTCAAGAACTAGAGAAAAACCCAAGAAGATTGAACTTAGGTTCTAGAGGATCCAAATTTTTCAAGCCCTAGTTGATCACTACTTTCTTTCGGCACGACTCGGTCTCAATTTTACATCTCAATTCTAAATTATCACTTGATTTTTTAAGGTTCCTGAATAAATTCAGCTTCAAACCAATTCATTTTTTGTATTAAGCAATGAAAGGGTAATTTTTAATTTGATAATGTATATTTCTAGTTTTACTGTGTGTTTTATTTGAATATTTCAACATAAAACAAATTGCTAAATTTACCAGTAATCACTCTAAATTTCATAATCTAAAACAAGTTATAAAATTATAAGACAAATTTACCTTTTGTTTTAGTTTTGAGTCGAATCAATTATTTAAAACTCAATATTTACAACTACAGTAAATTTAAAAGTAGATTTTTTTCTGATACCTACAAATAATTTCAGGTGGTGGTACGTGGAGGTGGAGAAAGTACAAATGCTACTAGTAGAATTCTAACAAATGTGACAGTGAATGCCGCCACTCCTTCTCTTCTACTCACCAACTTAACTGCAGGAGTAACATACATTGTGCAGACATCGGCTGCCACTAGAGCAGGTCCAGGACCTCCCAGTGCTCCTGCAACACTAAGACTTGATCCCACTTCTAGACTCTTGCTCAAAGATCAACACCACAGGTAAAAAGTTTTTAACAATACATAATGCAAGGTGTAAAAAAGTGTGTGAGAAACGTATAAATGTGGTTTTATCCGAAGTCCCGGAAGGATTAATACTGATACATTGAAAAAGTGCTGTTTATTGTGATCAAAGATTTGGTTTATGTTATCACAATTTTTCTTTTTGCGGCTTTACTTCCAAGTACTGTACGTTGTTCAGAATTTCATTTTTTTCTATCTCAACTGGATTGTGTTGTACTAGAGGTAGCAATTCTGTTCCCAGCTCACAGGATGAGTTCGAGGAGGTGACATTGCCTAACTTTCTCTTTTAAGCAATAAAACATGTTTCACCCCTCAGTTAAGCTCCAGTTTTTTTCATTTATGAAGAAAATAACGTTGACTTGCATTGATGGCTAGTGTAAAATTAAAAGACTTGAACAGATAGGCGTTAGAGAGCTACGCGTTGTTCACCACAGATCAGTATAGAATTCCAAAAACACTCCTAACTGAGTATGGAGTATTGGTTAATGAATCCTAAAGGAAAGTAAAATCAATTTAAAACTTTGTTACTGGCTGAAAAAAATAGTTGCTGGCAGTCTATTACTGTATTAGGCTAAGGCCACATGGTCTTGTTTCCGCACTGCGACTCTGCAGGAAAACAAGCAAAATATATAGATTATATAGATGATTCATCACAGAAAAGGAGTCATTTTGCTGCGTCTTCAAAGTTGCCCGCTCAGAGAATGGGCTGGGGTCCATTTGTTTGTTGGTTTTCACTCTGACTTGAGTGGCCACACGTGCATCCTTTCAAGCAGCTGTTGCAGTTCTGTTCTCGCCATCATTTCGAATATCGATCTCAATAACAATGGAACATTTAGATAGTGAATTAATTATACTGGAAGTACGATATCCGGGTTCATGATTTCAAAAACTGGGATATCAATAACTGCAGTAGTTGTCCGAGTAAACTGGGAAGAGATGGATAATGAAAACGAAACTAATATCGTTAAGTGAAATATTGTTTTAAGTACAATGTTTAGATTCTAGCAACAATAGATAATGAGAGAATACAATATGGTAACAACATGAAGGAACAAGTTTTTCCAAGTGTGGCTCGAAATGTTTCATATCGACTGCATACTGTAGCATCTTCGAATTTAAATCTTTGTATCCTCCTGTTGAAAACTTGGAACATACTTTTTGTGTTGTGTGCGTTAAAATAAATTATAGTACTGTACATACAATATTTGAGTTGGTAAATTTGTGACAATGGAGACAAAGCAAATAAAGCAGTTTAACATAGAACAGAAGGTAGTAATCATTAGAATAGTTGAGGGTTGACTGAAACCGATTGATGCGGTAGCCTACATGTTTACAGTACAAAACTAACAACAGTGTCAACCATGTTAAAGAACAAAGATCATTCAAACATTCAAATGTTTGCCAAGGCATACTGTGTTGTGGAATAACCTCTTACCACATTATTTATTGTAGAATCACAATGATTTTGTTTTGATTGGTTAATTTTTAAAACTCCTTTGACAAGTTTTGCTTGTTTCAGTATAACATACTTTTCCGAATAAAGAGTAAATAACTTGTTTTTCTAATGTACTTTATACTGAGATTTCATTGCACTAATTGTAAAACTGTTTTGTGCTTTCCTACAGACAACCTGTTGGGAATGATCCTAGCCTTACTCCAGGCTTGACAGGAGGGGACTTCCTCACAGAGACTTGGTTCATAGCACTCCTGGGAAGCATGGTGGCAGTGATGGTGCTTCTATTTGCAGCGATGTTGCTAGTAAGAAGACGCCAGCTTCTCACCAAGAAATCTACACTCACTAATTTAGGTAAGAGCCGATCTATTTTTAGGTGAGATATTGCATTCTTTAATGAAGTTCCTATTTTTAAATCTTGAACAAGCAACCTGTCTCCTAATAAAAGTTGAATCAGAAAAAACCCCACTTTGTTAAAGGTCTGCACAGCAGTTGCTAAATAAAGATTGCATGTTACAGTATCATAAGCTAGAATCTTTATTTTGTACTCCCGCAATATCTGAACTAATGCTTGACCATTTCCATGTTATAGTAACATTTCTAAAATCCTTTAATAATAATGATAATAATTTTATTATTGCATACGTTTACATTATGAGCAATGCTTGCAAACTGGTGATTCGTCAACATTGCTAATACTAATCTTAAAACTAAAATTACAAATCTTAATTTCAAATCTTGAACATTAGACACTAATTAGTCTTAAAGTTAAACATTAATCTTAAAAACTAAAGTACAAGTTATATTCAGTATTAACATTAATCTTAAAACTACCTCAAACAGAGCCCTTATGATGTGAATAATGGGTTTACGATAATTCATCAAAGTTAAAATCATTGTTACAATTGGTCACAATATATTCGTAGTACAATCATGTTACTCATAGGTGGTCACTACCCATATTTGTCACTTGTTTATATTGGTCACAGGTGGTCACTGCTCTTATTCGTCACTTGTTTGCATGTTTCATAGGTGATATTTAGTCATGTTACAGTGATCATCATCATTATCATTATTATTATTTTTATTTTATTTATTTATTTACCCCCCCCCCCCGTTTCAGTTTATTGGATGTAATCTTTTGGTAATCCCTATATTTAATTGAATTGAAGGGCCTAGTTCCAGAAAGGCATAAAGCACAAGGAAATAGTTTTGAGAAATTTTGATGTTTTTAAACAATGTTACCACTCACAAGTAGGTGATTTAAAGTTTAATTGTATAACATATATTTTTGTAGGACAAGCTAAATTAGTGTTCTGCAAATTTACAAGGTACAACTAGAGGTACCTAAACATGTTAAACAAAAACTGAAATACTTTTACAGTAGCAAAATCTTTTTACTTTTTATCATTTTATTTGTTTTTACTTTATTTTCGTAAAAAACCTGTATTATACAGTGACAATTGAGGCGGTCGACGTAAAAAGGGCACATAGGTGAAAACCCATTTTTGAGAAAAAAGGAAATGAAATATTTGTCTTAGTTTTTCTTTGGTGTTTTTTAATTTTTCATACTGTGCTGTTTGTTATTTAGAATATTTAATCAGGTATGAATAAAATTCATTTAAAATTATTTATATAGCTCACGAATTAAATAAATTATAAATTTTGAAATCAATGTTATGAGCCCTTTTTACACAGACAGAATTTTTGGTGGTAAAATTCACCAAATCAGGCTTAAATACAGTGTTTAACTTAAATTTAATCAGATTTTAATACAATAGTTTGTGATTATGAAAAAATGAAGTGGCTACACATCAGTTTTAGGCTTGCGCACAGAGTACTGGAACTTTGTTTTATAGTATCCTACTCAAAATAAGTTTTGTACTTCATTTCCAAATGCCTACCAATTTTTTTCTTGAAAAAATATCTTAAACATCTCATACAATTTTTTAATATTTAGCATGGGGTTGTCGAAGTACATTAAATTACTTATTTCTCTGCGGTAGTGACTTTCTTAGATGTTAGACTTTCTTAGATGTTCACCCATTAAAGTGATTACATCGCTCGACACATTTCTTGGTCGGTTTGAGTGAGAGCCTCTTTTCTCTTCAAAAGACTCATTTAGTAAGAACTTATTTTAAATTACACAGAGGCGTTTTACAGATTTTGCTCCCACAGCTACATTGTATGACCAAGGGTGTTCACTTGGTTTCTTGGGGTTGAGTGTTTTTTTCTTGACCTGAGGGACAAATTCCAAACACCTTGCTAAGAAGGAATCCTGTAGGCGTTTTGGTTGACCACTATAAAATGAGTGAAACAATTGCAACTTTTCCTCTTGTGGTTCTTTCTCGTAACACAGCTGTAGGCCTATATACAGCTAACTTTAAACAGTTGTAACAACCTCAATTTTCAAAATATCCTGCTGATTCTTTCAACATTATTGACTAGAGGAAATGGCAAACAAATCTTTGCATTCTGCGTAAAAAGGGCCCATAGCTCTATGTGCCCTTTTTATGTCGACCGCCTCAATTGTATGTTTGTCAGTGAATACCATTATAGTATACAGTGACAATTGACATGTTAAGCAAAACAATCTAGGCTACTTTGAATGAAGCTACACTTCAGAAATGCAAGTTCAGTTTTTATAAACATTTGCTTGGATGGTAGCACTGCAGAAAATAAAAACAGTTGATAAACTCACCTCAATAACAGATAGGAAGTGTGCCTTACGCCTGTAAGGACCTGTTAGGCGGGCCATACACGTTACGGTATACCGGTGAGGTTTACCTGCACAGGTAAACCGGAAAGGTATACCTGTGCAGGCTAGAGTACACACACGCTACGGTAAACCGGAAGGTTATAACTCAGTCGAGAGATGGCGAGCAAACAAGAAGACGACGCGATCGCTCTAGTAGGTTTGTTAGTGACCATGAAGTGTAAAAAGAAGCGAAAACGCACAGCCTGGTGTAAAGATTGGCTTACAAAGAGAAATGAATACACTCATACAAGATTACTAAAACAGTTAAGTTCAGATCCTACAGATTACCGTAATTATTTGCGGATAAATGAAGAAGTCTACCAAACACTGTTGTCACTCTAATACAGAAGAAAAATACAGTTATGAGAACTTCTATTTCTCCCCATGAAAGACTGACAGCTACTTTGAGGTTTCTTGCAACGGGTCGATCGTACGAATGTCTCAAGTATTCTACTATATCACCCCAAGCTCTTGGCAAAATAATTCCGGAGACATGTGAAGCCATCCATAGGCGTAACCAGGCCGACCATATGGGAGGGGTTATAACATCCGCGGGGTCTGGGGGGGTATGATACCCCCCCAGGGAAAGGGGGGTCCGGGGGTTCCCCCGGAAAATTTTAATAATTAAGATGCAAACTAACAAGTTTTAAGCTTCCATGGGTCCCCCCGGAAAATTTTAAAAATTTAGACGCAAAATAACGAGTTTTAAGCTTCCCACGCTTTATACTTGTATTAAGTAATTTATGGGCAGACTTAAAAAATGATACAATTTCCTTTTTTTTAATCAATGGGGGGGGGTTCAAACCCCCAAAACCCCCCTCGGTACGCCTATGAAGCCATCTACAATGTGCTGAAAAAAGTGTATCTTCAGGTATGTATAGGCCGGGCACACACGTTACGATATACCGGTGAGGTTTACCTGCATAGGTGACCTGTAGAGGTAAACCGGAGCGTGTGTGCCAACCAAACTGCACAGGCGTAGCGACCTGCGCAGGCGACCGGAGAAGAATTGAAAATCCATTCTTTCTACCTGCGCAGGTGTGTAGACCTGAGCGTGTGTGTGAGTCACTCCGGCACGCCTGTACAGTTTTACTTTCTCGCATATACGTAGTATAGAGCAAGTATTGTGATCGTGACAAAAAATCAAAATCGAAATCGAGATAACACCGGGAAAGCATGTTTCACGATGCCTCGAAACCGAAAAAAGTGTTTTTGGAATGACGTCTGTCCGTCTGTGGACAAGCACAGAGGATAAACGGTCTATTGTATTTACTTCATTTCTTGAATCAATGAATTTTTCGAAATTTTAGCGAACTGCCCAGAATTTCGGTTTTATAACTGAAATACTAAGAGGACTTCCATAAAAACTTTTTTAAAACTTTTGATTCTATAAAAATTGGCTCTAACGATTTTAATAAAAATGTAAAATTGGAAACTTTTATCTGTGGCTAATAAAATAGCTATATCCATTTCTCTGCAAAAATGACTTGACTCGTATCGATTTTCAATTTTTCTAGATTATCTCCATTACAGTAGATACATGAAAACCTACCAAAGTAAAGTTGTAGAGAAGATTATAAAGAACTTGTTAAATACATTTATCTATATTAATAAAAGGATTAATAAAAGGAAGTGTCTGTCTGTCTGTCTGTCTGTCCGCGATGCCCAGCGAAATCTACTGAACGCAGAGATCTGAAATTTTATACATAGGTGGACTAAAGGGTCGGAATGTGCACCTCGAAGCCGGAATTTTAATTTTCGCTTTAGTTCGTGAGTTATGAGTGAAAAACGGGCAGAAAACGTGTATTTATTCCGTTTTCGAAGCATGAGTTTTCAGTAATACAAATTAATTACACTAGGCTTTGGCTATTTTTGTCAAACCTTCGACATAAAAGCATCGCGATCTCTTGAATGTTGTAGCTCACGCTGGTCGATTCATTTGTTTTTAATGTCAAGGCACGCAAACATAATGTGAAATTTTCAACCTACACCGAAGAGGAGGATTATTATTATTATTATTATTATTATTATTATTATTATTATAGGGATAATCAATATTAGCCTAAATATGGTCAAACGTTGTTCGATTTGGACGAAACTCACTATACAGGGGTTTTCTGGGCCAAGGAACTCGAATCTGAGGTCGCTTTTACCAGGTGACGCTATCTAATCGTGATATATAGTCCACATGATTTAGGTGTTAATATAATGATTTAACTATTATGCTCTTAATTTTTAATTTTTGAAATAATTATCGCGGGCGAAGCCGCGGGCACATGCTAGTTTATAAAATGAATAGGTATCAAGATAAAAACAAAATAACTTGACTGAAATGTGAATTTCAGAACATACATTTTTATTAAAATATGAATAAAATTCTTTTGTTGCCCATAGTGACAAGAATACTATAATCTAGATATTGTTGTGAAATGTAGTCAGTTTACCACAGTCATAATGAACACACCAAAATCAATTAGAGCGAGGTGGTATAGGGTAATAGGGAAGAGATCCTGGGTTCAAATCAAACCTCGTGGCCACCCAAATTTACCAGTAAACTCTTATAATAACTCATTCGTGCAGCATTTGCTTCTATTGTTCGGCTCTATCTCAATGTATCCTGCATTTTTGCCTTTGAGATTGAGGAAAAAATACAAACCCCAAGTTGTTATTATTATTATTATTATTATACTTGTTAGTTTTTTGAAAATGTAATAAATAACATTTGTGTCTATGGGTACGTATACATCTGCGCTCCTCTTGCGCTCTGCTCCGCACGCGTGACGCTCGGAAGGCAGATTGGTACGGCATTTTGAGGTGCACGCGAACCGCTAGCGTGCCGCTCGCCGCGATCCGTCCCCTGTCGGTTTTTTCGACGAACACAAAGGATTTCTGATTTCACATTGGGACGTGTTTTTGGTAGTTGCGCTCTGCTCCGCTCGCGTGCCGCTCGCGCTCCTCCTGCGCTCCTGAAACTTAACACCTGCAACAACACCTTAACAACAATTAAATGTCAGACTTGAAGGGTTAAAAGTACATTCGAACAATGAAGATAATATCACTGATTGGATCCATCCGATCTTAAAAAACGATAAACTGCTAACATCCAATCAAAATAGCCCATTTATGCTATCATCTCTTTATAAATTTAAAAATTCTAAATACAATTTACATTGGAGTGTTAACTATATTCTCACAAACCTACAAAGGAAATGCACAATATCCTTGTAAATAATACCCTGGGCATAAAACGCTAGACAACAAATGTTTGATGTTTTTGCTGATCTTTATATTTTTCCTTCAGATATGGGATGGTTTTTTAGGCTACCTATTGCAATCGATACCATGTCATGATTTTAGAAGAATTCTTTCCTATCTTTACGTTTCATGCTTCCCTCAGTACGAAACCACCGCCCGTTCAAATTGTTATATATATACAGTATATCTTTACACTCTAGCGGCCGTAATTTTGCAGATATTTGAACCAAATTGTATTATGTTATTTCTAGGTCCAATAGTTCAAACATATTCGTTAATGAGCAAAATTTGCCCAAGGGGGATGTCGCGGGAGGGGGTTGAAATTTTGAAAACTTTATATCTTGGCCCCTATGAAGTATAGAGGGAAACTTTGTTCAAAGAAATTAGAGTACTCCCTATGGAGTTCACAGTGACATCAACGATTCGGAGGTTTTGGGGGTACGAGATGGGGTGGGGGTGGGGGTGGAAATTCGAAATTTTTGAAACCACGTCTTGTGGGGTATCATTGAAAAGTTCTTGATGAGTACTCTACAAATCAGTGGCGGCTCGTGGCCGTAAAATTAGGTGAAGAGAAAAAAATGCCACATGCTTATGTTAATAATGGAATTCACCCAATAGCGGCTCGTGGCTCAAAACGAGGGTGTGCTGCAAATACCATTTCATACAGCAAACTTAAAATATTTTTAAAAATTACTAGTAGGCCTATCTAAACTGCACGTCTCTTAATCCATCTCTGGGAATTCTCACGCGATTTTCTCTACCCTAATTATTCTTTGCTAATTTCTCTCGTCTCGTCGAACGTTGTGTGAGTTGTGTGACGAAAGAAAATAGCACAAAAAAATCTGATGTGAAAGTCACATAACTTCCTCTGCCCAAATAATTCACATATCCTTGTACAGAATCGCAAGACACAATTTTACGCTAATTATCCTATAAATACCTCTTCTTTCAACGATGCGACTAAAAGCACAGGCTATATAACAAACTTAAAAAAAGAACAAGTGACTGCAGACGTTTATTGAACTTTCCGCCGTAAAGAATAATTACCGAAATTTATCGAATATTTCCTTCAGATACTTCTTTACTCTATGCATGGCCAACAATACATTTTTATCACTTCACATTTTTATAGAATAAGAGGCCATGAAAGAGCGCATATTCAGTTGTTCATCACGCAAGACAAACTTTCTACAAATAGTGGGTGAACAGTGGGTGGCTTGTAACTACCCTTCAGATAATTTTTTCGGAAAAAAGTTTCAAATATAAGTTTTAGCTCTCAGTAAAAGGAACACATGTGCAAATTTTAAAGAAAATCGTTAGAGCCGTTTTTGAGAAAATCGCGAAAAACAAAAATTTCTTCATTTAAAGTCCCCTTAAAAATAAGGGAAACTTATCGCCAATCTTCGGCTCACATCTTCAGAAGGTACCTTACCCAAATACGAAATTTTGATTTCATACGATTTTCCGTTTTGGAGCTAGCTAGTTCACAGACTTTTCACACACACAGACTGACACACAGACATGTTTCCAAAAATAGCATTTTTGGATTCAGGGGGCCTCAAAACGTGCATTTATATCAAAAACTCAACTTCGAATTTGGGGGTCGAAAACAATACTTCCTCTATGGTACGGGCAGAGGCAGTAAAAATAATAATAATAACAATAATAATGATAATAATAATGATGATGATAATGATAATAATAATAATAATAATAATAATTAGGGCAGGGAAAACCGCGTGAGAGTTCCCCGTAAATGGAATAAGAGACGAGAAAATAGTATTTTTAATTATCGAGGTAGAGGAAGTCGCTTAGTGTTCCCAGTGCGACAGAATTCTTAATCGGGGTTGTGGAATCCGTGTTTTTCTGAATTTAACACATTCGAATTTGGCGGCGTCAGACCATCAGACGGTGGAAGATCTAACGTGCCCACCTCTTTCTCCGAGCTAACAGTGTGAGCTGCTGAACAAGAGGGACGGCTTCGTGGGTAGTCTGTTCTAGTCACCTATCGGACGTGGGATAAGCGAGAAAACTGCTGCTTGCCATCCTTAGTGGATCCTTAGCTAATTTTAGTGGAACAGACTACCCAAGCATCTGGGAATATTCAGCTTCAATGCTAGGAGGACTTGCGAGCTCACTGCCTCCTAGCGTTGACACCAGTAGTGGAGGGAAATTCAAAATTGTAGAAATACATTATAGTAAGAACAAACATTCGTGATATGGAAAATAAACTTAAAAAATACGTATTGTAAAGGAAAAATACTGGTGAAGTGCTACTTCACCTACTTCCCCTGAATAGCCGCCACTGCTACAAATCAATAACTCGTTTCTCGATAGCTCTCATTTAAGGCGAGATTTGAATGTTTGAAAAAGTGCTCTTTCCTCTTTCTTGCAATTATTATTGCGGGTTTGTCATGCCAAGGCTAAAGAAGAAGAGTGCTACGCAGTGACAGTAAATTAAACCACAAGCGCTTTGAAATCTACCTCAGCCTGTAGGCTGCCTAAAGGGATTTTTTTCTCTTGGTCTGTTTCTTTGATCTCAAAATGTATTGTTGGATCAGGTTAATTTTCAGTTCAAATAAAGATGGCATTCTACCTTAACTCAAAGCTTCTCGTTACTTAGGGTAATTTTGTTTCTGATTGTGGGTTTGTTTGTTACTAATAGGAAGGAAATTTACCTTAAACCCACGTTGAGAAGGAAATAAGGTATTTTCCTTTATCATAATGGACATAAGGCTGATTTCCTTCTTAACGCAGCTAATTTTGGAGTTGAGACATTTTAGATAGGCCTCAAAAAGGGCTTAGGGATGTGAAATCTGTGATTTTATTATTTCAGCAGATTTTGAACAACATGTACATGGTGGATATGCATGTAACTCATTTTCGGCAAAAATTGGAATTAAGGCTTTTTTGCCTAGCACGGTAGTGTTGAACATATTAGCAAGATAACACACAAAATATTAGGCCTAATGATGAAAGCTAGTGGTTCGCAGTAGGTTTGTCGCTTTCCTATTGAACGCGGGAGGAGCGCTATGAAAATAATTTCAACGAGCAGCACGCGTGCGGAGCAGAGCGCATATGTATACGCAGCATTACACTTCATGGCCACTAACAAACCGACTAAAGCGATCGCGTCTTCTTGTTTGCTCGCCATCTCTCGACTGAGTTTACTGTACAGGCGTGCCGGAGTGACTCACACACACGCTCAGGTCTACACGCCTGCGCAGGTAAGAAAGAATTGAATTTCGATTCTTCTCCGGTCGTCTGCGCAGGTCGCTACGCCTGTGCAGTTTGACCTGCAGCGGCTGGCACACACGCTCCGGTTTACCTGTACAGGTAAACCTCACCGGTATAGGTCACCTGTACAGGTAAACCTCACCGGTATACCGTAACGTGTATGGCCCGCCTTATGAAGCAGAATGAATGTGCATTCTCACAGGTCTTTTCTTATAACTTAGCAGAGGTTTAAGGCACAAGTACAAATAGTTCACTGAGTACTTGTCATAATATGAGAAGAAGGCATAAATGTTAAAAACTCAAAATTAAAGATTTGTGCCTTATGCCCTTATGGAACTAGACCCTTCAATTTTATATTTAAACTACTGTAGCTTAAAAGGCCCGGCATCACCCAGGTTTTATTTTTTGTAATTTAAAATTAACTTATGAAGATCTTTTGATTTTCAAACTCTAGGTTTTTATATAAGTATGTAAAATTTGAAATGAGGAAGAACAAGTCATGGCACTCAAACTATTCCCTCAAAAATTGCATAAATGCAAAGTTTATTAGTTTATTATGCAGATTTAAAAGTCTCAAGATAGTTCCATGATCGATAATATAATCGATACCACACCAATGTCAAAATGAGAAACAGTGTCAAAATGAGTGTCATTGTGATACCATTACATCACACGTAATAAGAATAACCATATTATAGTATGATGAAACAAAAAAAGAATATTTTTATGCTATTCATAGATTCGTGATATTCTAATTTTAAATTAAACTGATAATTTTTCCATTTATGAGATACTCTAAATTAAAGTGAAGATATTCAAAGCTTTAGAAACTACTTGAATCTTTATTAAAAGAAGAGTATTGCCTAAATACTGGAATGACTAGCTTTAACCAACTATTTTCTTTCAGATTCACGCACAAATGGAGGAGTGTTAGCAACACCTTTGAATTTAAAGTCTTCAACTGGATTACCGCATCCACTTACAACCCCAACACCTCATTCATCACTGCCACACGATTCATCCCTGTGGATAGAGAATAGGCCCAGCTGTTGGCGGAATTCAGAAACTAGTGATAAAGACTCTCGAAGCCTGTCAGAATCTAGGCTGCTGCATAATGGTAGTATAGTAACAGCTACTCTCAACGATTATGCAGAAACAGGCATGCTAAAATCAGGAGGCTCAGAATCTGGCATGAATACACCTGGCAGTGATGCCATGCCAGCATATGCTGAAGTAGACCAGAGTCACACGGGGGCTCTCACAACATTCCAAGGAATCCGAGGGTGTGATGACAGATGTGGAGGTCCAGCAAGTAGTGATGGATCTAGCTCACCTGCACCTTATGCTACGACAACATTAGTTGGAAGTTCTCGCCAACACCTTAATGGCCTGGTATGTATATGGGATAAGTTTGTCAAGACTAAGTTGTTAATTTCATAGACACATGTAAAGTGAAATCTGACTGCAAAGAAAACAAAAATCAGCAGATCTTGATGATTCCTTATGCAGGTGTTTCTTAATAAAACAAATTGAATGGGTACTACTATCTGAGCTAGAATAAACAGCATAACTGGTACCAGTTTATAATGCAACTGCTTCTACCATATATGAAAAAAATTAGTGCAACATGTTTTCCACAATTTATTTTGAAGGATTCATCATACAATCATAAACGATGTTATATTTTGTGTATCAACAATGGTCACAATTTTGAACAATTCCTATAGTTTGCCGATACCATTTTCTTAATGTATGATATTAGCAGGGTGTGAATCAAGCTTCTTCATGAGAGAGGGGAAACATTTAGCTCACATTCTTCTTTGGTTATTGAAAATTCAGAAGTAAATAACGGAACTCCTTCAGAATAGCATAGACAGCCATGCTCTGTCATTAGCGACCGTGCCCCTCCGAGCCGCAGGGAACAAAAGAGAAATGATCAGTGCAAGGGTAAAATTTCCCGTCATAGAAAAGATTCAATGTGAGACATAATAAACCTCACGCTATTCAGTATATTGCACCTAAACTAATACAAATGTTCCTAACCTAACGTAACCTGTCACTGACCTAGAATTCTTAATGCAGAAGCTGTTTTACCCTTCCACGCCTTTCACAAAACAATGTTACATGGCACGAACCCCGCGCTATGCAGAATACTGCTGCTAAACTAATATGACTGTTCCTACCTAACATAACCTATCACGGACCTAGAATTCTTAATGCAGAAGCTTTTTTACCCTTCCACATCTTTCATAAAACATTGCTACAACAGTCGTTTATCTGCCAAATTCATTCAGCATGTAATCATGTTCGTAATATTGGCGACATTGTAGACTTGGCCCCACTCTGTACGGTCCGGTTGTGACGGCGGTCACCTTATTCTCAAGTTTAGCGTAAATAACATTTCCTAGTTACATAAATATAACCCATGCTATACCATACACGATACGATAGCAAGCATCTGTAGTTTTATGTTGACCAGTGGTTACAATGATGTGTCTTACAGATCCTGGCGATAGTTGATATTAATATGATTTACAAAGGAAGAGGGGGAAATATTGCTGTTATCAGCCAGGGAAACAATTTGACTAGCCAGGGAATTCCCCCCCCCCCCCCCCCGTTAGTTTGCACTCTGGATTTAAAAAAAAAAAGTGTAACTACATAAAGTAGATAGAGTTCAGATTCTTTCCTTGCTTTCATACCACTGTAACATGAAACATTTCTGGAAATTATTTTATTATTAAAAATGTTCATTTCATCCCCTCTTATCATTTCAGATAATTCATTAGGAATATTTACTCTGTTATGCTCTGTATTTGGCATCTTCTTGATATTGAAGAGTAATATTCCTGAAATTCTCTTTTAGGGTTGGGTTCAAATTTGTCCGCCATCAAATGAAGTAGAAGAGCCACCATATCCTTCCAATTCATCCTGTTTTTTTGGCAGGAATGTATACTCAGATTCCTACTTCTTCAGTGGACGCTGCAATGAGTATGGGCAACATTCAGGTATGTTTTCAGATCGAATGGGGTGGCATAACTGCACTTCAAGTAAGTGGATTTCTTCCTATAATAAGAAGAGATACTAGCCAGAAGTTCCAGGACGGTTTCCCCCCCCCTTTTTTTTTCTTAAAGTCAAATCATAGTCAAATTACCTTTTTAAATTAATCACATAAAAATTGCTTAATAACAACCAATGCAACCACTTTATCATGTACACATTGGATCTACGGCAACCGTGATGGCAAGGCAACTGTTGTGACAAGAACAGAAGAACATGAAACTAATAATGTTGTTTCTTATTAAAATTTCTTGATTGTTTTTTACTTTCTGATAGAATTAATTTACCGTATTCCCTAAATTTTTGTTGTATAACATTTCTTATTTGTCATCTACATAGGTGACTATTTAGATATTCCTTTCTTTTTTCTTTTTTTTCCACTAGAAGCACTGGAACTACCACTCACACAAGCCACATATTAAGGCTTATGCCACATACATTTCACATTCAAGTTTAAAGTAATTCAACTTGAGTAGTAGCAGATATGATCTTGAAACTTAAAGGATTTGGCAGTACAGTATTTTAGTGTTTTTCAAAACAAACTCTGAAGAAAGCATTTGCCTACATTTTGGCCAAAGGTCAGTTTTATAAAATATATTAAACTTAAAAGTTATAAAGGTCTTACATTGAAGTAAATACAGTTAATTTGTATGTCTCAGGTGGTAGCATGGGTGTTCCATCATCAGTGAACAACTGTGGAAGTGCCGGAGGACGAAGTCGCAAAGCTATGTCAGAGTTGGGACATCGTGATAACCAACCACCCACTACTGGCAGTTCTCTTCCTCCAACGAATCCTCCTCCCTCATCTGCTTCAGTGCCACATACCCCTGCTGGTACTCTGAGAAGAGGACATCGGAATCTTCAGCTCATGAGGCCACAGGTTAGTTGTTATGTTTAAGCAATAGACTGTCATAGCAACTTACTTTCTGCAATACCACCACGATACTTAAAGGCATATAGTTATGCAAAACATCATTCTAAAGTTTGAGCTTTGTTATTACTGTGCACGCAGCTTATTGTGATCACTTTGGGACACAACTAATCTAATGATATTAACCGATTGATAACAGTAGCTGAAGGAATTAAATGAAGGTTATTTATTCATATACAAGATAATAGGCTACACTACAAAACACAATTAAAAATATTTATTCATAAAATAATACGTAACTGTGAATCATTGAACCACTCAAAGGCTAATACTGTAATAGACTGCAAGCAACTATTTTTTCAACCAGTAACAAAGATTTCAATTGTTTTTACTTTCTTTTAGGAGCCCATTAACCAATACTCCATATTCAGTTATGAGCTATGAGTGTTTTTGGGAGTCTTTTCATTTTACACTAGCCATTACTGCATATCAGCAGTGTTATCTTCATACTTCAAAAGCTGCAGCTTAACTGTGGGGTGAAACATGTTTTATTGCTTAAAAGAGAAAGTATAGAATACTACCCCCTTAAACTGGTCATCCTGTAAGCTGGGAACAATATTGCTACCTCCAGTACAACACAATACAGTTCAGTTAGGAAAGAAACCCTTATAAACGAAATTTTGAATGACTCACTGTACTTGGAAATAAAGACGCAAAAAAGAAAAATGTGACAACACAAACCGAATCTCTGATCACAATAGACAGCATTTTTTCATTGTATGAGTATTATTCTGTACAGGATTTCATAAAAGTGATAACGTTACCCGACTGATAACATTATCCACGATTACATTAAGCGTCGTTCATTGTATATTATAAGATCTAAAACACTTCACCACACAGAATTATACATTACTTTCATATCTCCTTTTTGTACATATACAGCCTATAATATCTTATTATATATTTTATACATATTATTATTTATATTATTATTAATTGCTGTGTTCAATTATCATTTTGATCAGAAAGCTGAAGGGCTGAAGATGTTTCAATGTTCACTCCTTATGGATATGGACACTTGGGCTTAGTTGAAATTTTATATACTCTTATTACTTGATTGGTTACTGATTAATGAGCTAAACAGTCATTGTAATACACTCCATAAAATTATGAATTAAAGTGATTCCTTGATGTTGCTGGACAGTACTACAGTAAAATACCAGTATAACAAACACCAGTATAACAAAAATTTTCAGTATTACAAAGTTATGTATTGGTCCCTTCTCTTTTCCCTATTTAATATAATATGTTAAAACATTTCATTATAACAAATTTAGAACTTGCAGTGTAACAAAATAAAATTTTACTTATTTGCCTTATATAATTTTATTTTTTCCGGCATATGGTGTGTAATATTGCCTTAGGGAGAGATATTAATCCTGAGTGTTGAATGGTGAATGGAAATATTTTAAAGACGAAATAATAATCGGTAACTGCTTAGAAAAGCAGGAGTGAAGTGCTAGATGACATAGAAAGAGAAGAGAACTGGAAGCGTCTATGTGAAAAGTAAGATGGGCCTGCAAGGGTGAATCTTAATTGAGTATGTCAGTATGGATTGTGATGTGATAGTGTAACAAGAAGTCACAGATGATGGAATTGTGACAGACATTTTGAGTAATAGAAATCCATGTGTTGAAGTGGTTGTGCAACACAGCGATGAACAGTTTGACTCTTGTGCGGGCAACACATGGCATATCGACTTCAAGATTTTCTTCTATCATAAAGCAGTATACCAGATTCCATTTTAAATCCATGTGCAGTGGTTGGTGACTATTTTGACTTTTTCAACAAATAAAGTCCAGAACGTTATACACCTGTAAAATTTCAATATAACAAAATTTCACTATAACAAATTCATTTCTGAGGTCCTTTAAATTTTGTTATCCTGGTATTTTACTGTAAACACAAAGAAGTCGCTAGGTTAAATTTCACATTTTCCTCACACTACAGTTTATTTGTTTCTCTCTATTTTTTAACCACTATGTCAATAATGTGTTAAATACTATTCACTGAACTTGTTCTTGAACTGATTTTTTCATTTTCTTATGTAGTATCTTAAATATTATTAACGATCACAAAATATTTCAAATTACATAGGATAAGGCTAAATGCTGAAAAACCAACTTGGAAAATTACTGTAGTACCGTGTTGGCCCGAATATGAGACAGTGTTTTTTCCCTGAAAATGTGCTTTTAAAAACTATACTCGTTTTACACGCGCAGCCTAAGAATCAACAACTCTCCATTCCTGAATGCAGCTGTGCACGTGGGCAGTGGCGATGCAGCGGGTATCCCCAAGCAAATGACGTGCGTCCAACCCAAGGTCAAAGCCGCGTGGGAATTCACGAACTTTACCAAACTAATTTTCCCCGACTTCGTGCTTCTGTTTGTACTTCACCAGAACCTTCTGATCCTGACTGCACTGTTACTTGCCTGCGCTTCTCTATTATCTACTCGTAAATCTTTTGTTTGACCACCAGTCATGGCAGACGATGTGGAAAAGAAAGCATCTTCATTGTCTCAATGCGTAAATAAAGGCGAGAGAAGAAGTTACGACATGAACTTCAAAATTCTGTTTTATGTTAAGCAAAATGTACTAATAAGCTATTTTATTTATTTTTTCGTAACTACCCTTCAAAAATTCAGGGTCGTCTTATTTTCGGGCCAATACGGTAAATAAAATATATACCTGCATAATGTATTGTAATGTAATTTATTCTTGTATCATACAATGTTACACCCTCGGTGTTCCAAAGGTTTTCACCATAGGGTGGGTCCTCCTACCATTACAATCTAATACTTTCATCGAGGCCTTGAATTCTAGGGATTATAACTTCATATTATAACACCATTGTCATAAACAGCACTAAGCTTGCTCTTCGCTTTGTAGATAGGCTGCACTATAGACCTGAAATAAATTCTATCAACACCATATTATTTTCTCCTACCTATTTCTTTCATATATAATTCCCCGACCCTATATGCGGCAAACAATCTAGATGATCACACTTTTAAAGCATTACATTTCGACACTTTTTTTCTCTCTCTTACATTTCACTCCTTATAATGCAGGATATATTTATCACTCATCTTTATGAAAAGTTAAAAGACTTTTCCTGCTTTGTAATTTAATACCCTCTGTGTCACATGTGTTACCTCCCTCTTTACTTCTTAATTCTTTGTCATTAGTTTCTTTAAACCATGGACCAGGAAGAATGTGAAATCCACTGCTTTGGGTATTACTTGTCCTCGTTTCCTTGACACCAGCATTTTTGTACCCGGTCCTCTGCTGTGCTGACGCGTGACATATTGTTCCTTTCTATGGTGACGTCACTTGTGAGATGCAATTCCCTTCCTCCTTCTGCATGCGCTTGTCCGTTGCTAGCATGTTTGACCACATGAGCATTTTCTCCACAGCAAATGAACCTTCTTCCACAGCTGAAGTGCTAGGTTACTGATCTTGCATATTGTAGACACTCGGTTCTGTCATCTGATTCCTAACACATGGCAACCCTGATCATGTCTGGGATTTGGTACGCTGACTCTACACCTCTCTGTCCATATTTATTAATTCCCGTGTATTATTATTAACTGCATTATCTGTGCCTAAAGTTTGCGGATTTGAGCATAATGTAATTTCATTGTTGTTGCTTGACACTTGAGCTTGAGTTCTATTTTTCAGTTCAGTGTTGTTTCTAAAAACAGTCCAAGTTAAAAAGCCTGTGTTCGATACGTAACTTGTCTCTCACTAGCACTGCAAACTTCCCTTCATTTCTTGCCTGTCTCAAAAACGGTAATTGTTCTCTTCTTGTTGCTCTCTCCTGATAACTATAGTCATGTTCCAGATAACATACGAGACCTACTCATCACTTTGTCTTTGGTTATTGCACTTCCGAATTTCACTAGAATGGGGCGCTTCCTGCCCTTCCCCTGACGGTAAAAATTCTCGATATGAAGCTCCGATAGCTTCATGTGTAATTCTGCAGCCAGTAAATTTAACACACATTCATAAATGTCCATTCTTCTTTCGTAATTCAATTCTTCCATTCCTTCTAGATTCCTTCTCTATTTTCTGAAATGCCCACTTGGATTCCTTCACCGAATCAATTTCATGTTTTAGGTCAGCGTATTTTTCGTTTAAGTTGTTGTAACACCCTCGTACCTCGTCCAGCTTGTTGTTTAATGCGTCAAGTTTATTATTTAATTTTTCACCCAGCTTCATTAGCATGTCAGCAACTGAGGCCAGATTGTCATTTCCAGCACTGTTACCACTTTTCTTCCTGGAAGCGGGTTCCGATTAGCTTCAACACTACCGATTATCAGCCAATACTGCCACAATTACCCCATAGAACCATGGATCATTATTGATTGATATGCTGTGTATCTGTTTGTTGCTCTTATATATTCCTGTCTTCATTTTTACGTGTAATCCTATTTGCGCACGATACGTTATGAGGTCAATGCCCATCGCTCCCAGTTACTGCTATCTCTGCACAAAACGTCTTTCCTTTGCAATGTCTGACACAAGACTGATACCTGTATATTAACTAGGACCAAGATTTTGATAACCTAAGGAATGCTAAAAAAATTACCTTAAAAAGATAACTTTATGACTTTAAAATCATTTCAAATTACCTAAAAAGAAAAAGAATGACTTAAAAGTTACCTTTATATGTCAATTTCCTTGCACATTACCACTTATATTTTATCACTCAACACTGCATTACAGTAAGTTACAAATAGTGTCACCATGCTCCAAAACAGTGTGTTTTAATTTCATGGAAATACTTGTTTTTACTTTTGGCAAGTCAAACAAACTAACACTTCAGTACCACAGCCACTAGCTTCCATTCTATGAATGGACAGTAGACACAATAACCCTTAGTACAATTCTCAAAAGTTCACCCTTACAATTCCTTTAGAGGACAGCTTTGTCTTACAATAAATGTAACCATTTAGTTGGACAAATCCAAATTTTTAACAAAATATTAATAGGGACATCAATATGAATTGCAACAAATTTCCAAGAATTTTCAGATTTTGAGGTGCGGAAACTTGACTCTACCAGTAGTATAAGAATAGGGCAACCAAACTCACTAAAAATGAGAAAAAAAAACTGGAACTGTTCTTAAAAATGACATTAAAATTACTAACATCCCATAAAAAAATGCCCTAACACAGAAAGCTATCTAAGAAATAAACAAAAAGTGACCCATAAAAGGGGTTTAATTTCATATTTACTTTTCACTGAGCATTGTCCAAGCAAAATATGGAAAGTCATCAAAAGTCTGGGCCGTAAAGAACAGTTGAACCATTTATTTCATACATCTCACGTATACTGTATCTTATTCTGAAACAAAAGAGGACACATTCTGTTGTACATCACCATTATCTTCAACATTATCACTGCAGTCAGCACAACATGTACTTTGTGAGTTCATTCCAAATTGGTTTGTTATAGTTTTCACAAGTTCTTATTTCAAAAGAAACCTATTTGTCTGGTTGTGTAGTGACCAAATGCTCACAGGTAGCACAGGGAATTAAGTGGTCATTTATTGTAGAAAATCCAGGCCACGTACAAACCTACAGAAATAACATCTTGTAGTCAAAAGTAACAATCCCAGCTAGAGTATAAATGAAAGTTAATGGTTAATGAATTAAAACATGCTTACAGTTTTAGTAAGGGTGTGAACAAAATGTTCATATAGTGACCACTCGCAGGTTAATACTGTTTGAACATGCATACAGGACATATTCGCACCCCTGGTGGAAGACTGCCACAAGTCAAAAATAACGTTTTTTCAGGAGGAGCATTTAAAGATTTTGATTCAATATGAAAAATAGTAAATATTACTTTAACACAAAATTGCTGCCACTTCCGGACAAGAACGCTGCCATAATCTCGGTTTTACGGGCTTGCGTATGATAAAAAAACTGAGATGTGGCAGTTTTCTGCTATTTGAAATATCAGATGCTAGTGAGAAGAATACTGAATTATATGCTTAGAATCCTTATCATTACGATTTGGGTTGTGGCACTTTTCCAGGACATGCACATGATGAAAAGCACTTATAAGTACTAGTTATCTAAAAATTCAATTTTTCTGACTTATGGCAGTCTTCCACCAGGGGTGCGAATGATATACGCCTTCTCACGATGTAGGCCTACTCTACACGCATTCTTACTGTTCTTGTGAACGACCGTTCAAACTGTCTCCTCCACCATCATGTTTTCTATGAAAATATGGGGTGAGAAGATTCGGTTCTCATCAGAAAATGATTTTGGCATTTTTTCCAGGGAAATTATTTTTGTTTTGTTAATACTTTGGTTGCACATCGCTTACAGGCAGAAGATGCATGATGTTTATAATACTAACTGAAGATATTTTAGAAAATGAATCATACCAATCTTTAGGTACGTCTCAAACTCCCTTTATCACTTGGTGGTGGGTTATCTTTAGTCAATGTTGGTATTTGTAGTACATTAATTTTTAGTTTCTTGAATATACATTTTGATCATAACAAAAACTGAAATCAAGATACAGTAGAACTCCAGTTATCCAGATTAATTGAGACTCGACCCAATCCGGATAATCAAGTATTATCAGGATAATTTTATAAATCATGAATAAAAGACATAAAGGCTCTACTTAATTACATCAAGTGTCACATCTTGAACATATCGGTCAGAGTCAGTTTTGTTTTGCTGACAAATTCAATTTTGTAAGCTAAAAGTTTTGCTTTTTCGCAAATAATCATTCCTGAAATAGGGTTACCGAATGCTCGCAGCTGCAAAAACCACTTGAATACAGCCTCAAAACGATCCGGATAGTTGGAGTTCGGATGATTGGAGTTTTACTGTGACAACAACAGGACAACAGGAAGATATGTTTCACAATTTCTAGAAGCTGAAAGAAATTGTTTATTGGAATGATGTCTTTCTGTCTGTCTGTGTAGACCCATTCCAGGTAAATTACTTGTGCATAGACTTGTAGGAGGGTGACCAGATGTCCTTTTTTTTGTGGACTTGCCCTCATTTTTACATCTCTGTCCTCCATCCACAAACAATTTTTTAGTCTTCCAAAATATCTTCCTTTTTTGTAATAGTTGATGACTTCGTCGCCCAATGTAGGTTCTTTCCATATAGCATTATGCATTCAGTAATTATTGTTATCGTATTTCCATCCTATAAGCCATAAAACATTGATAGAAATAGGCCTGCTACAGTCAATAATGTTTCCTATATGAATAAATATTTGAAGTTCTTCGCCTATTATGCACATTCTTTCTTTCATTAATATTAAAGTTGGCAATTCTTACTAAATCTAGATTTTTTCTCTAATTTACATTTGACAAAACTCAACATACTGTTTCTGACCTTTGTTCATTTCCAATTTTGCAATCTTTTGGTGCTGTTATTTAGTTTATTTATTGTGTTGTCTTATTTATACAACCCACACCTACAAAAAAATTGATAATGTAATCACTTTAGTCTGACTTGCAGCAAATGATGGGACTGTTTGAAAATGGTAGGTAATGTTATTAAGTATGAGATTCAACTGACATCTTGAGCAAACTTAAACTCCTGCAAGTGATATCATCCTCAAAGGAATATCTGTAAGATTAGGTTAGATTAATGAGGGGTAGTGTAAGTCCTTTGACTTCTCAACACTGCGACCTTAATAGATCTATTGTGAATACCCTTTACCCTATTTTAGCAGTCACCACTTTAATTTAATGCCTTTTAACATAGCCTATAATTTTCCTGGGTGATGTCCAGTCCTGAACCCGGGGATATTTATTACTGAAACCCCCACTACCCGGCCAGGAATCAAACCCGGACTGCCATGGTGGAAGGCAAGTATGCTACCTGTATAGGCCCATGGCGGCAGATGAAGTATCTGTAAACTTTGCACTTTGATTTTTAACATCTAAAATTTTAGAAAATTTTTAAAATGTTTAATTTCATGTTTATTAACATCATTAATATACTTTGACATTTCTATATTATATCCATTTCTTTACATCATCTCTTTGGCTTGTCCTAATTTTTTCTCCATTGTCCTCATTTTCCCCTCTTTATGTTCCTCTTTTCATGTAGGAAGATCTGGTCACCCTAACTTGTAGTAATTCTCACATTTTGATGTATTTTTTAAATATAAGAATTTATGTTTTTACTGTCAATTGACTAACAACAGTTCTAATACTTTTAAAGTGACAAATTTTATTTTTTTAAATGCTAACATTGCTTTTTCTTGCCGGTTACAGATACCTAAATGTGGAATGGGAAGTAGTTTAAATAGTTCACACATTTCTCCAACAAGTGGAATGCCACCATCTTCCATCAATTCTAACACCCATTCCACATCACGAGAATTGCAGCGATTTTCCGATCCCCCACCCGATGTGATTACATCGCCGAACCAGCCACCACCACAACCACCCATGAACCCAAACAGAACTTCGCCTTTGTCGGCAGCCCCCCAGCAGTGGAAATCTCAGCATAACATGAGTGGAGTTAAGCCAATGTTACTCATGACTTCGATACCTTCTGGAACAGGCTTGAACGGAGATGTTTCTTCTAACAAAAATGCACCTCAGTTAATAAAAGACTCTTCACATCCAGCTAACTCTTACAATGCTCATAGTTTGTCTAGTTTTGCGGTGCCTTATCACCAAACCTATGCACCGTCAAGGCATGGACATGGACAATATCAGCCTGTTTATCATCAGTCATCAAGGAGCGAACCTGGAGGACATCATAATTTGAGTACCACTTAGTTGTATCGCAGGCTCAAGTTATAAAACTGTTATTTTATGCTACTGATCATTTGCATTTCTAAATGTTGAATGTATGATGAGGGAAAGCATGTGAAGTTACTTTTCACACTTCAAATGAAGAATCGATAGCTTCAAGCTTCGACAAAGAGGAAAATTGCAGATTTGATCTAACTCGCAGGTTATGCATGCATCAGATAGGTCGATAATACATACAGTAAAACCTCTTTATAACGACCATCGCTGGTTCCACAAAAAAGTGGTCTTTAAGAGGGGTGGTCTCTTATGCATTTTTATGTCTTGAAACTGAAAATGCAGTAGAATAAATACGGTACAATACAGTAGGTGTATTATGTAACACACGGTTGATTATTACTTACTTTTAATGTATTTAAAATTGCAGCACAACAATATGACACTTCAATCTATGCAGGCCAAGAACACCGAGCCTCTATTTACAGTATAACGGGGTAATGTTTTCCAGGAAAAGAAAGACACGTCTATTTTCCCTACATTACATTTTGCTTGGAGGACAATGAAAGGGACTTGGCCAGCACGTTTCTTAGAATCGAGAATTTCAGAAATCCCCTCATGTCCACTGAATAAACGTTTTTATAAGAAATAGAATTACCCCTCCAAGTCACTGCGATCATCTAGATAATAAAGGCATGAATTCTTAAGGGTATTGAAACAAGCAGGTCAGGGGTAGGAGATTGGAATGTATTCTGTACGGTACTTGTACACTGTCTGCTGTAAGGTATTTCCCAGAACTCGAAAGGGAAAACAGCTCAAATCATTGTTCAACCATATTCACTTTTTGTAAAAGTACTGTATTGAAAATTGAAGAGACGTCTTGCAGTGCCCACATCAGTATTTCTGTTCAAATGCTGATTAATGCCTATCGTTTGAGTAAATTTTTTTTTACAATTTTGGTCGTTTTAGAGGAGTTTAACGAAAATGAAACTCTGGCCGTTGGTCGGGGAGAGGGGTGGTCGTTTAATAGGGGTACAAATAACATTGGTCTTATGGGTTTTACTGTCGGTTCCTAGAAAAATTGGTCTTTAAAGGAGGTGGTCGCTAAGACAGGTTTTACTGTACTACAATTTCATTGTAAAAGAAGTCTTGAAAAATATTCTCCAATTAACTGTCTGAAACGTCAGCTAGCAAATAAAGATATAACAGTAAAAATTATACAAGTACACCTCAGTATAGTTTAATTGATATATTTGTTCTTGATTCAGATCGTATAATTTCAGTCTAAGATTCCAAAAACGAATTTCTGCAGCATGGAAAACTATAATAGTGGTATAATGTATTGCGGTTCAATTGACAGCCCATGAATCACATGAGGATGAGGTGGAAATCAGGCTAATTGAAACTTGTTCAGATTGAAATTATGTTATCAATAATTATAAAATTTCCTTCGAACGAATCTAACTGATAATGATGATATCTGAAACTAGATGAAAAAGGATATGAATGTAAAGTAATTTTAAACAATTACAAGAAAAGCAATACTGTACTGCTGTATTGTACGTATACCAAGGAACATAAGATTAACTTGATTTTAATACCATTTTTACTGTTATAGTTTATTAGTGTCTAAATTCCCTCGACACAATACTTTTCATCCTTACTGATGTGTAACTTTTTCTCCATGGTAATTAAATGATCCATTATTTCCATTATATTATATATGTCTAAATCATTACTGCGTGTTTTCAAATGTCCATTCATCATTTTTTTAAGAAAGAACTGAACATTATCACATCTTGTATATATTAAACTGATGAGCGAATCTTCAAGTGTAACACATTAATAAGAACCGTGTACTAAATTTTGATAGAACTGTTAATGCAACGACTTTGGTTTCCTCAGACATCTCCTGTGTGCTGTTTAAATTATTAGCATAATTTATTAATTATATATTCTTTAAATGACACAGTTTAATTTTTTTTACAATTATATTTTTATTTGTTAATTTATATGAAATTAAATTTAAAATACAAGGCAAATTCTAATCACAAATCCTAGTTAGAAACTAAATTATATTACATTTAATTTGTTAATGTACCAGTACTCGGTTTTAAATCTGCACAAAATTTTCTTACAATCAGTTTCAATTTTTTTTTTCAGACATGATAAATCATGGCATATATAAATTACAGCACAGCACTCTTGTTGAGGGTCTTAACTTCACAATAAATACCTTCCACAGCACAGAATTTCATTGTCCAGCAAACCATTACCATATGACTAGAACTTTTATGTGAACACAACAAAATGTCACAGTATCTCTTGGAAGCACTAAATTTCAGTACAGGAAACCTTATAACCCCAGCTCACACTTTCCCATATGTTCTACTTGCACTGGGATGGGGGGGACCTGTTCAGTTACTACCAGCACATAAGACACTTAAATACTACAGAATAAAATCCCCAAGTTCATCTGAATTAAAACATATATTTTCCACTTCCTCTGTGTTTCATAAACTGATCAACTTTTTCATCAACTTCGTAATGCAAGATTTTGTAGAAATGCTACATGCAAATCTTGGAACGTATCTTCTGTACTCATTTTATTTCAAGTAACTTCCCACCAAATAAATTTGCTGTTCAACCATTTAAATGAACACACACATTCAAGTACAATTCTCAGAAGCAACTAACTGCTGAAATGTTTTATAATACAGTACTGAAATCTCCTCCACAGTCGGGAGCGTCAGCAGGCAGCAGAATGATGCTTAGATTCCTCATTAAAGAAACTAGATTGCTGTGTACTGTACCAGTCCAACAGATTTTTAAATGAAATGGAAAATATTCTACTAAAAATGTTGTTTAAGTGTTTAAAAGATGAATAAACATGAACCATTTACATCAAGATGACTTCAGTAAAAATCACAAAAGAAAATTATCAACAATATTACTATTTTAATACTGTCTTAACTGGTGTGAAATCCCTACCAATTGTTTTTTTAAATACTGATGGTTTGCAATTAAAAAAAAAATTATGCAGAGACAAAGCATAAAAATCTTGTACATAATGTGTATGCTTACTTTTCATACCCCTCTAGTGTTAATACACTCAAATATTCTCATTGTTACCCACAAGAAGAAATGCAAATGGTCAGTAGTGTAATTATCTTAATATTAACTAAATATCTGTTACTTTATACTATTAACAGTGATCAGAGGAAAGAAGAAGTGAAAAAGTTTGACATTCTAGATTTGCATTAACACAGTAAAATTATATTTAATGTATTTTGCTGCAAAAGTCTGCTATTTTTTATGTTCTTTCATCATTTGAAATTTATATAGTTAAGTTGAGATAAATATCTGCCATTAAACATGAGAAATGGGGCCAATTTTATGGGACCTATAAGCTTCAACTGAGCTTAATAACTTAAATTAAAACACAAAGTGATTGAATTGAAACTTTCAACTCATTCAGAAGTATTACTGATTGGACCATTATCACAGTTTTCATTTACGACTATTTCCACCCTGTAACCCTCTGCTTGTGAATGAAATAGTATCGGAATATATAATTTATTTTTAAAGTAATCACACCATTTTAACCTTTTGTATAGCATGCTCAACTATAAATGATGGCTGCACACCATGCCCATGTAGGGTAAAGCAAAGAGTTTAAATTAGTTTTTCTGCAGTAACATATTTTAAATACAGTGGAACCTCGTTAAGACGTTTTTCTAGGGACTGAAAAAAATACACGTCCAAACCGGGAAAACGTACTACTGAAAATAAACAAAAAAATCGTAGGGAATATGTAGATAGGCCTATGTTTTCTAAGTTGCTCAGAACCGCCCAAAAGTGCATCCTAATGACTCAGAAATACCCACAGTGATACACAGGTGCTTCTATGCTAAGCCATTTGTTACGAGAGAATTATATTATGTAAACGAATACATAGGCCTAACAATTTTATCTGGGAAAAAAAAACTTTCAAAAATTGATGGAATGTATGGGAGCCATATTTAATGAAAAATCAAGACGAAACTCACAAAGAAAGCATCTATTTTATTCTGAAAATCACACATGAAACAAGTTGCACTCCACAATCTATTACCAAGCACGAAATATTGTAATTGTGCAAAATATCACATGTGCTAGTTCTGTAAACAGTCGTGTACACGGTCATGTTCACAGCCACAATTTGCTAATGAAATGCGATCCAATACCGACGTGAGAAGCACGATCTGCTTTTTTTGGCATACATTTCTTCAAACATTCTAATATTTTCTTCTCCTCACCACACGAACCGTAAGAAATTTAAAATATATTTCACTACTTCAATATATCACGATATAATATGGCGGCCTAACAGCTGACTCGGCAAAATGGCGCCAAGTCAAATGGCCAATGAGAAGCAAACTGCAATGGTTCAAAATGGCTGACGATAGGTCCCATAGAGCAAAGATTGAGACTTGGACACCAGAGAGTACAAGAATTCTGACATAGAGATCACACAATCGGATGCGCGTTCAAAGCTTATGTTTGGCAAAGTGTGGTTGGCGAGCCAATTACGAACGTACTAAGCGTTAAACCAAAACGTGTTAAGAAACATTTAAACATGTAATTATTAAGATTGGGACCGGGACTTCCAAAAACCGACGTACTATGCGGGAAAACGTAGTAATGAGGAACGTGCTAACGAGGTTCCACTGTAAATGCATATAGGTAATGCAAATAAAGGGTACTTCCCTGGATGAATTACTACAGAAACTAGTGGGAGAAACACCTTAGCAACAATTGTTCTTCATATTTTCCTGTCTCCAGTTTCTTTAGTTTCATTCTTATTTCCCTAAAATCATTTTTATTTTATTATTATTATTATTAATATTATTATTATTATTCAGTGCTTACTCCATTTTAATGCTGCCCAAATGACAAAGCAAAAATATAAAATTTGTGTGTTACCAAGACACAACACATAATTTGAATAGGAAAAAGATAGGAACATCATTTGTAAAACAAGTGTTTTGCACCATCTTTCCTAACCAAAAAATATATAACTAAATTGAGCATTTTAACATTAAACATTAAAACAATAAAACACATTTTAAATATAGCTCACAGTTCAACTTTGTTAATAGTTTCACATTGGGATTCCAAACTTCTGCTGGGTCTTTACCAAAAAAAATATGTCTTTTCCACTGGTGAAAGCCCAATTATCGCATTATTTTCCTGTTGGCACTTTGCTTTGTAATAAGAGGTTTCTGGCTGGCAAGAGGCGTTCTTTTAGTATTCCATATCCCTTGATTGGACTTGGCTCGCTCAAATCAGATTGTTTGATCCAGGATGAAACCAATTTTTATGCTAGGCTTGAATGCAATTTTATGTATACCCTTTGTGCTTCTCTGTGTAGCAATTCCTGCAATTCTCTCATCAGCTTCTAGGAGAAAATCAGCCAACATGTGTCTTATAATAATACTGTAATGTTTATTCTCAAGCATAATTTTACATGCAATAGTACTCCGATCCCTGATGTAGTTGTTAGGCTATTTACAGGGATCATCGTACATCTGAAAAACTAAAATAAAACAAAAAAGCAGTACAATAAAAGACAAAACAAATTTCCACCATTAACTAGTACCGTTTGTACACAAAATTGCAGATAGTCCTTTTTCCGTTGTATGTACGATAAAACTTCAACACATAACAGTAAAAAATTCACAATGGATGTCACTTATAACTTATTAAAATTCCGACATTTCAACAAAAATCTTATTATAAAACTAGTACCGTTTTTGGACATTCTTGATGGACCCCTCCCATATTGTTTAACATATTTCTTTTGGTAAATGAGATATATTTCTCAGCACCTCGCCATTCTGGCAGAGCTTAGGCTATGAGAAAGTATTTCAAACTTGCTGAGACAATGCCGACAGCAGCTACCATCCTGACTTCTCCCTGGCAAAGCTTGTACTGCAGCCACACTGTATGCAGTCTTAATGATATATTTCCATTCAGAATCAGCTAATACATTTCCTTAAATCCTGTAGTTTGCGGTTATATGCTAGGTATCATTCACACTTTATCCTTTTGTGATAGCTCACACCATGCCTTACATTATTCATCCCTAAGCTGAGCCTGAGCTCATCCAAAGTTCATGACGTGTTAGCAATTATGTATGAGTCTCCTGAGTTTTTCCTTTGACTCTGAACAATTGTCTTCCCATCCGTGTCTAGGTCCTCCCTAGGCTGCTTTCATAAATGTTACTCAGAATGGAGTACATGCAGAGTAACATCCAACAAAATTCTGATTAAGGAATGCTACTTTATTTTTGAAACTTTTATTACACACAAGTGGAAATAAAGAGTTTACATTATTTTTCGACATATTTCCATTTATATTTCTGAGCGAGGTGGCTGAGATGGTAACGTCTTGGACTCACATTCAAGGGGTCCCAGGTTCAAATTTTGTGACTGGCCAATTTGACATGGGTTTTTTCATGGTTTCCCAGTCGTAAAGGCAAATATCGAATGGGATGTTTACATACCATGAATCATCCTCACCATTTCATCCTGTATCATATCCATTTAAATTGATATCAGTTGAAATTTACTCCATAAAATACACCAACAATAGAAGATAGTTGACAATCAATAGTTCCATGTATAGACACAGATCCCGAACTCCTGATATGGCCTCGTAGCTGAAAGGAGTATAAATACAGCTGGGGGGGGGAAAAATCCATTTACGTTCATACTGCTTTGGAATTTTTTAAATCCCCTCTGCGTACAACTCAGCCTCCTGTGATTGTCCGACAGTAGACATCAGAATTTAATGTCGTGCTTCATTCTATTGATTCACCAACAGTGTACCGTACCTTAAAATATGTCTCAAAAACACTTTCCATGATCTTTTTTGTTAAACAGGTTGAAACAAAATTACAAGATAATGGCATAGAGTCTCAACAACTCTACTATGAACCACAACAATTTATTGAATGTGTCATAATTAACTTTGTTACCATAAGAAGTTTACTCTATCTACTTTAAGTATATATTTTATTCAGAAATTAGAGAACATGATACTTAGTCTTATGTAGGAGCCATGGGAAATCTTTTGTAAGTAATTGTGAAATGCTGGATCCCACCAAATGATGTGTTCAGTTCCTAAAAAATCGTGACTACAATTAAATGTAGGATCCAAAATACATGTAAGATATCACTGCAAACCTTACAACAGACATTCAGAATGGGAGGAAATTTCCATATTCAAAACAAAAATTAAGTTATTCCAAATATCATTAAATTGATGGAACTTAAACAGTGAAACAACTATAATAAAATAATTATGTGACTTGAACCATGACACTAACTTATGCTTCACTTACCAACTTTTTGGTAGTACATGTTTCAAGGACCATCGAACCCATCCTCGGCTTCTTGTCAACCGGCAAGTCCTGCTTCTGAAAATCCTGATATGCACCTAGTGGAGGTTTGACAAACTTCTTGATCAGGTTCTCATCTTCTGGTATGTCAAAATTCATCAGTCTACTTTTGAATTTCTTTGTATAAATCTTCTCCAAAATTTCTAGATCTTTTGGTCTATTCACTGATTTTAAAAATGTTGCTTCTCTGCAGATTCAACCATCTTAACTTATTGGTCTTCTGTTCATATTTTTTAAAACAAGGCATATGGTTTGCAGTGATACGTCTTAGATGAAATACGATATGTATATATGATGTTATATATGTGTGCCTTTTTCATTTTCATACTTGCCGTGTCAGGACAATATTCTCATCAACTTTGCAGGATTACATCCCTGTCTTTGTAAAAAAAAAAATCTGTATGTGCTTCACATAGTATTGTTCTACTTCTGTGTGTGTGTCAAGTGATTAAATGCACACTTCTATGTAGCCAAAAATAATTTCCTCTATAATTCTAAATAATTTAATGTAATTGATGTAATGGGGGGAACTAGAGATGACTTCTTTGTGCTCTTGATTTATTGATATGATGGATACTCAATATACACTAATACTGATCGATGCCCCATCCTGATGAGCACAATATATTTCATGCCTTTAATTACTTTCACAAGTGGCTCATCGTAATACTGGTTATAAGATAGTAGAAAAATTTGTCATAATTATGTACAAGCTCCTATAATGATAGGAATATAAAGATAATGCCTCTAAACATGATCAGATAATAAGAGCTGCCTCTCCGTGTATTTTAGTTTTCTCCACAGGTTTGGTGACAGTTTGTGTGAGCTCTACAATTCCTTTAAATTCAATCATCTGGAATAAATGACTATGGAATTGCGGCTAGAAATTGACTTTTTTATCGAGTTATTATATTAGTTTTAAAATAAAAATGTGATTTTTAGTTTTCTATGGGAAAAACTGGGATTTTCAGGAAAGAATTTTGAAAAGCCAAGCTTTAAAATATAAATTTAACTTTTAGTTTTTAGTTTAATTTTCATGGGGAAAAAAATTGGGATTTTCAGCAAAGAATTTTGAAAATCCGTGCAATTTCTTTTCAACAGTACCATAATACTGAGCGGCATGGCTCAGGTGCTAGCGTCTGGGACTCACATTCAGGAAGGACCCAGGTTCAAACCCCATTGTTATCTAATTGGACTACGGTTTTTTTACATAGTTTCCACAGTTGTAAAGATAAAATTTGGATTGGATATCAATTGGGACAGATATTTATGAGTATCCACTATCAAGGGTTGAGATACTTGATATTGACCCATCTCTAGTAAAACTAGAAGTTTCCACTTTGCCTAATTATCATGTTAAATTTAGAATTATAATAGCATATTGTAGAGGAAGTTGTGTGTAGCTGTATATAGTATAATGATGATAAATTACCACAGTTATTTATCGTTAGAAGATTATTTCCCATGCTTTCCTGCTTTTCCAAGAGGATTTTTTTTTTCTTGTAGACCATATTAGAGTAGGAATATTCAAACTAATTTATGTGTTTCCATTATACTATTATTATATTTTGATTACTAATTGATGGAAATTCTATAACTAATTATGGGATAAGATATAACGGGAATGGTATGTTAGCCATGAGTAATTCCATTTTCGTTCCATTTGATACAATTTCAAACGAGGAATCCTTATAATTGGCCTTCCGTTTTTACCAATTAGAAATACTTCTGAATGAGTGAATAAAATATTTCCTCTTCATACATTTATACATATCTTCTGGTCTTATATATAATTTTCCTGATATTTTCTGGCTATGGCAACTCAGTCTATTTAAATTAGCATTGCCTACCATCAACACTGCAACAAAATTCATACTCATACATCTGGAATATTTTCTCCGTTGTGTCGTACAAAATATACCCATTCTTGAATTTGTTTATAACAATCCGACTTTCTGTTAAATGAGAATTTTGTACAGAAGTGTAGAAGAATCATTGAAGAACATTACAAATAAATTTGAAGTTCTGTACTGTCTCACTTTGGCCTATGTAGAAAAAAAAGTTAGCTTACAATTATGCAGATGTCTCATTGGGAGGGGTATTTTAAACAGACTATTAAATGCAATGCATGTACAGTAATGTATTCCAAAAAGTTAACAAAAACCCTGTATTGTCTATATATTATCTCTGATGTGAAGGTCTTGAAATATGGTAAAACAGAGATGTTATGAACGGATAAGGCATCAGTCAAAATATATCTGTAGAAATGTTATAATAGAAATAATGTACAGTGCACGCCGCTTATTGTGATCACTTACAGGATGAGGAATTAAATGAAGGTTATTTATTCATATATAAGATAATACACTACAAAACAGAATTAAAAATATTTATTCATAAAATAATACGTAACTGAATCATTGAACCACTCATAGGCTAATACAATAATAGACTGCAAGCAACTATTTTTTCAACCAGTGACAAATTTTTTAATTGTTTTTACTTTCCTTTAGGAATCCATTGGTCACAGTAATCATCTATGGCCATGGGCATCAGCATGCTGACCACATGCCCCAAACCTTCTGTCTACCTCTGGTAGGAGATAAAGCCTGGTCCCCTCAGGGTTGCAGCACCACGTGATAGTAGTAGTATACCATTATTTAATATAGTGATATTTCATTACTGTAACTTTCATCCATCAAAACTTGACAATTTGAAGATTATAATTATATAATAAGACCAGAAGTTATGTGTGAATAAAATTTATAATAATTATATTTATTTTTTGAAATGATAAAGTATGAAGCATAACCTCTAATAACAAAAACATTGACTTTTTATTTCCTATAGATACATAATTATGATCTGATAGTAGTTTTTAAACAAGTGAGTTAATTTAAAATGAATTAATTAATTAATTAAGCACATGTTAAATGATATGCACAATTTCCATTATAACTGTGATCTGTTCAAATTCATATTTACATTTAGTTATGTATATTGCTTTCCTCCATTAGCAACTTTAGGCAATGATTTGAGTGTAGTTGTAATGGATTGCCCCACGAAACAGATAGCATAAAACCACTAGTTACTTCTTTTTTCCTCAAGGTCTACACTGTTTGTAAGTTCTTTGAAATTTCAGAGTTATTGCTCATTGACTGTACTTAGATTAATTTTTATTGTTCATGTGTTTCATTTGTGTTTAATGCAACATAAATGATTCATTCTTTATTGAATGAATTTGCAGCCTAACATCTAATTGTAGATAAACATATCATTGTGTAAATGACGGCATGAATGGGTGTACATAATAGCTGTAATGCCTATGTTCTCTGAGAACATAATTTTGAGATGTGTCACTGAGTCATTTTGCACAAAACTAACCAAAAAAGAAAGTTCCCTATACATGTTATGGAGGATGTTGAACTCCCAGACATTCTGCATGTGAAAAATGAACATGTTGCAATTTATCAGTTTGGTTAGAGCTTAATTATAATAACTTCCTGCACCGTACCAATGTGCTACAAATTGAATCGGGGCCATTATTATAAACATTTGCATGCACTTGGAACTTGGGAAACAGAATAATATAGTATGAAACTTAATCAAGTCCACTGTTGATCAATTTTGTAAAGTCTTGCACAGTCTTGCCCAAAAAATAATCTGCCTATCCTTGTCAGTAGCTTTTTATAGGTTTATTACTTATTTACACCGTAGCTCTTTGTACCCATAGATAATATAAAGCAGAATCACTTTTTAGTGAAAATGGGTGGTTAAAGCAATACAGTGGAATCCCAGTAATGTTGACCAGGTGGGATCAGATGGGACCAGACCCTGTCCTGATCACTGAAAATCCAGAGTAAACGGAATTTGCCTTGAAATGCAGGTAGTGTACTGTAATACAAGTTTTAAATAGGTAAAACTATAAAAATACATGTTATTTCCCCATAAATATAACTTTTCCTACAACTTAATTTTAGTTTTAATACTACCGTGTAAGTGGACTTAAGTTTTAAACATACTAATTGATGTAGGATAAACAAAACATCTTTGTGGTTAAAATTCAAAATTTATTGATTGTTCTTCCATCTGGATTAACCAGATGTCCAGGCGATCGGGATCTAGATTAGCAGGACTCTACTGTAAATAAAATACATTTGACCCCATATAGTGTCCAGCCCACCAGAAAAACTCAGATACTCATGAAGGATCAATCCAGCACTACTCAAAACAGTTCGCCTCGGCTCTTATATCTAACATGTGCTGAATGAAGAAATATTTCGTTGATTCCTCAAACTGATATCACACACAAACTACTGTCATGGTGGTCTTAAATGAGTTAAACCAATTTCTAACTAACTAGTTAAGTTAATAAACTGTGTTTTTTCTGTTTTTAATAAGAAGTGCTGTGGTGCGTTATTAGTTGTCCATGAGTATGTGATTAAGAACAAACAGAGCTGAAACTTAACTTCAAACGTAAACATATCAAAAAGTCATGTACCGGTACTTATTTATCAGTACATTTGTACATCTTTTTCTCGAGGTTTTCTAGATTTATTTATATCTGTCACTAGTTAATTATTTTTGTTAACCATAATTTCTATCTCTGATAAGCCAGAGGTTTCTAATATAAAGCAATCCAAACTCTTCCGAGTCTTAAGAAAACCTCCAGAGATCTTTTATTTATTTATTTATTTATTTTAAAGGTACAATCCCTGAGCATAAGCTCATATTGGGACAAAATAAATTAACATGCATGGCAGCAACCAATATAAGTCACAACTAGTCAAAACAAATGTGTGATGACTAAAACAAAAAGAAAGCTTAAAATAAATACAGTACAACGGGATTACAAAAACATAATGATAATGTTTATTGAGCCGTTAAGTACAGTACAATTGGCCAGATCAAAATATAAAATAAATAATTAGTTACAATACATAAAACTCAAAGACTGCAAAAGTCTAAAGTAAAAAACTCTTCAAGATTATACAGAGGATTGCAAATGAGCATATTTTTCAATTTTTTCCTAAAATAATTAAAAGATGTATTTATAGTTCTTTCAGGAAGTGCATTGATGAGTCTAATACCCACATAATTGAAACTTGTAGCAGTCTTGGACAGTCTGTGTTTGGGGAGATCCAGCAGATAAGAATTTCTAGTTGGGTATGGGTGAATAGATGATCTGATGACCTCAGAATTATAATTTAATTTCATGTGCAGAAGTAATTCAAAAATGTAAAGATTAATTACTGTCATAATCCGTAATTCCTTAAATTTTGGTTTACAGTGGGCAGTATATTCAGCACCAGTTAAGATTCGCACAGCTCTTTTTTGAATCTTCAAAATATTATCAATTTCTGAACAATTTCCCCAAAGGATAATGCCATATTTAATTATGGTCTGAAAATATGCATAATAAGACATTTTATTACTATGTGCAGGTAGATGAGTTCTTAAGCTTCTGAGCAGATATAGTACTCTGCTCAGTCGAATACTTAAATAGACTAGCCTATATGATTTTCCCAATTTAACCTGGAGTCAAGATATATACCAAGTAATTTTACATTATTTTCACTGTTGCCTTTTAGATTAAAAGTGATAGTCTGAGTTTTCCCAGCATTTAAAAACAATTGATTGGCCTCAAACCATTTCTTTGATTGAGTCAATGTGGCTTCAACTAAACTGTCTAATTCATTAGGACATTTACTACTGTTTAGAAAACATGTGTCGTCATTATAACAAAGATTTACATGGCATATTAACTGACAAGTCATTGATATAAATTGAAAATAACATGGGTCCAAGAACGGATCCTTGGGGCACCCCATAATTCACAACCTTAATATCAGATCTTTTGGTGCCAACCTGAACCACCTGTTTTCGACTTGACAAGTATGATATAAGAGTTTTTAACTCCATTCCATTAACACCGTAACATTCCAACTTATGAGCCAGGGTATTGCGATGAACCGTGTCAAACGCCTTACTCAGGTCACAAAGGACGGCATTGGTATGAAGGCTATGCTCGAAACCATCTAAAACATATTTGACAAAGTCACTTATTGCATTAATAATGGTTCGACCTGCACGAAATCCAAATTGAGAATTTGACAAAAGATTATTTATTTCAAAATATCTTTTCAATTGCTCATTGATTAGCGTTTCAAAAATTTTTCCAAATGTTGGTACTATTGAAATAGGACGATAATTATCAGGGTCACTCTGGTTACCTTTCTTAAAAACTGGAGTCACTTTAGAAATTTTCAAGCTATCTGGAAATATACCTATTTGCATACATTCATTAATGCAGTAACGAACAGGTTCTGCAATAGCAATGATTATGTTTTTAATAAAGTAATTAGATAAATCATAGTAATCTCGACTGTAAGAATTTTTCATGTTGCTTACAACCCTTAACACATCCTCGCAAGTTATAACTCTCCACTTGAAGGTGGTAAAAACTTCTGGAACCTTTTTCATAAGTTCACTAAATTGAACATTGGCAGTTGGTATGCTTTTAACTATGTTATCCGGAGCAGTAATAAAATGGTCATTAAAAGTATCTGGATCGATATTTGGGTCTTGTTTACTATTACTTACACCACTAATTGATTTTATTAAAGTCCATGCTGCCTTGGATTTATTTGTTGAGTTATTTATGTAGTTCATATTGGCGTCCTTCTTAGCTTCAATTAGGGCTTTTTTATACAAGTGCCTACTGTTCTTATACAGGCATTTATAAGCTTCCAAACGAGTACTCTTAAACATTGTTAAATAACACATCATCCTATTCTTCATTATTTTCAGGTTATCATTGTACCACACTATTCGTTTTGCAGAGTTCACAATATTAATTTTTTTTACAGTTTTTAAAGGAAAGAATGCGTTAAACACAACATAAAACCAGTTAAGGAAATAATCAAACGGATTGTTGTAAGGACAGTCAGATGACTTTAACACGTCATAATAATAAAAGAATGAAATCCAATTGATATTAAGTAAAAATGAAATAAATAATTGAATAGTAGTGGAGTTAATGTATCTTCTCTGGATAGGTATTTCAGTGGGTTCACACGTCCTAAACAGAGTCAAATCTGTATTGATATAGACTGCTGCATGGTCCGACAGACCTGGTTCAATGACACCAGTTGTATACGTGTCTTTTGGAAGATTTGTCATAATGTTGTCAATGCAGTTCAAATTCCTTGTGGGGTTAAATAAAAATAAAAATTAAAGCTCCTCAGCAAATTTTCTAATTCCAAAACTGTCTTATCTCTTTTAAGGACATTAATATTGATATCACCACACAAAATAACTTTATAGTTAGGGTAAAGATTAGCCAATAGCAAAATCAATTTTTCAAGATTATTAAAGAAAACATGAAGATCACTTGTTGGTGTTCTGTACAACACTACAACACATACGCGTGGGTCAGTTAGTAAAATAGCAGATACTTCAAATTCCCTTTCTATACACAAATCACCCAGTGGTATATTCACCCACTCAGTACCAGAGGATACAAAAATACAGACACCACCGTGTTTAAAGTTAGTCCTACAAAATTGGTTAGCTAATGTGAAACCACTTAAATTGATAAAATGTAGTTCTTCTTGGGAACACCAGTGTTCACTGAAGCAAATTACTTTGAATTCATTTTCCAGAAGAAAAGCTTCGATCTCATTAACTTTGGTTGATAAACTTTGAATATTTATATGAAGAGCTGTAAGGTTAGATAACTTATCTTTGTCACAAAAGTCTGTCGCATTAATTTCACTGTGAATGCTATTGTGTTCATCAACTGTTATAGTGTTTATGTTACTTCTTTCACTCGATGATTCAGATTTAAAAAATACCTAACACAAGCATTCTTTGGCCAAATGTCTGGATTCATGGCTTCCTGTGCATGCTCTTTGTGGATAGTAACTTTAAAAGAGCTGTAAAGATCTGGATACTTTGATTGCAACTTTTCACAAGTAACCTCTGGATACTTTGAGGTTAGGAAATTGATTAATTGTTCTGTTGTGGTGGTTGGATCTAACCGATAAACATGCAATGCGACTGTTCTTGGAACACCTTTTAGGGATTCTGCATTTACTTCTAAATTATCACTGCTGCCAACACTCATGGGTCGTCTTGGTCTTCTGCGCACTACTTCCGACCATTTAGGCCACATTTGATTAGTTTCATCTTTGATATCACTGCCAGAATTACTTGTCGACTCTTCAACTGTGGTTTTTGAAACTTTTCAGCTACACCATTGCTGATATTACCATAATTGAACTCGGCTGGTATCGTTTGTTTCTTTGCAATAGTAGGCCTATTCCCTCGATCTTTTAGAACTGAGTTTGATGGTACCAACGCATTATTCTTTGTGTCCTTATTGGAATTCACTAATTTATCACTTTCTTGTCCATTACTGCATGCAGCTACAGAATGCTTTGATAAGTTATCAATGTACTGTGTCAACACGTTTAACCTCTCACGAAGTTCATTGATTACTGTATCCTTTTCATTGATTATTATTATATCTTTTTGTCTAACAACGTATTTAAAAATACGAATGTCAATTTTATTACCTGTGCCGCTTATTTCCTCTAAAGCATCAAACAATTGTTTTGATTCATCACTGTCTATCTCAGTTCCGTTAGATTCCACGTCTTCCACACAACATTCCACTGTGAGTTTGTCAATAATTTTAATATTAGAGACGCGGTTAGCACAACTGTTATGGAAGTAGTTCAGGCACTTAATACATTTTAAGCCACTTACGTCCTTGTTTTTACACCTTTTGCACAAAATGATATTAGAAGAATTGGTCCCAGCTATGGCACTGTTACTTAAAACCATTCTTGATTGACTTTAAGGTTATGTGATTACTACTCAGAGAGCACAATGCACAACACGTCCTACTCCAACGACTCCAACGGCCCCATACTGTAAGAACTGAAACAAAAAAGTTAATAACAAATACAATAAACTTATATAATTTCAAAGTCTTAGAACAATACCTATTATTTCATGATTCCTCTTGCTCAAATGTTTTCCAAATTGAGTCTTTCACTACTTTCTATTAATTTTTTTTATTAGCTTCATTTCACTAGGTAACTGATTATATAAATTGATACATTGCCGTATAACATTCTTTGAACCGTGCCGTGACGTATAAATTGAAATTTTGTTCCAATATTGAATAATGTTTCAAGATTTCCGTACATCTCTAAATTAACAATTCATGTAGTTTTGAATTGTTAGATTCCTTAAACATCTTAATGAAACATTCTACTTAAGTTATGTTCTCTTTTGGAAAACAAAAGAGAGATTATAGCAGGCATCTCCAACTTGAGCACTTTGCACTGGGGTGTACCAGCGAGCACTCAGCAGCACCAGTGTTCTCCTTTCTCATGTAGCGGCCGGTGCGACTGCATGCATGCATCAGACTCAGCACAATGGGTAGCTGAATTCGCTTTCTTAGTGGATATAACGTCTTATTTAAATGATTTAAATATTTAGTTGCAAAGAAGAAATTAGTTAATTAACACCATGTGTGACAGAATTAAGGCTTTCAAAATGAAGAGTTTATAATTTAAAGATCAGCTTAAAGCCTAAAATTTTCCTTCATTATTTATGAAAATAAATAATTTGTCTATTTACGAAAACCTTGGAGAGTATAAGATGTCGTCACAGAATTTTCACGATGAATTCAATATCCATTCAAAGAAATTAATGATGTGGCACCTCAACTTGAAATATTTATGACACCCTATTTTGTCCTGAAAATCATCATCATGTTTTCAAACAGCTGATAAAAGTACAGGTACTACCACTACACCGGCGATTTACTTTCATTTTACAATGGTATTCATCCATAGGAATTAACCAAACTTCATGCTCTTGCCTTAAAATTTACGTCAGTGTTCGTTACAACTTATGCATGCAAACAGATGTTTTCAATTATGAATTTAAATAAAAGTAAGACCAGGACTTCTCTGTCTGATGTTGCCTTAGAGGCCGTACTTAGAATTTCCATTGACAAATCGATTGCACCCAATATTGGTAAATTAGTTGCGGCAAAAGGATGTTAACAATCAACTTAAATTCTAAATGTACAGGTAGGGGAAAAAAAAGCGAACCTACTAAAATATCTAAGTTGCCGATATGAGCCACTGAGCTTGCCTAGCGGGAGCTAGTAGGTCCGCTTTTTTTTCCCTGCATGTACACAAAGGTAAACACAATATATGTAGAGAATAAATGTATTTGTGTGTTCGGAAAATTGTTGTAAATTGCTTTCGTAAGCTGAGCACTGGCTAGGCCTGTGGAGCTGCCTCTGGTGCTGTACCAGTGCTGGCCTTTGCTGTGGCAGCACCTCAGTTGGAAAGACCTGGATTATAGTAACTTCTACATAAATTCAATGGCATACAGTACTAAGTGAATATTTCCATAACTTGAATTATTCTTCAGGAACTCGAATTTTTTTAAGAATGGGCCAACTCTTCAAAAAAACTAGTCCTGTACAGTCGGTCAAATAAAAAACGTCGGGCGGTATTTGATTAAGTATCACGAACGAGCATATGCGCATGTACAGGAAGACTTAAGGTTAGGTTCACACCTGCCTCTTGTCTCTCCATGTATTTTCTTGATTATTTAGTCAGTTTTGTTCCAAAACGAACATGTATAGAAGGCTGTGGCTATATGTCTCACATCCGCCATATTCTTGGTTGCAAATTCTTATAATATTATTAATTAATAAATTTGCAAGGACTATGATTATTCAAGGAGCATTTTTTAAAGATTTTATTTTATAATACCGGTACTTGTTATGCAAAATCAATAACTTACGTTCAACTGCTTCAGAGGCCGAAAAATGCAGGTCAATTACAGCCCTAACTACACTTTCTCTCAAGCTAGCATTTGTATGTGGTGCGATTACACAAAGCAAAATGAATTATGACAATACATTAAGTTGAATATCGTGTATTGCGCTTTGCGCGTTTTTCATTTTTCCCCTCCTGTCGCATGGCCTCATATGTTCCGAAAATGACCTGTATTTTATGTTTTTTATAGGAAACTTGTGAACTAATGCGTAAAAACTTAATTTTAACTGCATACGAGTCCCGACGTTTTTTATTTGACCGACTGTACTAGCAGATACTCTTGTGTGAATCAGATCTAAGCAAGTAAAAAATTTAAATTTAAAGTGGACATAAGCATTCAATTAATTAATTAATTAATTAATAGAAATACGGCACACAAAGTGCAAGACTTTGTTGTTTCCTAATTCATATTATGGTATCTCTTAATTTATTAAAATACCCTGGGGAGAACTATCAGAACTTTCAGTTCTCTACCCATACTAAAAATACTTTTTAGAGTTAACGTGCAATTTCCCCTAAACTTACTTACTTTGATTTTACAAAAAGTATTTTTAATTTTTGTCATATAGCCTACATAGTAGTTGGATTACTCACAAAAATAAAATGCTATCGGAATACTATTGGTTGATACTTGAGTAAGACCAAAACTTAACACCAAAAGAATAACTTTGGGATTGGGGTAAAAAGGTAAAATAAATGTGCTGGTTATACAAAGCTTTTCCCAGGGTGCAAAGATTGGCAACATTAGAACAATCTTGTCAAACCAAAGTCATGGTAAAAATCTCAAAAGTGAAGTCAATAAATAGAGCTTTCTACAAAGTGAAACTTTACTAAAAAGTCTACTTTACAAAGCTACCTTTTAAAGTCTTGTTAATGAATATGACCCTTAGTTTTGTGTTAAATGACTCAATTGACTGAAATCTGTATGTATGCTCTGATAACGTTACCATACCCTAGTGCTATATTGTAATGATAAAGTTATAAAGAAATACAGTAATTGTACTAACTGTTCTGCTGAAAATGTCCGTTACCGATGATGTGCTATGATACTTGTAAGTGTACATATCAGTATAAAAAAGATGTTAAAAAATTACATGTGAATAATATTGTACGTATGAATGAATGTCATTTAATAATCCTGTATCTAGCACAGACTTATCAGTTCTAGAAACATAACATTTATTGTCATATATTTAGTCTCAGAAAACAAGCAGATACGGAAGCTAAAGAAAAATGCCCCCAACAGACCTAACTTCACAATGTGCTAATGATCTTTTAGTAATTTGCTGTTCACGGACTTACATGTACATGAAGTAGGGTATTTATTCTTCAATATTTTTAGATGGAAAACAAGTACCATGTAACAGTGATATTGAAATGTTTAAAATTGTATTTTTTTCTCCCTTAACAGTATTAAGAACTTCTAAGTGTATGTTTTACCATTAGAATTTTTAAAAATATTTCTTTATTCCTGTGGAAAAAATGTTAAAGTGGTTCTTTTTTATTATTACTTCCTGAATCTCTGTATCGTAGTTTATCTGTGAATCTATTTCAAAAGATTCACTATGACCTAAAGTATTGAATGGAAAATTCTAGATATAAGTGGAACCGATGTTTCAAATTTCATCTAAAAAATGTGGTGAAAATAGTTAACAAAGTGTTTTTTTCTTCTTATTCTTCACCACAAGACTGATAAAAGAATGGAAATTTGAAAGGAAAGCAGCCACACATTAAATTATTCTGAATGTTAATCCTATTCAGTTGAGTACATTTCTTTATATTGTTCTTGGCCATGTACATTGTGGATGTCCATCAAAAAATTACAATTTAATACAAAATCAGAGGGTAAGAGTTAAACTGAGTGTTTTTTTGGGGGGGGAGGGGGGCTAATATCTTACTAAATGTGAATCAATGCAGCAGAAACATTTTCGTATATACGTTTTCAACCTCAATTTCAGGAAAATTAACTCCAGTTTTATAAAGGATTTGTCGTATTAAGAAAAAATATGATGGATTTTTAGAAAAATGTTAGATCAGTTTCCTCATCATTGTCAAGCATTGTTGTCACCATTGGCATGTGGTTTGATTTTAGGTGAGGGAGCAGTAATATAAACTTTTCAGAACTATAGTACAGCACTGTCGGCCTGGGTGGCACAGTTAATATCGCACTGGCTTTCTGTGCCCATTGCGGGATCGATCCCAGCCCAGGTCGATGGCATTTATGTATGCATAAATGTGACTGGCCCATGTCAGATTTACTGGCTTGTAAAAGAACTCCTGTGGGACAAGAATCCAGCACACCGGCGACGGTCACAGGCCTAAGTTGCAGTACATTCCCGTTATTAAATAACCATATACCAACCACCTATAGTACAAATATATTTCAAGCCTAAATTGACTCTCCTGTGCCAAATGTCACTAATTGGCTAACTGCATTATTCTGCTTTAAAACAATAGGCAACATTGTATTCACGATATTGAACACAATAGCATTGGTATATTACTTTTTTTCTGAAAAACCTCTACAGCCAGATGTGTGTTTTAAAATCTTTTCAATTTTACAACTACACCAAGAAAGTTGAAATTAATAATATTATTACTGGGCCGCAAAAAGTTTCAGCTCACGACTCTTGCCAACACAATACTCAGTTATACATTGGTTAAATGTGATTGTTTACAGCATAGAAATAGAGCACACAAGGGAACATAACGTAATATTTTTTTATATCTTGTACAAACAAATAGATTTACAATACATCCAAGCCTTGGAGCATTTGGCCTGCCAGCTCACAATTTAAAAATCTCCTACCTTCTTTCGGAGGTTTTGTGGAAGTACACAAAGTATCTCTTCCACCCTGGTCCCCCCGCTCCCTAGCGGGCAACCAACCAGCCATGTAGAACACACTTCACTTCATCCAGTATAATTAATGAGAGAATTTTGTTCTAAAAAATAAAACTTTTAAGAATATAGAACAATTAAAATAAATTAGAATTTACTTTTTTTATATATATATTTCTTCTTTTGATGTAATGAGCTAGGGGAACCTTTGCTTCCCTTGCTTCCGTGGACTGGTTTTCAGTTTACCATTTTTCTCGGAATGATATAAATATATATTTATTTTTCTTAATGATTTCTTCTTTGTTTACAGCTTTCAGATTATCCCTTTTATGTACCTGTTTGTATCTGCATTTTCATTAACATAAAAGTTCCTAAATTAATATTAACGTCTTACAAATTGATTCTCCTCTGAAATTATTTTAGCTTATCTGGATTTACATAAGCACATCTCAATTTGAAATCATTTTTATGTTGCATGTACTCTGTCCAAATATAATCAATTATACCCTGAAATTGAGGTTAAGAAAGTAAGGTACCATTATTAATTGTCGATTTCCAAAAGTATATGTAAACTAAATATAAAACTTTACACAAACATTGTTTCCAATTTTTTTCATTCAAGGGTCCCCAGATTCGTATTAATATTGAGTACTTGACATCAAATTTCACGGTGTACCTTTAGTAGCCTAAAGATAAAGTGGACAGCTTAAAACTGGTCATGAATGATTGTCAGTTATCTGTATATAACTGAATATAAATATATTCCATCCCCACCAAGTAGTCTGCTGCACTGCCACTGGTCAATAATATCTGACCAATCACTCAGGCTACTTTTAAAAATTACTGCTGAGTTAGTTGAAAATGTGAAAAGAACTGGGAAGTGACAGCCATTATACAACCTGATAATTTATTTTTCATAATGAAGTAAAATAAAATTTTGTTTGACTTGTAGACCCTTGACTATATGACTGTTTCTGCCGTAAAGATTTCTCAGATTGTTTAAAGTACTACCAGGGAAAGAATTTTTATGTAAATTTATATTTATTTATGAATCAAAAATCAATTGTATTTTGCATTATCTTTGTGATTCGGTACATGAGAGTTTAAAAGAGTTATTTATACGAGTATAAAAAGCGACACTTTTTTGAACTCGCAAGCAATTTTCAGAACAAGCTGCCAGGCAAGTTCAAAAAAGAAGTTGCATATTTAATTTTTTTTGCTACCTACCTCAAAAGTAGTCATTGTGTCCATAGTATGCCATTTTTTAAATGCAATACGAATTAATGATAAAGGTGTACTGATAAATAGCGGTGGAGGGTTTAGTGAAAACTGTGTTGATAGGTCCTGTTGCCATGGTAAATAAAATTCTGTGTGGTCGCCATTTTAGTTATTGTAACATACAAGTTTCTTCAATTAAAATCTAAATATTATGAGCTCAGAAAGCGACGAAAGTGTTATTCCACATGACATACAGGAATCAGCAGATATGTAGAAGATTGTGTTAAAGACTGCAAATGGTATTTTTGTTGTGAAAAGACAAAGATGAGTAATGTATCTCGACTGAATGATTACAGCATTGATTCTGATGCTTGTGCTGTAGTTTCAAGTACACACAGTATAAACATTAGTAAAATCTCGAACAGTACAATAACAATCAATTTGTAAAGAAATGAAAATTCTATTGTAAGTTATGTTGAATAAAATGTAGGACATGCAAAAATGACAAACTTTCGTAACTTAAATCAGTTCAAGAATGATACACTTTTGATGTAGGTAGCGGAAAAATGTTATTTTTACTCTCCATATTTTTTCATAATTTAACATTTAGTACATATTGTGGTAAGCAGAGCCTGGATTTATAAGCAAAATAAAATAAAATAAAATAAGCTAGAAAAATGTAAGAAATGAGCACCGAAATAATCAAGATTTTCTTGTGTAAAGCTCCTTCATTGTCGCAGGATGTCACAGGCTGTGAAAAACAACAGTGTTCTTCCTCAGCGAATCCCTCTTCAGTATCTCTTTCTTTGCCAGAAAGCTTTTTAGAAACCAGATAGTGTTTTATTACTTTGATTTTCCACTAATTCTGTGAGCCAACAGAAGAAAGGAAATACATAATAATGCTGTGTAAGAGTGAAATAAGCACTTTTAATGTTATAGTTATTTGTAAAATGTGCTATTTTAAATCAAAATCATAAAATGAGCAAGGAAAATAGTTATCTCCCAGAAAAAGCAAAATAAGCACTATCAGATAATGTTAAAATGGCTTGTCAAGCAGGGTCTTATGAAATTTAGCATTACTGCTTATGTTAAGGGATCCAAAAATAAATATGCATTTTGCTTAGAAATCCAGGCTCTAGTAATAAGTTTCCATATTATTTTTTCTCTTTTTAAACACATTAAAATAAGTAATAGTAAAGTTCATATTTAGGTTACTAAATTGAAAATTATTATGAATTCCTTTGAATAGGAACATTTAAAATTCAGTAGTTCTAAACAATACAGAATTAAATAAAGGAATTCCTAAGTATTTAAGAAAGGATATTATGTATATCTCAGAAATCATACATATAAAATCTGTTGTGTTCAGTTACATTTTGTTAATCATTGAAACTGGTGACAATTATAATATGTCAAAATATCAGAATATATCAATACCAAATTTTTCTCAAAGATCCCAGCAAAATTCACATGTGTCCTGGCACCTAAGCCAGTTGGAACTATGAGATACATGGCTGTCATTTTTTGTTTTGAGAATTTTAGGCAATATTTAATTGCATATTCAGTTAAAACATAATTGTACAGAGTGCTTCAGAAAAATGTATACACACTTTGAAGTGTCATAGAAAATCTATTTTACGTTCTATGAGGTTAAATTTCTGGAAATGGAAAGCTTAAAGTCCAATTTGAAAAATACATTACTTTCTTATGAAAATGTGATTGTTCAAAATGCTGGCCTTCAGCATCAATACATTTCTGAGTACGAGTCACCACTGATTCCGTACATCGTACCAAAGTGTCCAATGAGATTTCTGCGCACACCGCTTGAATCTCATTCCAAAGTGTGTCTAAGTTACGTTGTTTACGTTTGTACACATCTTTTACTGTGCCCCTTAAGAAGAAATCCAGCTGCGTTAGGTCTGGAGAGCATACAGGAAACTCGATTGGGTCCCTGCGTCCTATCCACTGCCTTGGCAAATTTTGGTTCAGGTATGCTCGTACGTCCTTTGACAGTGTGGCGGAGTGCCATCTTGTTGGTAATAAAACCAATAAATAAATAAATAAATAATTAATGCACGAATATGGAATGAGCAAGCACTGTTTGGCACTTTTCATTGTTGGATGATTATGGAACGTTTGTTGGAAGATTGTTGAATCTATCTGTTGCAATCTGTTGAAGAAATATAGCATTACTTTCTCCCAGAAACTGAACCTTGTAGAACGGGAAATAAATTTTCTATAACAGTTCAAAGTGTGTATACATTTTTCTGAAACACTCTGTATATTTACAATCCTTTCTCTGTATATTACCTTCTAAAGAGCATATTACATGGGAAGATATGAAAATGAAACTTTCATTGCATTTTATCATCATTGTTAATCACTGTATTTTACGGACCATAAGATGCATTTTTTTGCTTTGAAAACAGAGCCTTAAAAGTTGGTTGCCTCTAATGGTCCGAAGTACCCTAAAAAATTTAAAATTATGGTAAATATTGCTGAAATACCATAGTTATACACAAGTTGCTGTAAACGATAAGACAGTTATAAATTTTGGCACAGACTGTACATCACTGCACTTGTCACAATCGTAAAATGTGAGTAGCTGGAAACCAGATATACAATGCGAAAAGAAAGGAATGTTGAGTTCTTTTATACAAAAGGGGTGTCTTCCCTGGGTGGTTTAAATGAATACAATGACCTCTAAACAGTCTTGTCCCATTACACTTACTGTATGCTGAATTGAGGATTAGAGGGTGTAAAAGTACTTTCAGTCTTTCATGAGAAATCAGTTCAGTTGTTAAAATTTACACGATGCCACCTGTACAGAAGAGATTTTCGTACAATGCAGATTTTAAGTTAGAAGTGTTTTACACCGGTTCCATTGTACAAGGTTATAATTTGCTTATGTAATGAAGTATATTATTCCCTTCAAAATATTTTGTTTAGAATCACATTAAATTTATTTTTCTCTAAGTTCCCATCCTAAAATTAAGGTAAGTCTTATGGTCCAGAGCGTCTTATGGTCCGTAAAATACGGTATTTCAGTTAATTTAGACAAAAAAAAAATTATCTTGGAATTCTAACAATAAAAATCAAGCATTCTTGTGACTGTATGAGAAATTAAATAGATCTATGTCAAAATCCCTCCATCAGCCATTTTCCATGTGAATTTCATAGACCAGTATAGTAAGGTACAGAGTTGCTGTATGTTTAAATGCAATCCCCAATGCATAGGCTTCACACCAGAATCATACAACAAAATGTAAAAAAGAAAGACAAAAGAACAATTGGATACCTAGTCATATTATTATCATAATTAATTTGGATTTGTCTTCCTTGATTGCAGTTTTATATTCAATGAAAACTGGCATAGCTTTAGCTTTTTAACCAAGGTGTATGATGTCACCAGATGGAAGAAGTGTTAAAAGTGTTTATATTTTTATAAGATGATGTTTCCTGTACAACTGTTTTATGTATTGTACTGCAAATAAAGTGGAAAATAAGGCGATTAGTAACATGAATTAAAAATCTACCCTCTCTTTTCTTGGAACATATGATTTCAAGCCTTTAGCCAGAGGGAGATTCAGGGCAGATAATGCCTCTATCTGATTGAAATTGTACCCATATTGGGTCAGACCCAGAACCATGTACTCACCGACTACTGACTGACCATCCTCATTCAGTTTTCTCTTCCCTTCTCTGTGGAGCTTCCTTCTCGTTACTCGTGTACCAGAACATTTTATCAAACTTGACCAGTTTTCCATAAAATTATATCACATCACCAGGACCCATCCGACAGCCCTGCATACTGGAGTATTTTGGGCCCCATTCTGTTAGATCTTAGTTATTTTGATTTCATTGTGTTTAATTTTAGGTATATCTGTTTACATTTTGTTACTTTTGTTTCACCTTTTGCTTTAGATAACATTTTCTTAACTCCAAAAAAACTTAATAAAATTTCTCAAGTTACTTCATTACTTCAACTGTGTACAACATTTTTAGTCCATGCCATTGAAGAATTAGCGAGATTCAAACGCAAAGTAAGAGAAGAGAGCAGTAAATAAACTTAACTTCATATAAAGTAAATTACTAAAGCAGGGCTTTATTTATTTTTTTAATTAATTAATATGTTTTAGTAAACAGACAAGCTTGCGCAAGGGCGAAGCATTTCAACACTGAACGTGAAGGGGAAGTTTCATTACATCACAGCAGTGGATGGGGGACTGAAGTGTTACCCCTCACTAACGGGAGTTGCACAGGCGTGACCTAAGGTGAGTCTATCGGACTCATTAGGATTGTAGCCTACTTTTTTCTTGGTGGAATTTTTTATTCTTGGCTGGCTACACTGTCCTGTCAGTGTCATTTTAAAAATAGTTTTATTGAATTAAGCACATTTCATTATTGGTCTCCTAGTAATTGAGCGTTTTTTCAAAAGCCGATATCTACATAAAGTATAGTTTTGAGATATCGGATTTTGATAGAACGTCTTAACCGTAGATATCTGATTTTCCAGAAACTACCGTTTTTCTACCATTTCTGAGTGGAACAGGTGTTTGAATATGAAAGAACCACTATAACCATTGGAAAGGCAGCCACTTAAACTATACGAAACAATATGTATCTCAATTTCGTCACAACCTGCAGTTATCGGCTTTTGAAAAAACGCTCCTCAATTATAGTCATTATAAGTGAAGAATAGTAATGAGTCTGAGAGACTTGCCCTAGGTGTTATAGTTGCAGAATACCTTGGTAAGATTAATATTATTATATTGCTGTTGTAGATCCTTACGTGAAGATGTACCTGCTGTATAACAGCCAGCAAATAGCCAAGAAGAAGAGAACTTTGTCTTCAATGGGTCGTTTGTGTTCGACATGACCAAGGACCAATCGCCAATAACCTCAAAGGCCAATGGTCGAACGGAGACCAAGGACCATCAACCCAATGGGGAAAATGACCAAAGAAGCCACAGAAGATTTTGGAAAATTGCATGAAGGAACAACTGTAACAACCCCTTTTGGAGACCCATCAGATATTCTGATTGAAGGACAGATCAGTGGAGTTGGTCATGTTTTGTTGGCAAGGTACAGTACAATAAATACACTTTTATTATAGGCAGTTCCATGTTCTGAAAAAGCATTGGTCTTATGAGCTACAATGTTGCCATCAATCACAGAGATGACAATCCTATCGCTGCCACCTCTCTTGCTAACAAAGTACAGCATGCTGTTAAGTTTCATAATCTCAATTCTAATTCACCAATTGTAATGTAAATTTAAATATGAGAGGTGGGTGGGCAGTCCATGATGCTGTTGGATCAAGAAAAGGGGAGATTTTACTTACACAAAATATTTCATTTATAACAATAGAAGAAATTAAATTCAACTGCTGCCGGGTCACGGCAAATAATTTGCATGAGTTGGGGTTGGAGTTGAACCCCCACCCCCAAAATCAAAACTGCTGACGAGCTACATAAAATAAGAGAGTATTGCAGAATGATAATAGCAATAGTTTATTGGGTACTAAGTTAACCGACACAATATGTTATGTGTCGGTTATGTTATACAATATTACCAGCACACAGGTGTTGACTGTCCCAGTGAAAAGCCTTCAGAGCACAGTTTCTATACATGAGTTGGTTGACATACCCTTCATTCAAATCTCCATACCATTGTATGGAATTTATCTGCCATCGTCCTAAGTGTATATTTAATATGTCTCTAAATGCTTATACCATTTCCAGGTAGCCCATCCACTTCGAGTTTCGACTGCTTTGTTTCAATACTTGTTCATTTGGAAACAGTCTATCTAATTCATCACAGCAGTGATTCCCAGATCCCAAAATGTTACTATTGCTTATTCTCTGTACCCCAAATAGCATTCTAAAGTGATTCACCCACTCTGTTGCTTTAATCCTATCGCCTGCTCCCCTCCCCCTGATTAGTTTCCAATGTCTGTTAAGTTTTTCCCTCTATAATTTTTTCTGAAGCTTGCAATCTGTTCCATTCCCGTTTCTTATTTTCTAATACAGTGCACACCGCTTATTGTGATCACTTTGAAACTCAGGCAATCTGATAATATTAACCGATTGATAACAATAGCCGAAGGAATTAAATGAAGGTTATTTATTCATATAATAAGATATTACACTACAAGACAATTAAAAATATTTATTCATAAAATAATACGTAACTGTGAATCATTGAACCACTCATAGACTAATACACAGTGAACGCCGCTTAATATAATAACGAGTTTAAGTTGTTGTTCCACATTTATGAAGTCGTGTTTTTATTTAATACTTCTAGATATTATAATAATTATCACTGGGCAACAAAAAAGAAACTTTTTTTTGTCTCAGAAAGAAAAATATGTGAATCTGATAGCATTTTTTCTCCTGAATTCAAATATGATATCGGTTTTTCTCCATCACGCAAGGTTTCTGAGAGACAGGCATTTATAATTTCAAACACTTTAATATTTTCTACATTCTTAAATACACAATATCCGAACATTCGGACTCGCCTAGAAAGTAAGAAATGACGATTTTCTGCTATATTTCGCATGTGGAGCATCCCTCTTGATGGTCCAACAATAAATGGCCAGCATATTAGGATTCCATTTGCCTTGATATCTCTTTTCTATAGCTGAAATCTCCTGATGAAAGCGTTCCCCATGCTCATCGCTCACTGCGCCAAGATTTTCCAGGAAGAAATCTAGGTGCGAGTGCAGGAAGTGAATTTTTAAGGACATATTACAGCCCAAATTTTTATAAGATGCTATAAGATCATTGACAATATCACGGTAATTTTCCGCCTTTCGATTTCCCAAAAAACTGTGAGTTACTTTTTTGAATGCTTGCCAAGCTGCTTTCTCCAGTAGATTCAATAGTTCCTCAAACTTCTCATCATGCATTAGTGATCGTATTTGTGGACCCACAAATATCCCTTCTTTAATTTTTGCTTCACTAATTTTAGGAAACTTCTGTTTTAAGTACATGAAACCAGGAGTATTGCCCATGGCTTTCACGAAATTCTTCATCAATCCTAGTTTGATATGTAAGGGAGGTAGATACACATTTTTAGGATTACACAATGCGTCATGTTTCACATTTTTCTGTCTAGGAATGAATGATTCGCGTTTAGGCCATTCTTTTCTGATGTAATGGTTTTTTCTGTCCCTACTATCCCAAAGACACAAAAAGCAACAGTACTTTGTGTAACCAAGCTGCAGACCAAGAATAAGTGCAATTACCTTCAAATAACCACAAATATTCCATTCATACACTGCATATTGAAGCTTTGCCAATATAAATTGAAAGTTTTCATATGTTTCTTTCATACTAGCAGAGTGAGCCACAGGTATTGATGGGAATTTATTTCCATTGTGCAGAAGCACTGCTTTTAAACTTGCTTTGGAGGAATCAATGAACAAGCGCCATTCTGTTGAGTTATGTTCAATACCAAATGTCTCCATAAGAGAAGAAATGTCATTACAAAACACTAAGCCATTTTCTTCAGAAAAATAGCCTTTAAATTGAGAATGACGACTACGATAAGTACATATCCTTTGTATTCTTTTGAAGAAGATTCCATCCTTTTAGCCGGGAACCAAGCATTTCAGACTGGTTTTTGGATAATTTTAAATCTCGTATGAGATCGTTAAGATCTTCTTGAGTCAATAAATGAGGCTCAGATGAACAGCTTTGTTCAAAAGTTGTATCACCAAAATCTGTTTCTTCTTCTTCCTTACTTCCATCGGAATCTGAGCTCTCTTCATCTAATGTCACATGTTCTGGAGGCTTTGGTATGGGCAATTCTTCGCTGTGTGGAACTGGTCTCATTGCAGATTGCAAGTCAGGGTACAACACTGCATGTTTTGATTTTTACGTAATCCCTTTAATGTTTGTTAAGCAGAAATAACAGTCAGAGGAGTGAGTGATCTTTGGGTTCCCTCCAAATCATAGGGATAGCAAATGGCATGTGGCGTGTGCCATTCTTCCATGCAGTGAGAAGCCTACTACACGATAAACAACAGATATGTGGGACCCAGGTCCTTGTTTGGTCCCCCACTTTACACCCAAAATAAAGTTCATAACACTCTTTTACTACTGGAGTAAGGTTTCGTCTTTGGGACTTGAGCGTCACTTCACCACATATATTACAAAAGTTGTTAGGATGATTTAAACAAGCTCTAGGCATTTTGTAACTAACAACAAATTAAAAGAAATAAATTTGTAAATATGTAATATACAATAATCCAGACACAATGCACTCACAATTACGTGTTTACTGGTTCACTGCTCTCTCACAACTGACATCGTTTTAATGAATGCATGCATGATCATGTTTGTGCCTGTCTGAACTTGCACAACAGTAGCAACGGTACCGTTTGAGTTAGCTCATTTGGTTCCATCACATTTACAATGCTCTAGGAGTTTTTATTTTACAATGGACAAATGGCCGTTTATTAAAAAAATATATTTAAATCCATTAATTGAAATTGAAATTTAAAAAAAACTGTGGGTGATGGAGAAATTCCGAATACATATTTGAAAACATGATAAAAAACTGCATTAAGTACAACTATTGATACTCATGAGACAAAAATCATGTTGACCAGTGTTATTTCGTAATATTATCGTTTACCATATATCAAAGCTGTAGTATATTCTGAATTTTGATATAAGATGCGTAAACTCAATAAATCCACCATCTAATATCACATTAAGAGAGAAAACTGATGTCTGAAAACTATAGAGGATGGAAAAAGGTGACCACTCGGCTTCCTTCACTTGCTCCTTTAAACTAACAGGGAGTTACGAAAATAAGAAAAAGAGCAGTTTAAAAGACATCGGAGACCCCCTTTAATCTTCAAGGAGCCTTCATTAAATGAAACAAAGAATGTACACGAATGACTATATGTAAGGAGGGTTTTCAGTGAAGTAGCTTGAAAGGAGAATTCCAGAATTCCGCCTGAAACGAAGGTACTGTCAAAATTCCAAACCTCTATCCATTATAATTTAGGCTCTACATTGATTCTCTTACAGCTCTTGCAATGCATTCCATATAGAAAAAAATGGATGCAAACAAGGATGGATTCACCACGATAACATCCGCAGTAAGAAAGAACTTCACATGTATTTTGCTGTGAGGCAGTAATTATGTAAGTATGCCTACTATTTTTTTTTTTTTTTTCTGTGTGAAATGGAATTTGTAGCACACCCTCGATTTAAGCCACGAACCGCTACTGAGTGTGAGGTATCAGTCGAAAGATTTTTTCGTTCCGGTCTCATTTTTTTTTTCGTTCCGGTCTCATTTTTAGGTAGATTTTCGAAGAAAAATCTACCTATTGCAATGGATACCACTTTATGATTTTCGAAAAATTCTTTCATATCTTTACGTTTCATGCTCCCCTAAGTACGAAACCACCGCCCGTTCAAAAAAAAATTTTGTGATATTTATATATATATATTTATATATATATATATCTTTACACGATAGCGGCCGTAATTTTGAAGATATTTGAACCAAATTTTATTATGTTATTTCTAGGCCCAATAGTTCGGACAAGTTCGTTAATGGGCAAAATTGGCCCAAGGGGGTGGTCGGGGGAGGGGGTTGAAATTTTAAAACATTTATATCTCGGCCCCTATGAAGTATAGAGGGAAACTTTGTTTGAATAAATTCGAGTACTCCCTATGGAGTTCACAGTGACACCAACAATTCGGGAGTTCGAGTGAGGGTGGGGGTGGGGGTGGGGGATGAAAATTCGAAACTTTTGAAACCACGTCTTGTGGGGTATCGTTGAAAAGCTCTTGATGAGTACTCTACAAATCAATAAATGGTTTCTTGATAGCTCTCATATGACGCGAGATTTTAATGTTTGAAAATAATAACACTTAAAAGAATTATTATAATATCATAATTTTGTCTTGTTTAGCGGCTTTGCTAATTTTATTCATTGTTGATCAAGCGCACGGCCTCCCAGAATATTATATCCTATTCTTGTTGTCAAAACAAATGATTGTAGGCTCTTCCTCTTTACTGAATTCAGTTCTTATTACTGCAGGTTTACCATGCCAAGGCTAAAGAAAAAGAGTGCTATGCAGCGACAATAAATTAAACCAAAAGCACTTCGAAATCTACCTCCGCCTGTAGGCCTGCCTAAAGGGATTTTTTGCATTCCGATGAGTTACAATAAGTGTTTTGGCTAAAGTATTAAAATTATAACTCATCGGTATGCAAATTAAGGACACCGGATTGATACCCCACAAGTACGTAATGATCCAGTATTCGATTCAGAGTTGTATTTCATTTTCGGTTTGTGACAACTCATTCGCTGTTTGACAATCTTCTAGAGACAACTAAAATGTATCGGGGCACTAAACATTGTTCTTGGGCCCGGATTCTAATGACATGTCATCTTTTTATTGATGCTGCATAAACATTGCCGACTTGTAGATAAATCCTAATCATAGCCTCTAGAATATAGAAATGCATTTTTATTAGGTCACTTTTTGTCATTTTATGCAATTTTATATTTTTAGGACATTTATTTCAATTTTACGTCATTATTTTGTCATTTTCGTGTCATTTCCCTCCTTATTTAATCATTTTCATGCATTTACATTGATTACATCAACTTTTTTCCGCATAGGGTGATGTTTAAATAAATCACTACGCTAGTATAATGCAACATTTTTTGTAGGATCTATTTTAAAAACTATTTTCTTGCTTTTCTTTCCAAATGTTCCAATCAAGAACAAGGAACAAAGTTTTTATACTTATAACATCCATTACAGTTTTTGAAATTATGTAAGTTACAAATTAGTCCATTACTTTATGCGAATAATAATTTTTATAAATATCAGTTTTTAGGTCATTCTTCAAAGGGGGTAGCCTTCTTCGAATTCTGGGTGTATTTTTCGTTTTTTTCAAAGGGGTTAGCCTTCTTCGAATTCTGGGTGCATTTTTCGTTTTTTCAAAAGGGTTAGCCTTCTTCGAATTCTGGGTGCATTTTTGGTTTTTTTCAAAGGGGTTAGCCTTCTTCGAATTCCGGGTGCATTTTTCGTTTTTTTCAAGGGGTTAGCCTTCTTCGAATTCTGGGTGCAGTTTTCGTGCATAAATTCTCACTTGAAAACGTTAAATGTTTACTTGAAAACGTTAAATTATTACTTGTAAACGTTAAATTTTTCACTTGTAAACGTTAAATTTTTCACTTGTAAACAATAAATTTTTCAGTTGTAAGCGTTAAATTTTCACTTGTAATCGTAAATTTTCCCCTGCAAACGTTAAACTTTCACTTGTGAACGTTTAATTTTCACTTGTAAGCGTTAAGTTTTCACTTGTAAACGATAAATTGTACTTGTAAACATTAAATTTTTACTTGTAAACGTTAAATTTTCACTTTTACCGTTAAATTTTCACTTGTAAACTTAAATTTCATTTGTAAACGTTAAATTTTCATTTGTAAACGTTAAATTTTCATTTGTGACCTTAATTTTTCACTTCTAAACGTTAAATTGTACTTGTAAACGTAAATTTTCACTTGTAAACGTAAAATTATCACGTTTAGCTTTGAATTTTTACTTGTAAACGTTAAGTTATCACTTGTAAAAGTTAAATTTTCACTTTTATCGTTAATTTTCACTTGTAAACGTTAAATTTTCACTTGTAAATGATAAACTTTCACTTGTAAACGTTAAATTTTCAGTTGTAAACGTTAAATTTTCACCTATAAACGTTAAATTTTTACTTGCAAACGTTACTATTTCACTTGTAAACGTTACATTTTGCTTTTATACGTTAAATTTTCACTTGAAAACGTTAAATTTTTACTTGTAAACGTTAAATTATCACTTGTAAACGTTAAATTTTCACATAAAAACATTAAATTTTCACTTGTAAACGTTAAATTTTCCCTTGTACACGTTAAATTTTCACTTGTTTTCGTTAAATTTTCACTTTTAGCGTTAAATTTTCACTTGTAAATTCTGGGTGCAGTTTTGGTGCATAAATTCTCACTTGAAAACGTTAGATGTTTACTTGAAAACGTTAAATTATCACTTGTAAACGTTAAATTTTTCACTTGTAAACAATAAATTTTTCAGTTGTAAGCGTTAAATTTTCACTTGTAAACGTAAATTTTCCCCTGCAAACGTTAAACTTTCACTTGTGAACGTTTAATTTTCACTTGTAAGCGTTAAGTTTTCACTTGTAAACGTAAAATTATCACGTTTAGCTTTGAATTTTTACTTGTAAACGTTAAGTTATCACTTGTAAACGTCAAATTTTCACTTTTACCGTTAAATTTTCACTTGTAAACTTAAATTTTCATTTGTAAACGTTAAATTTTCATTTGTAAAAGGTAAATTTTCATTTGTGATCTTAATTTTTCACTTGTAAACGTAAATTTTCACTTGTAAACGTTAAATTATCACGTTTAGCTTTCAATTTTTACTTGTAAACGTTAAATTATCACTTGTAAACGTTAAATTTTCACTTTTATCGTTAATTTTCACTTGTAAACGTTAAATTTTCACTTGTAAATGATAAACTTTCACTTGTAAACGTTAAATTTTCAGTTGTAAACGTTAAATTTTCACCTGTAAACGTTAAATTTTTTACTTCCAAACGTTACTATTTGACTTGTAAACGTTACATTTTTGCTTTTATACGTTAAATTTTCACTTGAAACGTTAAATTTTCACTTGTTTTCGTTAAATTTTAACTTTTAGCGTTAAATTTTCGCTTGTAAATTCTGGGTGCATTTTTCGAAATTCTCAAAGGGGTTAGCATTATTCGAATTCCGGGTGCATTTTTCGAAATTTTGAAAGGGGTCAGCCTTCTTCGAATTCCGGGTGCATTTTTCGAAATTTTCAAAGGGGTTAGCCTTTTTCCAATTCTAGGTGCATTTTTCGAAATTTTCGAAGGGGTTAGACTTCTTCGAATTCAGGGTGCATTTTTCGAAATTTTAAAAGGGGTTAGCCTTCTTCGAATTCCGGTGCATTTTTCGAAATTTTGAAAGGCGTTGCCTTCTTCGAATTCCGGGTGCGTTTTTCGAAATTTTCAAAAGGGTTAGCCTTTTTCCAATTCTGGGTGTATTTTTCGAAATTTTCATAGGGGTTAGCCTTATTCGAATTCCGGGTTCATTTTTAGAAATTTTGAAAGGCGTTAGCCTTCTTCTAATTCCGGGTGCATTTTTAGAAATTTTCAAAGGGGTTAGGCCTTCTTCGAATTCTGGGTGCATTTTTCGTTTTTTCAAAAGGGTTAGCCTTCTTCGAATTCTGGGTGCATTTTTGGTTTTTTTCAAAGGGGTTAGCCTTCTTCGAATTCCGGGTGCATTTTTCGTTTTTTTCAAGGGGTTAGCCTTCTTCGAATTCTGGGTGCAGTTTTCGTGCATAAATTCTCACTTGAAAACGTTAAATGTTTACTTGAAAACGTTAAATTATTACTTGTAAACGTTAAATTTTTCACTTGTAAACGTTAAATTTTTCACTTGTAAACAATAAATTTTTCAGTTGTAAGCGTTAAATTTTCACTTGTAATCGTAAATTTTCCCCTGCAAACGTTAAACTTTCACTTGTGAACGTTTAATTTTCACTTGTAAGCGTTAAGTTTTCACTTGTAAACGATAAATTGTACTTGTAAACATTAAATTTTTACTTGTAAACGTTAAATTTTCACTTTTACCGTTAAATTTTCACTTGTAAACTTAAATTTCATTTGTAAACGTTAAATTTTCATTTGTAAACGTTAAATTTTCATTTGTGACCTTAATTTTTCACTTCTAAACGTTAAATTGTACTTGTAAACGTAAATTTTCACTTGTAAACGTAAAATTATCACGTTTAGCTTTGAATTTTTACTTGTAAACGTTAAGTTATCACTTGTAAAAGTTAAATTTTCACTTTTATCGTTAATTTTCACTTGTAAACGTTAAATTTTCACTTGTAAATGATAAACTTTCACTTGTAAACGTTAAATTTTCAGTTGTAAACGTTAAATTTTCACCTATAAACGTTAAATTTTTACTTGCAAACGTTACTATTTCACTTGTAAACGTTACATTTTGCTTTTATACGTTAAATTTTCACTTGAAAACGTTAAATTTTTACTTGTAAACGTTAAATTATCACTTGTAAACGTTAAATTTTCACATAAAAACATTAAATTTTCACTTGTAAACGTTAAATTTTCCCTTGTACACGTTAAATTTTCACTTGTTTTCGTTAAATTTTCACTTTTAGCGTTAAATTTTCACTTGTAAATTCTGGGTGCAGTTTTGGTGCATAAATTCTCACTTGAAAACGTTAGATGTTTACTTGAAAACGTTAAATTATCACTTGTAAACGTTAAATTTTTCACTTGTAAACAATAAATTTTTCAGTTGTAAGCGTTAAATTTTCACTTGTAAACGTAAATTTTCCCCTGCAAACGTTAAACTTTCACTTGTGAACGTTTAATTTTCACTTGTAAGCGTGAAGTTTTCACTTGTAAACGTAAAATTATCACGTTTAGCTTTGAATTTTTACTTGTAAACGTTAAGTTATCACTTGTAAACGTCAAATTTTCACTTTTACCGTTAAATTTTCACTTGTAAACTTAAATTTTCATTTGTAAACGTTAAATTTTCATTTGTAAAAGGTAAATTTTCATTTGTGATCTTAATTTTTCACTTGTAAACGTAAATTTTCACTTGTAAACGTTAAATTATCACGTTTAGCTTTGAATTTTTACTTGTAAACGTTAAATTATCACTTGTAAACGTTAAATTTTCACTTTTATCGTTAATTTTCACTTGTAAACGTTAAATTTTCACTTGTAAATGATAAACTTTCACTTGTAAACGTTAAATTTTCAGTTGTAAACGTTAAATTTTCACCTGTAAACGTTAAATTTTTTACTTCCAAACGTTACTATTTGACTTGTAAACGTTACATTTTTGCTTTTATACGTTAAATTTTCACTTGAAACGTTAAATTTTCACTTGTTTTCGTTAAATTTTAACTTTTAGCGTTAAATTTTCGCTTGTAAATTCTGGGTGCATTTTTCGAAATTCTCAAAGGGGTTAGCATTATTCGAATTCCGGGTGCATTTTTCGAAATTTTGAAAGGGGTCAGCCTTCTTCGAATTCCGGGTGCATTTTTCGAAATTTTCAAAGGGGTTAGCCTTTTTCCAATTCTAGGTGCATTTTTCGAAATTTTCGAAGGGGTTAGACTTCTTCGAATTCAGGGTGCATTTTTCGAAATTTTAAAAGGGGTTAGCCTTCTTCGAATTCCGGTGCATTTTTCGAAATTTTGAAAGGCGTTGCCTTCTTCGAATTCCGGGTGCGTTTTTCGAAATTTTCAAAAGGGTTAGCCTTTTTCCAATTCCGGGTGCATTTTTCGAAATTTTCAAAGGGTTTGCCTTCTTCGAATTCTGGGTGCATTTTTCGAAATTTTGAAAGGCGTCAGCCTTCTCTGAATTCCGGGTGCATTTTTCGAAATTTTGAAAGGGGTCAGCCTTCTTCGAATTCCGGGTGCATTTTTCGAAATTTGCTAAGGGGTTAGCCTTTTTCCAATTCTGGGTGTATTTTTCGAAATTTTCATAGGGGTTAGCCTTATTCGAATTCCGGGTGCATTTTTCGAAATTTTGAAAGGCGTCAGCCTTCTTCGAATTCCGGGTGCATTTTTCGAAATTTTCATAGGGGTTAGCCTTTTTCGAATTCCGGGTGCATTTTTAGAAATTTTGAAAGGCGTCAGCCTTCTTCGAATTCCGGGTGCATTTTTCGAAATTTTCAAAGGGGTTAGCCTTCTTCGAATTCTGGGTGCATTTTTCGAAATTTTCAAAGGGGTTAGCCTTTTTCGAATTCCGGGTGCATTTTTCGAAATTTTCAAAGGGTTAGCCTTCTTCGTATTCTGGGTGCATTTTTCGAAATTTTGAAAGGGGTCAGCCTTCTTCGAATTCCGGGTGTATTTTTCGAAATTTTCAAAGGGGTTAGCCTTTTTCCAATTCTGGGAGCATTTTTCGAAATTTTCAAAGGGGTTAGCCTTATTCGAACTCCGGGTGCATTTTTCGAAATTTTGAAAGGCGTTAGCCTTCTTCGAATTCCGGGTGCTTTTTTCGAAATTTTCAAAGGGGTTAGCCTTCTTCGAATTCCGGGTGCATTTTTCGAAATTTTCAAAGGGGTTAGCCTTCTTTGAATTCTGGGTGCATTTTTCGAAATTTTCAAAGGGGTTAGCCTTCTTCGAATTCTGGGTGCATTTTTCGTTTTTTCAAAAGGGTTAGCCTTCTTCGAATTCTGGGTGCATTTTTGGTTTTTTTCAAAGGGGTTAGCCTTCTTCGAATTCCGGGTGCATTTTTCGTTTTTTTCAAGGGGTTAGCCTTCTTCGAATTCTGGGTGCAGTTTTCGTACATAAATTCTCACTTGAAAACGTTAAATGTTTACTTGAAAACGTTAAATTATTACTTGTAAACGTTAAATTTTCACTTGTAAACGTTAAATTTTTCACTTGTAAACAATAAATTTTTCAGTTGTAAGCGTTAAATTTACACTTGTAATCGTTAATTTTCCCCTGCAAACGTTAAACTTTCACTTGTGAACGTTTAATTTTCACTTGTAAGCGTTAAGTTTTCACTTGTAAACGATAAATTGTACTTGTAAACATTAAATTTTTACTTGTAAACGTTAAATTTTCACTTTTACCGTTAAATTTTCACTTTTAAACTTAAATTTCATTTGTAAACGTTAAATTTTCATTTGTAAACGTTAAATTTTCATTTGTGACCTTAATTTTTCACTTCTAAACGTTAAATTGTACTTGTAAACGTAAATTTTCACTTGTAAACGTAAAATTATCACGTTTAGCTTTGAATTTTTGCTTGTAAACGTTAAATTATCACTTGTAAAAGTTAAATTTTTACTTTTATCGTTTATTTTCACTTGTAAACGTTAAATTTTCACTTGTAAATGATAAACTTTCACTTGTAAACGTTAAATTTTCAGTTGTAAACGTTAAATTTTCACCTATAAACGTTAAATTTTTACTTGCAAACGTTACTATTTCACTTGTAAACGTTACATTTTTACTTTTATACGTTAAATTTTCACTTGAAAACGTTAAATTTTTACTTGTAAACGTTAAATTATCACTTGTAAACGTTAAATTTTCACATAAAAACATTAAATTTTCACTTGTAAACGTTAAATTTTCCCTTGTACACGTTAAATTTTCACTTGTTTTCGTTAAATTTTCACTTTTAGCGTTAAATTTTCACTTGTAAATTCTGGGTGCAGTTTTGGTGCATAAATTCTCACTTGAAAACGTTAGATGTTTACTTGAAAACGTTAAATTATCACTTGTAAACGTTAAATTTTTCACTTGTAAACAATAAATTTTTCAGTTGTAAGCGTTAAATTTTCACTTGTAAACGTAAATTTTCCACTGCAAACGTTAAACTTTCACTTGTGAACGTTTAATTTTCACTTGTAAGCGTTAAGTTTTCACTTGTAAACGTTAAATTGTACTTGTAAACATTAAATTTTTACTTGTAAACGTCAAATTTTCACTTTTACCGTTAAATTTCCACTTGTAAACTTAAATTTTCATTTGTAAACGTTAAATTTTCATTTGTAAAAGGTAAATTTTCATTTGTGATCTTAATTTTTCACTTGTAAACGTAAATTTTCACTTGTAAACGTTAAATTATCACGTTTAGCTTTGAATTTTTACTTGTAAACGTTAAATTATCACTTGTTAACGTTAAATTTTCACTTGTAAATGATAAACTTCACTTGTAAACGTTAAATTTTCAGTTGTAAACGTTAAATTTTCACCTGTAAACGTTAAATTTTTACTTCCAAACGTTACTATTTGACTTGTAAACGTTACATTTTTGCTTTTATACGTTAAATTTTCACTTGAAACGTTAAATTTTCACTTGTTTTCGTTAAATTTTAACTTTTAGCGTTAAATTTTCACTTGTAAATTCTGGGTGCAATTTTCGAAATTCTCAAAGGGGTTAGCATTATTCGAATTCCGGGTGCATTTTTCGAAATTTTGAAAGGGGTCAGCCTTCTTCGAATTCCGGGTGCATTTTTCGAAATTTTCAAAGGGGTTAGCCTTTTTCCAATTCTAGGTGCATTTTTCGAAATTTTCGAAGGGGTTAGACTTCTTCGAATTCAGGGTGCATTTTTCGAAATTTTAAAAGGGGTTAGCCTTCGAATTCCGGTGCATTTTTCGAAATTTTGAAAGGCGTTGCCATCTTCGAATTCCGGGTGCGTTTTTAAAAATTTTCAAAAGGGTTAGCCTTTTTCCAATTCCGGGTGCATTTTTCGAAATTTTCAAAGGGGTTAGCCTTCTTCGAATTCTGGATGCATTTTTCGAAATTTTGAAAGGCGTCAACCTTCTCTGAATTCCGGGTGCATTTTTCGAAATTTTGAAAGGGGTCAGCCTTCTTCGAATTCCGGGTGCATTTTTCGAAATTTGCAAAGGGGTTAGCCTTTTTCCAATTCTGGGTGTATTTTTCGAAATTTTCATAGGGGTTAGCCTTATTCGAATTCCGGGTGCATTTTTCGAAATTTTCATAGGGGTTAGCCTTTTTCGAATTCCGGGTGCATTTTTAGAAATTTTGAAAGGCGTCAGCCTACTTCGAATTCCGGGTGCATTTTTCGAAATTTTCAAAGGGGTTAGCCTTCTTCGAATTCTGGGTGCATTTTTCGAAATTTTCAAAGGGGTTAGCCTTTTTCGAATTCCGGGTGCATTTTTCGAAATTTTCAAAGGGTTAGCCTTCTTCGTATTCTGGGTGCATTTTTCGAAATTTTGAAAGGGGTCAGCCTTCTTCGAATTCCGGGTGTATTTTTCGAAATTTTCAAAGGGGTTAGCCTTTTTCCAATTCTGGGAGCATTTTTCGAAATTTTCAAATGGGTTAGCCTTCTTCGAATTCCGGGTGCATTTTTCGAAATTTTCAAAGGGGTTAGCCTTCTTTGAATTCTGGGTGCATTTTTCGAAATTTTCAAAGGGGTTAGCCTTCTTCGAATTCCGGATGCATTTTTCGAAATTTTCAAAGGGGTTAGCCTTCTTCGAATTCCTGGTGCAGTTTTGGTGCATAAATTCTCACTTGAAAACGTTAAATGTTTACTTGAAAACGTTAAATTATCACTTGTAAACGTTAAATTTTCACTTGTAAACGTTACATTTTTCACTTGTAAACAATAAAATTTTTAGTTGTAAACGTTAAATTTTCACTTGTAAACGTAAATTTTCCCCTGCAAACGTTAAACTTTCACTTTTGAACGTTTAATTTTCACTTGTAAGCGTTAAGTTTTCACTTGAAAACGTTAAATTGTACTTGTTAACATTAGATTTTTACTTGTAAACGTTAAATATTCACTTTTACCGTTAAATTTTCACTTGTAAACTCACATTTTCATTTGTAAACGTTAAATTTTCATTTGTAAACGTTAAATTTTCATTTGTGACCTTAATTTTTCACTTGTAAACGTTAAATTATACTTGTAAACGTTAAATTATTACATTTAGCTTTGAATTTTTACTTGTAAACGTTAAACTATCTTTTGTATACGTTAAATTTTAACTTTTATCGTTAATTTTCACTTGCAAACATTAAATTTTCACTTGTAAATGATAAACTTTCACTTGCAAACGTTAAATTTTCAGTTGTATACCTTAAATTTTCACCTGTAAACGTTAAATTTTTACTTTTACCGTTAAATTTTCACTTGTAAACGTTACATTTTTACTTTTATACGTTAAATTTTCACTTGAAAACGTTAAATTTTTACTTGTAAACGTTAAATTATCACTTGTAAACGTTAAATTTTCACATGAAAACATTAAATTTTCACTTGTAAACGATAAATTTTCGCTTGTACACGTTAAATTTTCACTTGTTTTCGTTAAATTTTCACTTTAAGCGTTAAATTTTCACTTGTAAATTCTGGGTGCATTTTTCGAAATTTTCAAAGGGGTTAGCTTTATTCGAATTCCGGGTGCATTTTTCGAAATTTTGAAAGGCGTTAGCCTTCTTCGAATTCCGGGTGCATTTTTCGAAATTTTCGAATTCCGGGTTAATTTTCAAAGGGGTTAGCCTTCTTCGAATTCCGCGTGCATTTTTCGAAATTTTGAAAGGGGTCAGCCTTCTTCGAATTCCGGGTGCATTTTTCGAAATTTTCAAAGGGGTTAGACTTCTTCGAATTCAGGGTGCATTTTTCGAAATTTTAAAAGGGGTTAGCCTTCTTCGAATTCCGGTGCATTTTTCGGAATTTTGAAAGGGGTTGCCTTCTTCGAATTCCGGGTGCGTTTTTCGAAATTTTCAAAACGGTTAGCCTTTTTCCAATTCCGGGTGAATTTTTTGAAATTTTCAAAGGGGTTAGCCTTCTTCGAATTCTGGGTGCATTTTCCGAAATTTTCAAAGGGGTTAGCCTTCACTTGTAAATGTTAAATTGTACTTGTTAACATTAAATTTTTACTTGTAAACTTTAAATTTTCACTTTTACCGTTAAATTTTCACTTGTAAACTTAAATTTTCATTTGTAAACGTTAAATTTTCATTTGTAAAAGGTAAATTTTCACTTGTACACGTTAAATTATCACGTTTAGCTCTGAATTTTTTTTGTAAACGTTAAATTATCACTTGTAAACGTTAAATTTTCACTTTTATCGTTAATTTTCACTTGTAAACGTTAAATTTTCACTTGTAAATGATAAACTTTCACTTGAAAACGTTAAATTTTCAGTTGTAAACGTTAAATTTTCACCTGTAAACGTTAAATTTTTACTTGCAAACGTTACTATTTCACTTGTAAACGTTACATTTTTACTTTTATACGTTAAATTTTCACTTGAAAACGTTAAATTTTTACCTGTAAACGTTAAATTATCACTTGTAAACGTTAAATTTTCACATGAAAACATTAAATTTTCACTTGTAAACGTTAAATTTTCGCTTGTACACATTACATTTTCACTTGTTTTCGTTAAATTTTCACTTTTAGCGTTAAATTTTCACTTGTAAATTCTGGGTGCATTTTTCGAAATTTTCAAAGGGGTTAGCATTATTCGAATTCCGGGTGCATTTTTCGAAATTTTGAAAGGCAATAGCCTTCTTCGAATTCCGGGTGCATTTTTCGAAATTTTTGAATTCCGGGTGAATTTTCAAAGGGGTTAGCCTTCTTCGAATTCCGCGTGCATTTTTCGAAATTTTGAAAGGGGTCAGCCTTCTTCGAATTCCGGGTGCATTTTTCGAAATTTTCAAAGGGGTTAGCCTTTTTCCAATTCTGGGTGCATTTTTCGAAATTTTTAAAGGGGTTAGACTTCTTCGAATTCTGGGTGCATTTTTCGAAATTTTAAAAGGGGTTAGCCTTCTTCGAATTCCGGTGCTTTTTTCGAAATTTTGAAAGGGGTTGCCTTCTTCGAATTCCGGGTGCGTTTTTCGAAATTTTCAAAAGGGTTAGCCTTTTTCCAATTCTGGGTGTATTTTTCGAAATTTTCATAGGGGTTAGCCTTATTCGAATTCCGGGTTCATTTTTAGAAATTTTGAAAGGCGTTAGCCTTCTTCTAATTCCGGGTGCATTTTTAGAAATTTTCAAAGGGGTTAGGCCTTCTTCGAATTCTGGGTGCATTTTTCGAAATTTTGAAAGGGGTTAGCCTTCTTCGAATTCCGGGTGCATTTTTCGAAATTTTCAAAGGGGTTAGCCTTCTTTGTATTCTGGGTGCATTTTTCGAAATTTTGAAAGGGGTCAGCCTTCTTCGAATTCCGGGTGTATTTTTCGAAATTTTCAAAGGGGTTAGCCTTTTTCCAATTCTGGGAGCATTTTTCGAAATTTTCAAATGGGTTAGCCTTCTTCGAATTCCGGGTGCATTTTTCGAAATTTTCAAAGGGGTTAGTCTTCTTCGAATTCTGGGTGCATTTTTCGAAATTTTCAAAGGGGTTAGACTTCTTCGAATTCCGGATGCATTTTTCGAAATTTTTAAAGGGGTTAGCCTTCTTCGAATTCCGGGTGCAGTTTTGGTGCATAAATTCTCACTTGAAAAATTTAAATGTTTACTTGAAAACGTTAAATTATCACTTGTAAACATTAAATTTTCACTTTTAAACGTTACATTTTTCACTTGTAAACAATAAAATTTTTAGTTGTAAGCGTTAAATTTTCACTTGTAAACGTAAATTTTCCCCTGCAAACGTTAAACTTTCACTTGTGAACGTTTAATTTTCACTTGTAAGCGTTAAGTTTTCACTTGAAAACGTTAAATTGTACTTGTAAACATTAGATTTTTACTTGTAAACGTTAAATATTCACTTTTACCGTTAAATTTTCACTTGTAAACTTAAATTTTCATTTGTAAACGTTAAATTTTCATTTGTAAACGTTAAATTTTCATTTGTGACCTTAATTTTTCACTTGTAAACGTTAAATTATACTTCTAAACGTTAAATTATTACGTTTAGCTTTGAATTTTTACTTGTAAACGTTAAATTATCTTTTGTATACGTTAAATTTTAACTTTTATCGTTAATTTTCACTTGCAAACGTTAAATTTTCACTTGTAAATGTTAAACTTTAACTTGCAAACGTTAAATTTTCACTTGCAAACGTTAAATTTTCAGTTGTATACCTTAAATTTTCACCTGTAAACGTTAAATTTTTACTTTTATCGTTAAATTTTCACTTGAAAACGTTAAATTTTTACTTGTAAACGTTAAATTATCACTTGTAAACGTTAAATTTTCACATGAAAACATTAAATTTTCACTTGTAAACGATAAATTTTCGCTTGTACACGTTAAATTTTCACTTGTTTTCGTTAAATTTTCACTTTTAGCGTTAAATTATATCTTGTAAATTCTGGGTGCAGTTTTGGTGCATAAATTCTCACTTGAAAACGTTAAATGTTTACTTGAAAACGTTAAATTATCACTTGTAAACGTTAAATTTTCACTTGTAAACGTTAAATTTTCACTTGTAAACGTTAAATTTTTCACTTGTAAACAATAAATTTTTCAGATGTATCGTTAAATTTTCACTTGTAAACGTAAATTTTCCGCTGCAAACGTTAAACGTTCACTTGTGAACGTTTAATTTTCAATTGTAAGCGTTAAGTTTTCACTTGTAAACGTTAAATTGTACTTGTTAACATTAAATTTTTACTTGTAAACTTTAAATTTTCACTTTTACCGTTAAATTTTCACTTGTAAACTTAAATTTTCATTTGTATACGTTAAATTTTCATTTGTAAAAGGTAAATTTTCACTTGTAAACGTTAAATTTTCATTTGTAAAAGGTAAATTTTCACTTGTACACGTTAAATTATCACGTTTAGCTTTGATTTTTTTGCAAACGTTAAATTATCACTTGTAAACGTTAAATTTTCACTTTTATCGTTAATTTTCACTTGTAAACGTTAAATTTTCACTTGTAAACGTTAAATTTTCACTTGTAAATGATAAACTTTCACTTGAAAACGTTAAATTTTCAGTTGTAAACGTTAAATTTTCACCTGTAAACGTTAAATTTTTACTTGCAAACGTTACATTTTTACTTTTATACGTTAAATTTTCACTTGAAAACGTTAAATTTTTACCTGTAAACGTTAAATTATCACTTGTAAACGTTAAATTTTCACATGAAAACATTAAATTTTCACTTGTAAACGTTAAATTTTCGCTTGTACACTTTACATTTTCACTTGTTTTCGTTAAATTTTCACTTTTAGCTTTAAATTTTCACTTGTAAATTCTGGGTGCATTTTTCGAAATTTTCAAAGGGGTTAGCATTATTCGAATTCCGGGTGCATTTTTCGAAATTTTCAAAGGGGTTAGCCTTCTTCGAATTCCGGGTGCATTTTTCGAAATTTTCAAAGGGGTTAGCCTTCTTCGAATTCCGGGTGCATTTTTCGAAATTTTCAAAGGGGTTAGCCTTCTTCGTATTCTGGGTGAATTTTTCGAAATTTTCAAAGGGGTCAGCCTTCTTCCAATTCTGGGAGCATTTTTCGAAATTTTCGAATTTAGCCTTCTTCGAATTCCGGGTGCGTTTTTCGAAATTTTCAAAAGGGTTAGCCTTTTTCCAATTCTGGGTGCATTATTCGAAATTTTGAAAGGGGTCAGCCTTCTTCGAATTCCGGGTGCATTTTTCGAAATTTTGAAAGGGGTCAGCCTTCTTCGAATTCCGGGTGCATTTTTCGAAATTTTCAAAGGGGTTAGTCTTTTTCCAATTCTGGGTGTATTTTTCGAAATTTTCATAGGGGTTAGCCTTATTCGAATTCCGGGTGCATTTTTAGAAATTTTGAAAGGCGTTGGCCTTCTTCTAATTCCGGGTGCATTTTTCGAAATTTTCAAAGGGGTTAGCCTTCTTCGAATTCTGGGTGCATTTTTCGAAATTTTCAAAGGGGTTAGCCTTCTTCGAATTCCGGGTGCATTTTTCGAAATTTTCAAGCCTTCTACGAATTCCGGGTGCATTTTTCGAAATTTTCAAAGGGGTTAGCCTTTTTCCAATTCTGGGAGCATTTTTCGAAATTTTCAAAGAGGTTAGCCTTCTTCGAATTCTGGGTGCATTTTTCGAAATTTTGAAAGGGGTTAGCCTTCTTCGAATTCCGGATGCATTTTTCGAAATTTTCAAAGGGGTTAGCCTTCTTCGAATTCCGGGTGCAGTTTTGGTGCATAAATTCTCACTTGAAAACGTTAAATGTTTACTTGAAAACGTTAAATTATCACTTGTAAACGTTAAATTTTCACTTGTAAACGTAAATTTTCCCCTGCAAACGTTAAACTTTCACTTGTGAACGTTTAATTTTCACTTGTAAGCGTTAAGTTTTCACTTGAAAACGTTAAATTGTACTTGTAAACATTAGATTTTTACTTGTAAACGTTAAATATTCACTTTTACTGTTAAATTTTCACTTGTAAACGTTAAATTTTCATTTGTAAACGTTAAATTTTCATTTGTGACCTTAATTTTTCACTTGTAAACGTTAAATTGTTACGTTTAGCTTTGAATTTTTACTTGTAAACGTTAAATTATCTTTTGTATACGTTAAATTTTAACTTTTATCGTTAATTTTCACTTGTAAACGTTAAATTTTCACTTGTAAATGATAAACTTTCACTTGCAAACGTTAAATTTTCAGTTGTATACCTTAAATTTTCACCTTTAAACGTTAAATTTTTACTTTTACCGTTACATTTTCACTTGTAAACGTTACATTTTCACTTTTATACGTTAAATTTTTACTTGTAAACGTTAAATTATCACTTGTAACCGTTAAATTATCACTTGTAAACGTTAAATTTTCACATGAAAACATTAAATTTTCACTTGTAAACGATAAATTTTCGCTTGTACACGTTAAATTTTTTCTTGTTTTCGTTAAATTTTCACTTTTAGCGTTAAATTTTCACTTGTAAATTCTTTGTGCAGTTTGGTGCATAAATTCTCACTTGAAAACGTTAAATGTTTACTTGAAAACGTTAAATGTTTACTTGAAAACGTTAAATTATCACTTGTAAACGTTAAATTTTCACTTGTAAACGTTAAATTTTCACTTGTAAACGTTAAAGTTTTCACTTTTAAACAATAAATTTTTCAGTTGTATCGTTAAATTTTCACTTGTAAACGTAAATTTTCCGCTGCAAACGTTAAACGTTCACTTGTGAACGTTTAATTTTCAATTGTAAGCGTTAAATTTTCACTTGTAAACGTTAAATAGTACTTTTAACATTATATTTTTACTTGTAAACGTTAAATTGTACTTGTTAACATTATATTTTTACTTGTAAACGTTAAATTTCCTCTTTTACCGTTAAATTTTCACTTGTGAACTTAAATTTTCATTTGTAAACGTTAAATTTTCATTTGTAAAAGGTAACTTTTCACTTGTACACGTTAAACTATCACGTTTAGCTTTGAATTTTTTTTGGAAACGTTAAATTATCACTTTTAAACGTTAAATTTTCACTTTTATCGTTAATTTTCACTTGTAAACGTTAAACTTTCACTTGTAAATGATAAACTTTCACTTGAAAACGTTAAATTTTCAGTTGTAAACGTTAAATTTTCACCTGTAAACGTTAAATTTTTACTTGCAAACGTTACTATTTCACTTGTAAACGTTACATTTTTACTTTTATACGTTAAATTTTCACTTGAAAACGTTAAATTTTTACCTGTAAACGTTAAATTATTACTTGTAAACGTTAAATTTTCACATGAAAACATTAAATTTTCACTTGTAAACGTTAAATTTTCGCTTGTACACGTTACATTTTCACTTGTTTTCGTTAAATTTTCACTTTTAGCGTTAAATTTTCACTTGTAAATTCTGGGTGCATTTTTCGAAATTTTCAAAGGGGTTAGCATTATTCGAATTCCGGGTGCATTTTTCGAAATTTTGAAAGGCGTTAGCCTTCTTCGAATTCCGGGTGCATTTTTCGAAATTTTCGAATTCACTTGAAAACGTTAAATTTTCAGTTGTAAACGTTAAATTTTCACCTGTAAACGTTAAATTTTTACTTGCAAAAGTTACTATTTCACTTGTAAACGTTACATTTTTACTCTTATACGTTAAATTTTCACTTTTATACGTTAAATTTTCACTTGAAAACGTTAAATTTTTACCTGTAAACGTTAAATTATCACTTGTAAACGTTAAATTTTCACATGAAAACATTAAATTTTCACTTGTAAACGTTAAATTTTCGCTTGTACACGTTACATTTTCACTTGTTTTCGTTAAATTTTCACTTTTAGCGTTAAATTTTCACTTGTAAATTCTGGGTGCATTTTTCGAAATTTTCAAAGGGGTTAGCATTATTCGAATTCCGGGTGCATTTTTCGAAATTTTGAAAGGCGTTAGCCTTCTTCGAATTCCGGGTGAATTTTTCGAACTTTTAGTATTCCGGGTGAATTTTCAAAGGGGTTAGCCTTCTTCGAATTCCGCGTGCATTTTTCGAAATTTTGATAGGGGTCAGCCTTCTTCGAATTCCGGGTGCATTTTTCGAAATTTTCAAAGGGGTTAGCCTTTTTCCAATTCTGGGTGCATTTTTCGAAATTTTCAAAGGGGTTAGACTTCTTCGAATTCAGGGTGCATTTTTCGAAATTTTAAAAGGGGTTAGCCTTCTTCGAATTCCGGTGCATTTTTCGAAATTTTGAAAGGGGTTGCCTTCTTCGAATTCCGGGTGCGTTTTTCGATATTTTCAAAAGGGTTAGCCTTTTTGCAATTCCGGGTGCATTTTTCGAAATTTTCAATGGGGTTAGCCTTCTTCGAATTCTGGGTGCATTTTTCGAAATTTTGAAAGGGGTCAGCCTTCTTCGAATTCCGGGTGAATTTTTCGAAATTTTGAAAGGGGTCAGCCTTCTTCGAATTCCGGGTGCATTTTTCGAAATTTTCAAAGGGGTTAGCCTTTTTCCCATTCTGGGTGTATTTTTCGAAATTTTCATAGGGGTTAGCCTTATTCGAATTCCGGGTGCATTTTTAGAAATTTTGAAAGGCGTTAGCCTTCTTCTAATTCCGGGTGCATTTTTCGAAATTTTCAAAGGGGTTAGACTTCTTCGAATTCTGGGTGCATTTTTCGAAATTTTCAAAGGGGTTAGCCTTCTTCGAATTCCGGGTGCATTTTTCGAAATTTTCAAAGGGGTTAGCCTTCTTCGAATTCCGGGTGCATTTTTCGAAATTTTCAAAGGGGTTAGGCTTCTTCGTATTCTGGGTGCATTTTTCGAAATTTTGAAAGGGGTCAGCCTTCTTCGAATTCCGGGTGTATTTTTCGAAATTTTCAAAGGGGTTAGCCTATTTCAATTCTGGGAGCATTTTTCGAAATTTTCAAAGGGGTTAGCCTTCTTCGAATTCCCTAGCCTTCTTCTAATTCCGGGTGCATTTTTCGAAATTTTCAAAGGGGTTAACCTTTTTCTAATTCTGGGTGCATTTTTCGAAATTTTCAAAGGGGTTAGCCTTCTTCGAATTCCGGGTGCATTTTTCGAAATTTTCAAAGGGGTTAGCCTTCTTCGAATTCCGGGTGCATTTTTCGAAATTTTCAAAGGGGTTAGCCTTCTTCGTATTCTGGGTGCATTTTTCGAAATTTTGAAAGGTGTCAGCCTTCTTCTAATTCCGGGTGTATTTTTCGAAATTTTCAAAGGGGTTAGCCTTTTTCCAATTCTGGGAGCATTTTTCGAAATTTTCAAAGGGGTTAGCCTTCTTCGAATTCTGGGTGCATTTTTCGAAATTTTCAAAGGGGTTAGCCTTCTTCGAATTCCGGGTGCATTTTTCGAAATTTTCAAAGGGGTTAGCCTTCTTCGAATTCCTGGTGCAGTTTTGGTGCATAAATTCTCACTTGAAAACGTTAAATGTTTACTTGAAAACGTTAAATTATCACTTGTAAACGTTAAATTTTCACTTGTAAACGTTACATTTTTCACTTGTAAACAATAAAATTTTTAGTTGTAAGCGTTAAATTTTCACTTGTAAACGTAAATTTTCCCCTGCAAACGTTAAACTTTCACTTGTGAACGTTTAATTTTCACTTGTAAGCGTTAAGTTTTCACTTGAAAACGTTAAATTGTACTTGTAAACATTAGATTTTTACTTGTAAACGTTAAATATTCACTTTTACCGTTAAATTTTCACTTGTAAACTTAAATTTTCATTTGTAAACGTTAAATTTTCATTTGTGACTTAATTTTACACTTGTAAACGTTAAATTATTACGTTTAGCTTTGAATTTTTACTTGTAAACGTTAAATTATCTTTTGTATACGTTAAATTTTAACTTTTATCGTTAATTTTCACTTGTAAACGTTAAATTTTCACTTGTAAATGATAAACTTTCACTTGCAAACGTTAAATTTTCAGTTGTATACCTTAAATTTTCACCTGTAAACGTTAAATTTTTTTACTTTTACCGTTAAATTTTCACTTGTAAACGTTACATTTTTACTTTTATACGTTAAATGTTCACTTCAAAACGTTAGATTTTTACTTGTAAACGTTAAATTATCACTTGTAAACGTTAAATTTTCACATGAAAACATTAAATTTTCACTTGTAAACGTTAAATTTTCGCTTGTACACGTTAAATTTTCACTTTTTTTGTTAAATTTTCACTTTTTTTGTTAAATTTTCACTTTTAGCGTTAAATTTTCACTTGTAAATTCTGGGTGCATTTTTCGAAATTTTCAAAGGGTTAGTATTAGTCGAATTCCGGGTGCATTTTTCGAAATTTTGAAAGGCGTTAGCCTTCTTCGAATTCCGGGTGCATTTTTCGAAATTTTCGAATTCCGGGTGAATTTTCAAAGGGGTTAGCCTTCTTCGAATTCCGGGTGCATTTTAAAAAAATTTCAAAGGGGTTAGCCTTCTTTGAATTCCGGGTGCATTTTTCGAAATTTTGAAAGGGGTCAGCCTTCTTCGAATTCCGGGTGCGTTTTTCGAAATTTTCAAAGGGGTTAGCCTTTTGCCAATTCTGGGTGCATTTTCGAAATTTTCAAATTGGTTAGCCTTCTTCGAATTCCGGGTGCATTTTTCGAAAATTTCAGAGGGGTTAAGCCTTCTTCGAATTCCGGTTGCATTTTTCGAAATTTTCAAAGGGGTTAGCATTATTCGAACTCCGGGTGCATTTTTCGAAATTTTGAAAGGGGTCAGCCTTCTTCGAATTCCGGGTGCATTTTTCGAAATTTTCAAGGGGTTAGCCTTTTTCAAATTCTGGGTGCATTTTTCGAAATTTTCAAAGGGGTTAGCCTTATTCGAATTCAGGGTGCATTTTTCAAAATTTTGAAAGGCGTTAGCCTTCTTGGAATTCTGGGTGCATTTTTCGAAATTTTCAAAGGGGTTAGCCTTCTTCGAATTCCGGATGCATTTTGCGAAATTTTGAAAGGCGTTAGCCTTCTTCGAATTCCGGGTGCATTTTTCGAAATTTTCGAATTCACTTGAAAACGTTAAATTTTCAGTTGTAAACGTTAAATTTTCACCTGTAAACGTTAAATTTTTACTTGCAAAAGTTACTATTTCACTTGTAAACGTTACATTTTTACTTTTATACGTTAAATTTTCACTTGAAAACGTTAAATTTTTACCTGTAAACGTTAAATTATCACTTGTAAACGTTAAATTTTCACATGAAAACATTAAATTTTCACTTGTAAACGTTAAATTTTCGCTTGTACACGTTACATTTTCACTTGTTTTCGTTAAATTTTCACTTTTAGCGTTAAATTTTCACTTGTAAATTCTGGGTGCATTTTTCGAAATTTTCAAAGGGGTTAGCATTATTCGAATTCCGGGTGCATTTTTCGAAATTTTGAAAGGCGTTAGCCTTCTTCGAATTCCGGGTGCATTTTTCGAAATTTTCGTATTCCGGGTGAATTTTCAAAGGGGTTAGCCTTCTTCGAATTCCGCGTGCATTTTTCGAAATTTTGATAGGGGTCAGCCTTCTTCGAATTCCGGGTGCATTTTTCGAAATTTTCAAAGGGGTTAGCCTTTTTCCAATTCTGGGTGCATTTTTCGAAATTTTCAAAGGGGTTAGACTTCTTCGAATTCAGGGTGCATTTTTCGAAATTTTAAAAGGGGTTAGCCTTCTTCGAATTCCGGTGCATTTTTCGAAATTTTGAAAGGGGTTGCCTTCTTCGAATTCCGGGTGCGTTTTTCGATATTTTCAAAAGGGTTAGCCTTTTTGCAATTCCGGGTGCATTTTTCGAAATTTTCAAAGGGGTTAGCCTTCTTCGAATTCTGGGTGCATTTTTCGAAATTTTGAAAGGGGTCAGCCTTCTTCGAATTCCGGGTGCATTTTTCGAAATTTTGAAAGGGGTCAGCCTTCTTCGAATTCCGGGTGCATTTTTCGAAATTTTCAAAGGGGTTAGCCTTTTTCCCATTCTGGGTGTATTTTTCGAAATTTTCATAGGGGTTAGCCTTATTCGAATTCCGGGTGCATTTTTAGAAATTTTGAAAGGCGTTAGCCTTCTTCTAATTCCGGGTGCATTTTTCGAAATTTTCAAAGGGGTTAGACTTCTTCGAATTCTGGGTGCATTTTTCGAAATTTTCAAAGGGGTTAGCCTTCTTCGAATTCCGGGTGCATTTTTCGAAATTTTCAAAGGGGTTAGCCTTCTTCGAATTCCGGGTGCATTTTTCGAAATTTTCAAAGGGGTTAGGCTTCTTCGTATTCTGGGTGCATTTTTCGAAATTTTGAAAGGGGTCAGCCTTCTTCGAATTCCGGGTGTATTTTTCGAAATTTTCAAAGGGGTTAGCCTATTTCAATTCTGGTAGCATTTTTCGAAATTTTCAAAGGGGTTAGCCTTCTTCGAATTCCCTAGCCTTCTTCTAATTCCGGGTGCATTTTTCGAAATTTTCAAAGGGGTTAACCTTTTTCTAATTCTGGGTGCATTTTTCGAAATTTTCAAAGGGGTTAGCCTTCTTCGAATTCCGGGTGCATTTTTCGAAATTTTCAAAGGGGTTAGCCTTCTTCGAATTCCGGGTGCATTTTTCGAAATTTTCAAAGGGGTTAGCCTTCTTCGAATTCCGGGTGCATTTTTCGAAATTTTCAAAGGGGTTAGCCTTCTTCGTATTCTGGGTGCATTTTTCGAAATTTTGAAAGGTGTCAGCCTTCTTCGAATTCCGGGTGTATTTTTCGAAATTTTCAAAGGGGTTAGCCTTTTTCCAATTCTGGGAGCATTTTTCGAAATTTTCAAAGGGGTTAGCCTTCTTCGAATTCTGGGTGTATTTTTCGAAATTTTCAAAGGGGTTAGCCTTCTTCGAATTCCGGGTGCATTTTTCGAAATTTTCAAAGGGGTTAGCCTTCTTCGAATTCCTGGTGCAGTTTTGGTGCATAAATTCTCACTTGAAAACGTTAAATGTTTACTTGAAAACGTTAAATTATCACTTGTAAACGTTAAATTTTCACTTGTAAACGTTACATTTTTCACTTGTAAACAATAAAATTTTTAGTTGTAAGCGTTAAATTTTCACTTGTAAACGTAAATTTTCCCCTGCAAACGTTAAACTTTCACTTGTGAACGTTTAATTTTCACTTGTAAGCGTTAAGTTTTCACTTGAAAACGTTAAATTGTACTTGTAAACATTAGATTTTTACTTGTAAACGTTAAATATTCACTTTTACCGTTAAATTTTCACTTGTAAACTTAAATTTTCATTTGTAAACGTTAAATTTTCATTTGTGACTTAATTTTACACTTGTAAACGTTAAATTATTACGTTTAGCTTTGAATTTTTACTTGTAAACGTTAAATTATCTTTTGTATACGTTAAATTTTAACTTTTATCGTTAATTTTCACTTGTAAACGTTAAATTTTCACTTGTAAATGATAAACTTTCACTTGCAAACGTTAAATTTTCAGTTGTATACCTTAAATTTTCACCTGTAAACGTTAAATTTTTTTACTTTTACCGTTAAATTTTCACTTGTAAACGTTACATTTTTACTTTTATACGTTAAATGTTCACTTCAAAACGTTAGATTTTTACTTGTAAACGTTAAATTATCACTTGTAAACGTTAAATTTTCACATGAAAACATTAAATTTTCACTTGTAAACGTTAAATTTTCGCTTGTACACGTTAAATTTTCACTTTTTTTGTTAAATTTTCACTTTTTTGTTAAATTTTCACTTTTAGCGTTAAATTTTCACTTGTAAATTCTGGGTGCATTTTTCGAAATTTTCAAAGGGTTAGTATTAGTCGAATTCCGGGTGCATTTTTCGAAATTTTGAAAGGCGTTAGCCTTCTTCGAATTCCGGGTGCATTTTTCGAAATTTTCGAATTCGGGTGAATTTTCAAAGGGGTTAGCCTTCTTCGAATTCCGGGTGCATTTTAAAAAAATTTCAAAGGGGTTAGCCTTCTTTGAATTCCGGGTGCATTTTTCGAAATTTTGAAAGGGGTCAGCCTTCTTCGAATTCCGGGTGCGTTTTTCGAAATTTTCAAAGGGGTTAGCCTTTTGCCAATTCTGGGTGCATTTTCGAAATTTTCAAATTGGTTAGCCTTCTTCGAATTCCGGGTGCATTTTTCGAAAATTTCAGAGGGGTTAAGCCTTCTTCGAATTCCGGTTGCATTTTTCGAAATTTTCAAAGGGGTTAGCATTATTCGAACTCCGGGTGCATTTTTCGAAATTTTGAAAGGGGTCAGCCTTCTTCGAATTCCGGGTGCATTTTTCGAAATTTTCAAGGGGTTAGCCTTTTTCAAATTCTGGGTGCATTTTTCGAAATTTTCAAAGGGTTTAGCCTTATTCGAATTCAGGGTGCATTTTTCAAAATTTTGAAAGGCGTTAGCCTTCTTGGAATTCTGGGTGCATTTTTCGAAATTTTCAAAGGGGTTAGCCTTCTTCGAATTCCGGATGCATTTTGCGAAATTTTCAAAGGGGTAGCCTTCATCGAATTCCGGGTGCAGTTATGGTGCATAAATTCTCACTTGAAAACGTTAAATGTTTACTTGAAAACGTTAAATTATCACTTGTAAACGTTAAATTTTCACTTGTAAACATTAAATTTTTCACTTGCAAACAATAAATTTTTTAGATGTAAGCGTTAAATTTTCACTTGTAAACGTAAATTTTCCCCTGCAAACGTTAAACTTTCACTTGTGAACGTTAAATTTTCACTTGTAAGCGTTAAGTTTTCACTTGTAAACGTTAAATTGTACTTGTAAACATTAAATTTTTACTTGTAAACGTTACATTTTCACTTTTACCGTTAAATTTTCATTTGTAAACTTAAATTTTCATTTGTAAACGTTAAATTTTCATTTGTGACCTTAATTTTTCACTTGTAAACGTTAAATTGTACTTGTAAACGTTAAATTATCACGTTTAGCTTTGAATTCTTACTTGTAAATGTTAAATTATCACTTGTATACGTTAAATTTTCACTTTTATCGTTAATTTTCACTTGTAAACGTTAAATTTTCACTTGTAAATGATAAACTTTCACTTGTAAACGTAAAATTTTCAGTTGTTATCGTTAAATTTTCACCTGTAAACGTTAAATTTTTACTTGCAAACGTTACTATTTCACTTGTAAACGTTACATTTTTACTTTTATACGTTAATTTTTCACTTGAAAACGTTAAATTTTTACTTGTAAACGTATATTATCACTTGTAAACGTTAAATTTTCACATGAAGACATTAAATTTTCACTTTTAAACGTTAAATTTTCGCTTGTACACGTTAAATTTTTACTTGTTTTCGTTAAATTTTCTCTTTTAGCGTTAAATTTTCACTTGTAAATTCCGGGTGCATTTTTCGAAATTTTCAAAGGGGTTAGCCTTCTTCGAATTCCGGGTGCATTTTTCGCAATTTTCAAAGGGGTTGGCCTTCTTCGAATTCCGGGTGCATTTTTCGAAATCTTGAAAGGCGTCAGCCTTCTTCGAATTCCGGGTGCATTTTTCGAAATCTTGAAAGGCGTCAGCCTTCTTCGAATTCGGGGTGCATTTTTCGAAATTTTCAAAGGTGTTAGCCTTCTTCGAATTCTGGGTGCATTTTTCGAAATTTTGAAAGGGGTCAGCCTTCTTCGAATTCCGGGTGCATTTTTCGAAATTTTCAAAGGGGTTAGCCTTTTTCCAATTCTGGGTGCATTTTTCATCTTTATCAAAGGGGTTAGCATTCTTCGAATTCTGGGTGCATTTTTCAGTTTTTTCAAAGGGGTTAGCCTTCTTCGAATTCTGGGTGCATTTTTCATCCTTTTCAAAGGTATAAAAAATAGCAGGATATTTAAAAAATAACAGGTATAAAAAACTACAGGTTATTTATAAATATAACAGGAATGAAAAACAGCAGGTTATTTATAAAAAATAACAGGTATAAAAACAACAGGCTATTTATGAAAAATAACAGGTATAAAAACAACAGGCCATTTATGAAAAATAACAGATATAAAAACATGTTATTTATAAAAAATAACAGGTGTAAAAAGCAGGTTATTTATAAAAAATAACAGGTTATTTATAAAAAATAACAGGTTATTTATAAATAATAACAGGTGTAAAAACAACAGGTTATTTATAAAAAAAATAACAGGTGTAAAAATGTACCAGGTTATTTATAAAATATAACAGGTATAAAAATGCAGGTAATTTATAAAAAATAACAGGTAAAAAATAACAGGTTATTTATAAAAAGTAACAGTTATAAAAAAATTACAGGTTTATAAGAAATAACAGCTATTGAAAAATAACAGGCTATTTTTTAAAAATCAGAAGTGTTAAAAATAACAGGTTATTTGTAAAAAATAACAGATGTAAAAAAATAACTGGCTGTTTATAAAAAATAACAGGTTATTTCTAAAAAATAACAGGTAAAAAATAACAGGATATTTAAACAATAATAGGTATAAAAGCTACAGGTTATTTATAAAAATAACGGGTATAAATAAACAACAGGTTATCGATAAAAAATAACAGGTATAAAAAATATCAGGTTATTTATAAAAAATAACAGGTATAAACAATAACAGGTTATAAATAAAAATAACAGATATAAAAAATAACAGTTTATTAATAAAATATGTAAAAAACAAAATGTTATTTATATAAAATAACAGGTTATTTTTAAAAATAACAGGTTATTTTCAAAAATAACAGGTTATTTTAAAAAAATAACAGGTATAAACAATAATAGGTTGTTTATAAAAAACAGCAGGTTACTTATAGAAAATAACAGGTGTAAAAAATAACAGGATATTTAAAACATAACAGGTAAAAACTACAGGTTATTATAAAAATAACAGGTATAAAATACAACAGGTTATTTAAAAAGAAATAACAGGTTATTTTTTAAAAAATGTTATTGTCCAAATGTTAATGTTGTCCATATGTTATTATTGTCCAAATGTTATTGTTGGCCAAATATTGTCGAAATGTTATGGTAGTCCAAATGTTGTCCTTATGTTATGGTGCATTTTTCATTTTTTTCACAGGTATAAAAAATAGCAGGATATTAAAAAATTAACAGGTATAAAAACTACAGATTATTTATAAAAATAACAGGTATAAAAACAGCAGGTTATTTATAAAAATAACAGGTATAAGAACAACAGGTTATTTATAAAAAATAAGACATAAAAACATGTTATTTATAAAAAATAACAGGTGTAAATAAACAGGTTATTTATAAAAAATAACAGGTTATTTATAAAAAATAATAGGTTATTTATAAAAAAATAACACGTTATTTATAAAAAATAACAGGTGTAAAAATGTAACAGGTTATTTATAAAAAATAACAGGTATAAAAAATGCAGGTAATTTATAAAAAAATAACAGGTTATTTATAAAAAATAATAGTTATAAAAAAATTACAGGTTGTTTATAAGAAATAACAGCTATTGAAAAATAAGAGGCTATTTTTTAAAAATCAGAAATGTAAAAAATAACAGGTTATTTGTAAAAAATAACAGATGTAAAAAAATAACTGGCTGTTTTAAAAAAAATAACAGGTTATTTCTAAAAAATAACAGGATATTTAAAAAATAATAGGTATAAAAGCTACAGGTTATTTATAAAAACAGGTTATCGATAAAAAATAACAGGTATAAAAAATATCAGGTTATTTATAAAAAATAACATGTATAAGCAATAACAGGTTATTTATAAAAATAACAGGTATAAAAAATAACAGTTTATCAATAAAATATGTATAAAAAACAAAAGGTTATTTATATAAAATAACAGGTTATTTCAAAATATAACAGTTATAAAAATAACAGGTATAAAAAATAATAGGTTGTTTATAAAAAATAGCAGGTTACTTATAGAAAATAACAGGTGTAAAAAATAACAGGATATTTAAAACATAACAGATATAAAAACTACAGGTTATTTATAAAAATAACAGGTATAAGATACAACAGGTTATTTAAAAAAAATGTTATTGTCCAAATGTTAATGTTGTCCAAATTTTGTCCAAATGTTATTATTCAAATTTTGTCCAAATGTTATTGTTGTCCAAATGTTATGGTTGTCCAAATGTTATGGTTGTCCAAATGTTTTGGTTGTCCAAATGTTTTGGTTGTCCAAATGTTTTGGTTGTCCAAATGTTTTGGTTGTCCAAATGTTTTGGTTGTCCAAATGTTTTGGTTGTCCAAATGTTTTGGTTGTCCAAATGTTTTGGTTGTCCAAATCTTTTGGTTGTCCAAATCTTTTGGTTGTCCAAATCTTTTGGTTGTCCAAATCTTTTGGTTGTCCAAATCTTTTGGTTGTCCAAATCTTTTGGTTGTCCAAATCTTTTGGTTGTCCAAATGTTTTGGTTGTCCAAATGTTTTGGTTGTCCAAATGTTTTGGTTGTCCAAATGTTTTGGTTGTCCAAATGTTTTGGTTGTCCAAATGTTTTGGTTGTCCAAATGTTTTGGTTGTCCAAATGTTTTGGTTGTCCAAATGTTTTGGTTGTCCAAATGTTTTGGTTGTCCAAATGTTTTGGTTGTCCAAATCTTTTGTTTGTCCAAATCTTTTGTTTGTCCAAATCTTTTGTTTGTCCAAATCTTTTGGTTGTCCAAATGTTTTGGTTGTCCAAATGTTTTGGTTGTCCAAATGTTTTGGTTGTCCAAATGTTTTGGTTGTCCAAATGTTTTGGTTGTCCAAATTTTTGGTAGTCCAAATTTTTGTTAGTCCAAATCTTTTGGTTGTCCAAATGTTATGGTTGTCCAAATTTTTGTTTGTCCAAATTTTTGTTTGTCCAAATGTTTCGGTTGTCCAAATGTTTTGGTTGTCCAAATGTTTTGGTTGTCCAAATTTTTGTTTGTCCAAATGTTTTGTTTGTCCAAATGTTTTGGTTGTCCAAATGTTTTGGTTGTCCAAATGTTTTGGTTGTCCAAATGTTTTGGTTGTCCAAATGTTATGGTTGTCCAAATGTTGTTGGTCCAAATGTTTTGGTTGTCCAAATGTTTTGGTTGTCCAAATGTTTTGGTTGTCCAAATGTTTTGGTTGTCCAAATGTTTTGGTTGTCCAAATCTTTTGTTTGTCCAAATCTTTTGTTTGTCCAAATCTTTTGGTTGTCCAAATGTTTTGGTTGTCCAAATGTTTTGGTTGTCCAAATGTTTTGGTTGTCCAAATGTTTTGGTTGTCCAAATGTTTTGGTTGTCCAAATGTTTTGGTTGTCCAAATGTTTTGGTTGTCCAAATGTTTTGGTTGTCCAAATGTTTTGGTTGTCCAAATGTTTTGGTTGTCCAAATGTTTTGGTTGTCCAAATGTTTTGGTTGTCCAAATGTTTTGGTTGTCCAAATGTTTTGTTTGTCCAAATGTTTTGGTTGTCCAAATGTTTTGGTTGTCCAAATGTTGTGGTTGTCCAAATGTTTTGGTTGTCCAAATGTTTTGGTTGTCCAAATGTTTTGGTTGTCCAAATGTTTTGGTTGTCCAAATGTTTTGGTTGTCCAAATGTTTTGGTTGTCCAAATGTTTTGGTTGTCCAAATGTTTTGGTTGTCCAAATGTTTTGGTTGTCCAAATGTTTTGTTTGTCCAAATGTTTTGTTTGTCCAAATGTTTTGTTTGTCCAAATGTTTTGGTTGTCCAAATGTTTTGGTTGTCCAAATGTTTTGGTTGTCCAAATGTTTTGGTTGTCCAAATGTTTTGGTTGTCCAAATGTTTTGGTTGTCCAAATGTTTTGGTTGTCCAAATGTTTTGGTTGTCCAAATGTTATGGTTATCCAAATGTTCAATTGTTTTGGTTGTCCAAATGTTATGGTTGTCCAAATGTTATGGTTGTCCAGATGATGTCCAAATGTTATGGTTGTCCAATAACATTTGGACAACACTAACATTTGGACATCATCTGGACAACCATAACATTTGGACAACCATAACATTTGGACAACCAAAACATTTGAACATTTGGATAACCATAACATTTGGACAACCAAAACATTTGGACAACCAAAACATTTGGACAACCAAAACATTTGGACAACCAAAACATTTGGACAACCAAAACATTTGGACAACCAAAAAATTTGGACAACCAAAACATTTGGACAACCAAAACATTTGGACAACCACAACATTTGGACAACCAAAACATTTGGACAACCAAAACATTTGGACAAACAAAACATTTGGACAAACAAAACATTTGGACAACCAAAACATTTGGACAACCAAAAAATTTGGACAACCAAAACATTTGGACAACCACAACATTTGGACAACCAAAACATTTGGACAACCAAAACATTTGGACAACCAAAACATTTGGACAAACAAAACATTTGGACAAACAAAACATTTGGACAAACAAAACATTTGGACAACCATAACATTTGGACAACCATAACATTTGGACAACCAAAACATTTGGACAACCAAAACATTTGGACAACCAAAACATTTGGACAACCAAAACATTTGGACAACCAAAACATTTGGACAACCAAAACATTTGGACAACCAAAACATTTGGACAACCACAACATTTGGACAACCAAAACATTTGGACAAACAAAACATTCGGACAAACAAAACATTCGGACAAACAAAACATTTGGACAACCGAAACATTTGGACAACCGAAACATTTGGACAACCGAAACATTTGGACAACCGAAACATTTGGACAACCGAAACATTTGGACAACCGAAACATTTGGACAACAAAAACATTTGGACAACCAAAACATTTGGACAACCAAAACATTTGGACAATCAAAACATTTGGACAATCAAAACATTTGGACAACCAAAACATTTGGACAACCAAAACATTTGGACAACCAAAACATTTGGACAACCAAAAGATTTGGACAACCAAAAGATTTGGACAACCAAAACATTTGGACAACCAAAACATTTGGACAACCAAAACATTTGGACAACCAAAACATTTGGACAACCAAAACATTTGGACAACCAGAACATTTGGACAACCAAAACATTTGGACCAACAACATTTGGACAACCATAACATTTGGACAACCAAAACATTTGGACAACCAAAACATTTGGACAAACAAAAATTTGGACAACCAAAACATTTGGACAACCAAAACATTTGGACAACCGAAACATTTGGACAAACAAAAATTTGGACAAGCAAAAATTTGGACAAACAAAAATTTGGACAACCATAACATTTGGACAACCAAAAGATTTGGACTAACAAAAATTTGGACAAACAAAAATTTGGACTACCATAACATTTGGAGAACCAAAACATTTGGACAACCAAAAGATTTCGACAACCAAAACATTTGGACAAACAAAAATTTGGACAACCAAAACATTTGGAGAAACAAAAATTTGGACAAAAAAATTTGGACAACCAAAACATTTGGACAACCAAAACATTTGGACAACCAAAACATTTGGACAACCAAAACATTTGGACAACCAAAACATTTGGACAACCAAAACATTTGGACAACCAAAACATTTGGACAACCAAAACATTTGAACAACCAAAACATTTGAACAACCAAAACATTTGAACAACCAAAACATTTGGACAACCAAAACATTTGGACAACCAAAAGATTTGGACAACCAAAAGATTTGGACAACCAAAAGATTTGGACAACCAAAAGATTTGGACAACCAAAAGATTTGGACAACCAAAAGATTTGAACAACCAAAAGATTTGGACAACCAAAAGATTTGGACAACCAAAAGATTTGGACAACCAAAAGATTTGGACAACCAAAAGATTTGGACAACCAAAACATTTGGACAACCAATACATTTGGACAACCAAAACATTTGGACAACCAAAACATTTGGACAACCAAAACATTTGGACAACCAAAACATTTGGACAACCAAAACATTTGGACAACCAAAACATTTGGACAACCAAAACATTTGGACAACCAAAACATTTGGACAACCATAACATTTGGACAACCATAACATTTGGACAACCATAACATTTGGACAACCATAACATTTGGACAACCATAACATTTGGACAACAATAACATTTGGACAAAATTTGAATAATAACATTTGGACAAAATTTGGACAACATTAACATTTGGACAATAACATTTTTTTTAAATAACCTGTTGTATCTTATACCTGTTATTTTTATAAATAACCTGTAGTTTTTATACCTGTTATGTTTTAAATATCCTGTTATTTTTTACACCTGTTATTTTCTATAAGTAACCTGCTATTTTTTATAAACAACCTATTATTTTTTATACCTGTTATTTTTATAACTGTTATATTTTGAAATAACCTGTTATTTTATATAAATAACCTTTTGTTTTTTATACATATTTTATTGATAAACTGTTATTTTTTATACCTGTTATTTTTATAAATAACCTGTTATTGCTTATACATGTTATTTTTTATAAATAACCTGATATTTTTTATACCTGTTATTTTTTATCGATAACCTGTTTTTATAAATAACCTGTAGCTTTTATACCTATTATTTTTTAAATATCCTGTTATTTTTTAGAAATAACCTGTTATTTTTTTTAAAACAGCCAGTTATTTTTTTACATCTGTTATTTTTTACAAATAACCTGTTATTTTTTACATTTCTGATTTTTAAAAAATAGCCTCTTATTTTTCAATAGCTGTTATTTCTTATAAACAACCTGTAATTTTTTTATAACTATTATTTTTTATAAATAACCTGTTATTTTTTTATAAATTACCTGCATTTTTTATACCTGTTATTTTTTATAAATAACCTGTTACATTTTTACACCTGTTATTTTTTTATAAATAACGTGTTATTTTTTTATAAATAACCTATTATTTTTTATAAATAACCTGTTATTTTTTATAAATAACCTGTTTATTTACACCTGTTATTTTTTATAAATAACATGTTTTTATGTCTTATTTTTTATAAATAACCTGTTGTTCTTATACCTGTTATTTTTATAAATAACCTGCTGTTTTTATACCTGTTATTTTTATAAATAATCTGTAGTTTTTATACCTGTTAATTTTTTAATATCCTGCTATTTTTTATACCTGTGAAAAAAATGAAAAATGCACCATAACATAAGGACAACATTTGGACTACCATAACATTTCGACAATATTTGGCCAACAATAACATTTGGACAATAATAACATATGGACAACATTAACATTTGGACAATAACATTTTTTTAAAAATAACCTGTTATTTCTTTTTAAATAACCTGTTGTATTTTATACCTGTTATTTTTATAATAACCTGTAGTTTTTACCTGTTATGTTTTAAATATCCTGTTATTTTTTACACCTGTTATTTTCTATAAGTAACCTGCTGTTTTTTATAAACAACCTATTATTGTTTATACCTGTTATTTTTTTAAAATAACCTGTTATTTTTGAAAATAACCTGTTATTTTTAAAAATAACCTGTTATTTTATATAAATAACATTTTGTTTTTTACATATTTTATTAATAAACTGTTATTTTTTATATCTGTTATTTTTATTTATAACCTGTTATTGTTTATACCTGTTATTTTTTATAAATAACCTGATATTTTTTATACCTGTTATTTTTTATCGATAACCTGTTGTTTATTTATACCCGTTATTTTTATAAATAACCTGTAGCTTTTATACCTATTATTGTTTAAATATCCTGTTATTTTTTAGAAATAACCTGTTATTTTTTATAAACAGCCAGTTATTTTTTTACATCTGTTATTTTTTACAAATAACCTGTTATTTTTAACACTTCTGATTTTTAAAAAAAAATAGCCTGTTATTTTTCAATAGCTGTTATTTCTTATAAACCTGTAATTTTTTTATAACTGTTACTTTTTATAAATAACCTGTTATTTTTTTACCTGTTATTTTTTATAAATTACCTGCATTTTTATACCTGTTATATTTTATAAATAACCTGGTACATTTTTACACCTGTTATTTTTTTTATAAATAACCTGTTGTTTTTACACCTGTTATTATTTATAAATAACCTGTTATTTTTTATAAATAACCTGTTATTTTTTATAAATAACCTGCTTTTTACACCTGTTATTTTTTATAAATAACATGTTTTTATATCTGTTATTTTTCATAAATAGCCTGTTGTTTTTATACCTGTTATTTTTTATAAATAACCTGCTGTTTTTCATTCCTGTTATATTTATAAATAACCTGTAGTTTTTTATACCTGTTATTTTTTAAATATCCTGCTATTTTTTATACCTTTGAAAAGGATGAAAAATGCACCCAGAATTCGAAGAAGGCTAACCCCTTTGAAAAAACTGAAAAATGCACCCAGAATTCGAAGAATGCTAACCCCTTCGATAAAGATGAAAAATGCACCCAGAATTGGAAAAAGGCTAACCCCTTTGAAAATTTCGAAAAATGCACCCGGAATTCGAAGAAGGCTGACCCCTTTCAAAATTTCGAAAAATGCACCCAGAATTCGAAGAAGGCTAACACCTTTGAAAATTTCGAAAAATGCACCCCGAATTCGAAGAAGGCTGACGCCTTTCAAGATTTCGAAAAATGCACCCGGAATTCGAAGAAGGCTGACGCCTTTCAAGATTTCGAAAAATGCACCCGGAATTCGAAGAAGGCCAACCCCTTTGAAAATTGCGAAAAATGCACCCGGAATTCGAAGAAGGCTAACCCCTTTGAAAATTTCGAAAAATGCACCCGGAATTTACAAGTGAAAATTTAACGCTAAAAGAGAAAATTTAACGAAAACAAGTAAAAATTTAACGTGTACAAGCGAAAATTTAACGTTTAAAAGTGAAAATTTAATGTCTTCATGTGAAAATTTAACGTTTACAAGTGATAATATACGTTTACAAGTAAAAATTTAACGTTTTCAAGTGAAAAATTAACGTATAAAAGTAAAAATGTAACGTTTACAAGTGAAATAGTAACGTTTGCAAGTAAAAATTTAACGTTTACAGGTGAAAATTTAACGATAACAACTGAAAATTTTACGTTTACAAGTGAAAGTTTATCATTTACAAGTGAAAATTTAACGTTTACAAGTGAAAATTAACGATAAAAGTGAAAATTTAACGTATACAAGTGATAATTTAACATTTACAAGTAAGAATTCAAAGCTAAACGTGATAATTTAACGTTTACAAGTACAATTTAACGTTTACAAGTGAAAAATTAAGGTCACAAATGAAAATTTAACGTTTACAAATGAAAATTTAAGTTTACAAATGAAAATTTAACGGTAAAAGTGAAAATGTAACGTTTACAAGTAAAAATTTAATGTTTACAAGTACAATTTAACGTTTACAAGTGAAAACTTAACGCTTACAAGTGAAAATTTAACGTTCACAAGTGAAAGTTTAACGTTTGCAGGGGAAAATTTACGTTTACAAGTGAAAATTTAACGCTTACATCTAAAAAATTTATTGTTTGCAAGTGAAAAATTTAATGTTTACAAGTGAAAATTTAACGTTTACAAGTGATAATTTAACGTTTTCAAGTAAACATTTAACGTTTTCAAGTGAGAATTTATGCACCAAAACTGCACCCGGAATTCGATGAAGGCTACCCCTTTGAAAATTTCGCAAAATGCATCCGGAATTCGAAGAAGGCTAACCCCTTTGAAAATTTCGAAAATGCACCCAGAATTCAAAGAAGGCTAACGCCTTTCAAAATTTTGAAAAATGCACCCTGAATTCGAATAAGGCTAACCCCTTTGAAAATTTCGAAAAATGCACCCAGAATTTGAAAAAGGCTAACCCCTTGAAAATTTCGAAAAATGCACCCGGAATTCGAAGAAGGCTGACCCCTTTCAAAATTTCGAAAAATGCACCCGGAGTTCGAATAATGCTAACCCCTTTGAAAATTTCGAAAAATGCAACCGGAATTCGAAGAAGGCTTAACCCCTCTGAAATATTCGAAAAATGCACCCGGAATTCGAAGAAGGCTAACCAATTTGAAAATTTCGAAAATGCACCCAGAATTGGCAAAAGGCTAACCCCTTTGAAAATTTCGAAAAACGCACCCGGAATTCGAAGAAGGCTGACCCCTTTCAAAATTTCGAAAAATGCACCCGGAATTCAAAGAAGGCTAACCCCTTTGAAATTTTTTTAAAATGCACCCGGAATTCGAAGAAGGCTAACCCCTTTGAAAATTCACCCGGAATTCGAAAATTTCGAAAAATGCACCCGGAATTCGAAGAAGGCTAACGCCTTTCAAAATTTCGAAAAATGCACCCGGAATTCGACTAATACTAACCCTTTGAAAATTTCGAAAAATGCACCCAGAATTTACAAGTGAAAATTTAACGCTAAAAGTGAAAATTTAACAAAAAAAGTGAAAATTTAACAAAAAAAGTGAAAATTTAACGTGTACAAGCGAAAATTTAACGTTTACAAGTGAAAATTTAATGTTTTCATGTGAAAATTTAACGTTTACAAGTGATAATTTAACGTTTACAAGTAAAAATCTAACGTTTTGAAGTGAACATTTAACGTATAAAAGTAAAAATGTAACGTTTACAAGTGAAAATTTAACGGTAAAAGTAAAAAAATTTAACGTTTACAGGTGAAAATTTAAGGTATACAACTGAAAATTTAACGTTTGCAAGTGAAAGTTTATCATTTACAAGTGAAAATTTAACGTTTACAAGTGAAAATTAACGATAAAAGTTAAAATTTAACGTATACAAAAGATAATTTAACGTTTACAAGTAAAAATTCAAAGCTAAACGTAATAATTTAACGTTTACAAGTGTAAATTTAAGTCACAAATGAAAATTTAACGTTTACAAATGAAAATTTAAGTTTACAAGTGAAAATTTAACGGTAAAAGTGAATATTTAACGTTTACAAGTAAAAATCTAATGTTTACAAGTACAATTTAACGTTTTCAAGTGAAAACTTAACGCTTACAAGTGAAAATTAAACGTTCACAAGTGAAAGTTTAACGTTTGCAGGGGAAAATTTACGTTTACAAGTGAAAATTTAACGCTTACAACTAAAAATTTTATTGTTTACAAGTGAAAAATGTAACGTTTACAAGTGAAAATTTAACGTTTACAAGTGATAATTTAACGTTTTCAAGTAAACATTTAACGTTTTCAAGTGAGAATTTATGCACCAAAACTGCACCAGGAATTCGAAGAAGGCTAACCCCTTTGAAAATTTCGAAAAATGCACCCGGAATTCGAAGAAGGCTAACCCCTTTGAAAATTTCGAAAAATACACCCAGAATTCGAAGAAGGCTAACCCCTTTGAAAATTTCGAAAAATGCTCCCAGAATTGGAAAAAGGCTAACCCCTTTGAAAATTTCGAAAAATACACCCGGAATTCGAAGAAGGCTGACACCTTTCAAAATTTCGAAAAATGCACCCAGAATACGAAGAAGGCTAACCCCTTTGAAAATTTCGAAAAATGCACCCGGAATTCGAAGAAGGCTAACCCCTTTGAAAATTTCGAAAAATGCACCCGGAATTCGAAGAAGGCTAACCCCTTTGAAAATTTCGAAAAATGCACCCAGAATTAGAAAAAGGTTAACCCCTTTGAAAATTTCGAAAAATGCACCCGGAATTAGAAGGCTAGGGAATTCGAAGAAGGCTAACCCCTTTGAAAATTTCGAAAAATGCTCCCAGAATTGAAATAGGCTAACCCCTTTGAAAATTTCGAAAAATACACCCGGAATTCGAAGAAGGCTGACCCCTTTCAAAATTTCGAAAAATGCACCCAGAATACGAAGAAGCCTAACCCCTTTGAAAATTTCGAAAAATGCACCCGGAATTCGAAGAAGGCTAACCCCTTTGAAAATTTCGAAAAATGCACCCGGAATTCGAAGAAGGCTAACCCCTTTGAAAATTTCGAAAAATGCACCCAGAATTCGAAGAAGTCTAACCCCTTTGAAAATTTCGAAAAATGCACCCGGAATTAGAAGAAGGCTAACGCCTATCAAAATTTCTAAAAATGCACCCGGAATTCGAATAAGGCTAACCCCTATGAAAATTTCGAAAAATACACCCAGAATGGGAAAAAGGCTAACCCCTTTGAAAATTTCGAAAAATGCACCCGGAATTCGAAGAAGGCTGACCCCTTTCAAAATTTCGAAAAATGCACCCGGAATTCGAAGAAGGCTGACCCCTTTCAAAATTTCGAAAAATGCACCCAGAATTCGAAGAAGGCTAACCCCTTTGAAAATTTCGAAAAATGCACCCGGAATTGCAAAAAGGCTAACCCTTTTGAAAATATCGAAAAACGCACCCGGAATTTGAAGAAGGCAACCCCTTTCAAAATTACGAAAAATGCACCGGAATTCGAAGAAGGCTAACCCCTTTTAAAATTTCGAAAAATGCACCCTGAATTCGAAGAAGTCTAACCCCTTTGAAAATTTCGAAAAATGCACCCAGAATTGGAAAAAGGCTAACCCCTTTGAAAATTTCGAAAAATGCACCCGGAATTCGAAGAAGGCTGACCCCTATCAAAATTTCGAAAAATGCACGCGGAATTCGAAGAAGGCTAACCCCTTTGAAAATTCACCCGGAATACGAAAATTTCGAAAAATGCACCCGGAATTCGAAGAAGGCTAACGCCTTTCAAAATTTCGAAAAATGCACCCGGAATTCGAATAATGCTAACCCCTTTGAAAATTTCTAAAAATGCACCCAGAATTTACAAGTGAAAATTTAACGCTAAAAGTGAAAATTTAACGAAAACAAGTGAAAATGTAACGTGTACAAGCGAAAATTTAACGTTTACAAGTGAAAATTTAATGTTTTCATGTGAAAATTTAACGTTTACAAGTGATAATTTAACGTTTACAGGTAAAAATTTAACGTTTTCAAGTGAAAATTTAACGTATAAAAGTAAAAATGTAACGTTTACAAGTGAAATAGTAACTTTTGCAAGTAAAAATTTAACGTTTACAGGTGAAAATTTAACGTTTACAACTGAAAATTTAACGTTTTCAAGTGAATTCGAAAATTTCGAAAAATGCACCCGGAATTCGAAGAAGGCTAACGCCTTTCAAAATTTCGCAAAATGCATCCGGAATTCGAAGAAGGCTAACCCCTTTGAAAATTTCGAAAAATGCACCCAGAATTCCAAGAAGGCTAACGCCTTTCAAAATTTTGAAAAATGCACCCTGAATTCGAATAAGGCTAACCCCTTTGAAAATTTCGAAAAATGCACCCGGAATTCGAAGAAGGCTAACCCCTTTGAAAATTTCGAAAAATACACCCAGAATTCGAAGAAGGCTAACCCCTTTGAAAATTTCGAAAAATGCTCCCAGAATTGGAAAAAGGCTAACCCCTTTGAAAATTTCGAAAAATGCTCCCAGAATTGGAAAAAGGCTAACCCCTTTGAAAATTTCGAAAAATACACCCGGAATTCGAAGAAGGCTGACACCTTTCAAAATTTCGAAAAATGCACCCAGAATACGAAGAAGGCTAACCCCTTTGAAAATTTCGAAAAATGCACCCGGAATTTGAAGAAGGCTAACCCCTTTGAAAATTTCGAAAAATACACCCAGAATTCGAAGAAGGCTAACCCCTTTGAAAATTTCGAAAAATGCTCCCAGAATTGGAAAAAGGCTAACCCCTTTGAAAATTTCGAAAAATACACCCGGAATTCGAAGAAGGCTGACACCTTTCAAAATTTCGAAAAATGCACCCAGAATACGAAGAAGGCTAACCCCTTTGAAAATTTCGAAAAATGCACCCGGAATTCGAAGAAGGCTAACCCCTTTGAAAATTTCGAAAAATGCACCCGGAATTCGAAGAAGGCTAACCCCTTTGAAAATTTCGAAAAATGCACCCAGAATTAGAAAAAGGTTAACCCCTTTGAAAATTTCGAAAAATGCACCCGGAATTAGAAGAAGGCTAGGGAATTCGAAGAAGGCTAACCCCTTTGAAAATTTCGAAAAATGCTCCCAGAATTGAAATAGGCTAACCCCTTTGAAAATTTCGAAAAATACACCCGGAATTCGAAGAAGGCTGACCCCTTTCAAAATTTCGAAAAATGCACCCAGAATACGAAGAAGCCTAACCCCTTTGAAAATTTCGAAAAATGCACCCGGAATTCGAAGAAGGCTAACCCCTTTGAAAATTTCGAAAAATGCACCCGGAATTCGAAGAAGGCTAACCCCTTTGAAAATTTCGAAAAATGCACCCAGAATTCGAAGAAGTCTAACCCCTTTGAAAATTTCGAAAAATGCACCCGGAATTAGAAGAAGGCTAACGCCTATCAAAATTTCTAAAAATGCACCCGGAATTCGAATAAGGCTAACCCCTATGAAAATTTCGAAAAATACACCCAGAATGGGAAAAAGGCTAACCCCTTTGAAAATTTCGAAAAATGCACCCGGAATTCGAAGAAGGCTGACCCCTTTCAAAATTTCGAAAAATGCACCCGGAATTCGAAGAAGGCTGACCCCTTTCAAAATTTCGAAAAATGCACCCAGAATTCGAAGAAGGCTAACCCCTTTGAAAATTTCGAAAAATGCACCCGGAATTGCAAAAAGGCTAACCCTTTTGAAAATATCGAAAAACGCACCCGGAATTCGAAGAAGGCAACCCCTTTCAAAATTACGAAAAATGCACCGGAATTCGAAGAAGGCTAACCCCTTTTAAAATTTCGAAAAATGCACCCTGAATTCGAAGAAGTCTAACCCCTTTGAAAATTTCGAAAAATGCACCCAGAATTGGAAAAAGGCTAACCCCTTTGAAAATTTCGAAAAATGCACCCGGAATTCGAAGAAGGCTGACCCCTATCAAAATTTCGAAAAATGCACGCGGAATTCGAAGAAGGCTAACCCCTTTGAAAATTCACCCGGAATACGAAAATTTCGAAAAATGCACCCGGAATTCGAAGAAGGCTAACGCCTTTCAAAATTTCGAAAAATGCACCCGGAATTCGAATAATGCTAACCCCTTTGAAAATTTCTAAAAATGCACCCAGAATTTACAAGTGAAAATTTAACGCTAAAAGTGAAAATTTAACGAAAACAAGTGAAAATGTAACGTGTACAAGCGAAAATTTAACGTTTACAAGTGAAAATTTAATGTTTTCATGTGAAAATTTAACGTTTACAAGTGATAATTTAACGTTTACAGGTAAAAATTTAACGTTTTCAAGTGAAAATTTAACGTATAAAAGTAAAAATGTAACGTTTACAAGTGAAATAGTAACTTTTGCAAGTAAAAATTTAACGTTTACAGGTGAAAATTTAACGTTTACAACTGAAAATTTAACGTTTTCAAGTGAATTCGAAAATTTCGAAAAATGCACCCGGAATTCGAAGAAGGCTAACGCCTTTCAAAATTTCGCAAAATGCATCCGGAATTCGAAGAAGGCTAACCCCTTTGAAAATTTCGAAAAATGCACCCAGAATTCCAAGAAGGCTAACGCCTTTCAAAATTTTGAAAAATGCACCCTGAATTCGAATAAGGCTAACCCCTTTGAAAATTTCGAAAAATGCACCCAGAATTTGAAAAAGGCTAACCCCTTGAAAATTTCGAAAAATGCACCCGGAATTCGAAGAAGGCTGACCCCTTTCAAAATTTCGAAAAATGCACCCGGAGTTCGAATAATGCTAACCCCTTTGAAAATTTCGAAAAATGCAACCGGAATTCGAAGAAGGCTTAACCCCTCTGAAATTTTCGAAAAATGCACCCGGAATTCGAAGAAGGCTAACCAATTTGAAAATTTCGAAAATGCACCCAGAATTGGCAAAAGGCTAACCCCTTTGAAAATTTCGAAAAACGCACCCGGAATTCGAAGAAGGCTGACCCCTTTCAAAATTTCGAAAAATGCACCCGGAATTCAAAGAAGGCTAACCCCTATGAAATTTTTTTAAAATGCACCCGGAATTCGAAGAAGGCTAACCCCTTTGAAAATTCACCCGGAATTCGAAAATTACGAAAAATGCACCCGGAATTCGAAGAAGGCTAACGCCTTTCAAAATTTCGAAAAATGCACCCGGAATTCGACTAATACTAACCCTTTGAGAATTTCGAAAAATGCACCCAGAATTTACAAGTGAAAATTTAACGCTAAAAGTGAAAATTTAACAAAAAAAGTGAAAATTTAACAAAAAAAGTGAAAATTTAACGTGTACAAGCGAAAATTTAACGTTTACAAGTGAAAATTTAATGTTTTCATGTGAAAATTTAACGTTTACAAGTGATAATTTAACGTTTACAAGTAAAAATCTAACGTTTTGAAGTGAACATTTAACGTATAAAAGTAAAAATGTAACGTTTACAAGTGAAAATTTAACGGTAAAAGTAAAAAAATTTAACGTTTACAGGTGAAAATTTAAGGTATACAACTGAAAATTTAACGTTTGCAAGTGAAAGTTTATCATTTACAAGTGAAAATTTAACGTTTACAAGTGAAAATTAACGATAAAAGTTAAAATTTAACGTATACAAAAGATAATTTAACGTTTACAAGTAAAAATTCAAAGCTAAACGTAATAATTTAACGTTTACAAGTGTAAAATTAAGTCACAAATGAAAATTTAACGTTTACAAATGAAAATTTAAGTTTACAAGTGAAAATTTAACGGTAAAAGTGAATATTTAACGTTTACAAGTAAAAATCTAATGTTTGCAAGTACAATTTAACGTTTTCAAGTGAAAACTTAACGCTTACAAGTGAAAATTAAACGTTCACAAGTGAAAGTTTAACGTTTGCAGGGGAAAATTTACGTTTACAAGTGAAAATTTAACGCTTACAACTAAAAATTTTATTGTTTACAAGTGAAAAATGTAACGTTTACAAGTGAAAATTTAACGTTTACAAGTGATAATTTAACGTTTTCAAGTAAACATTTAACGTTTTCAAGTGAGAATTTATGCACCAAAACTGCACCAGGAATTCGAAGAAGGCTAACCCCTATGAAAATTTCGAAAAATACACCCAGAATGGGAAAAAGGCTAACCCCTTTGAAAATTTCGAAAAATGCACCCGGAATTCGAAGAAGGCTGACCCCTTTCAAAATTTCGAAAAATGCACCCGGAATTCGAAGAAAGCTGACCCCTTTCAAAATTTCGAAAAATGCACCCAGAATTCGAAGAAGGCTAACCCCTTTGAAAATTTCGAAAAATGCACCCGGAATTGCAAAAAGGCTAACCCTTTTGAAAATTTCGAAAAATACACCCGGAATTCGAAGAAGGCTGACACCTTACAAATTTTCGAAAAATGCACCCAGAATACGAAGAAGGCTAACCCCTTTGAAAATTTAGAAAAATGCACCCGGAATTCGAAGAAGGCTAACCCCTTTGAAAATTTCGAAAAATGCACCCGGAATTCGAAGAAGGCTAACCCCTTTGAAAATTTCGAAAAACGCACCCAGAATTAGAAAAAGGTTAACCCCTTTGAAAATTTCGAAAAATGCACCCGGAATTAGAAGAAGGCTAGGGAATTCGAAGAAGGCTAACCCCTTTGAAAATTTCGAAAAATGCTCCCAGAATTGAAATAGGCTAACCCCTTTGAAAATTTCGAAAAATACACCCGGAATTCGAAGAAGGCTGACCCCTTTCAAAATTTCGAAAAATGCACCCAGAATACGAAGAAGCCTAACCCCTTTGAAAATTTCGAAAAATGCACCCGGAATTCGAAGAAGGCTAACCCCTTTGAAAATTTCGAAAAATGCACCCGGAATTCGAAGAAGGCTAACCCCTTTGAAAATTTCGAAAAATGCACCCAGAATTCGAAGAAGTCTAACCCCTTTGAAAATTTCGAAAAATGCACCCGGAATTAGAAGAAGGCTAACGCCTTTCAAAATTTCTAAAAATGCACCCGGAATTCGAATAAGGCTAACCCCTATGAAAATTTCGAAAAATACACCCAGAATGGGAAAAAGGCTAACCCCTTTGAAAATTTCGAAAAATGCACCCGGAATTCGAAGAAGGCTGACCCCTTTCAAAATTTCGAAAAATGCACCCGGAATTTGAAGAAGGCTTACCCCTTTCAAAATTTCGAAAAATGCACCCAGAATTCGAAGAAGGCTAACCCCTTTGAAAATTTCGAAAAATGCACCCGGAATTGCAAAAAGGCTAACCCTTTTGAAAATATCGAAAAACGCACCCGGAATTCGAAGAAGGCAACCCCTTTCAAAATTTCGAAAAATGCACCGGAATTCGAAGAAGGCTAACCCCTTTTAAAATTTCGAAAAATGCACCCTGAATTCGAAGAAGTCTAACCCCTTTGAAAATTTCGAAAAATGCACCCAGAATTGGAAAAAGGCTAACCCCTTTGAAAATTTCGAAAAATGCACCCGGAATTCGAAGAAGGCTGACCCCTATCAAAATTTCGAAAAATGCACGCGGAATTCGAAGAAGGCTAACCCCTTTGAAAATTCACCCGGAATACGAAAATTTCGAAAAATGCACCCGGAATTCGAAGAAGGCTAACGCCTTTCAAAATTTCGAAAAATGCACCCGGAATTCGAATAATGCTAACCCCTTTGAAAATTTCGAAAAATGCACCCAGAATTTACAAGTGAAAATTTAACGCTAAAAGTGAAAATTTAACGAAAACAAGTGAAAATGTAACGTGTACAAGCGAAAATTTAACGTTTACAAGTGAAAATTTAATGTTTTCATGTGAAAATTTAACGTTTACAAGTGATAATTTAACGTTTACAGGTAAAAATTTAACGTTTTCAAGTGAAAATTTAACGTATAAAAGTGAAAATTTAACGTATAAAAGTAAAAATGTAACGTTTACAAGTGAAATAGTAACTTTTGCAAGTAAAAATTTAACGTTTACAGGTGAAAATTTAACGTTTACAACTGAAAATTTAACGTTTTCAAGTGAATTCGAAAATTTCGAAAAATGCACCCGGAATTCGAAGAAGGCTAACGCCGTTCAAAATTTCGAAAAATGCACCCGGAATTCGAATAATGCTAACCCCTTTGAAAATTTCGAAAAATGCACCCAGAATTTACAAGTGAAAATTTAACGCTAAAAGTGAAAATTTAACGAAAACAAGTGAAAATGTAACGTGTACAAGCGAAAATTTAACGTTTACAAGTGAAAATTTAATGTTTTCATGTGAAAATTTAACGTTTACAAGTGATAATTTAACGTTTACAGGTAAAAATTTAACGTTTTCAAGTGAAAATTTAACGTATAAAAGTAAAAATGTAACGTTTACAAGTGAAATAGTAACGTTTGCAAGTAAAAATTTAACGTTTACAGGTGAAAATTTAACGTTTACAACTGAAAATTTAACGTTTTCAAGTGAAAGTTTATCATTTACAAGTGAAAGTTTAACGTTTACAAGTGAAAATTAACGATAAAAGTGAAAATTTAACGTTTAAAAGTGATAATTTAACGTTTCCAAAAAAAATTCAAAGCTAAACGTGATAATTTAACGTGTACAAGTGAAAAGTTACCTTTTACAAATGAAAATTTAACGTTTACAAATGAAAATTTAAGTTTACAAGTGAAAATTTAACGGTAAAAGAGGAAATTTAACGTTTACAAGTAAAAATATAATGTTAACAAGTACAATTTAACGTTTACAAGTAAAAATATAATGTTAAAAGTACAATTTAACGTTTACAAGTGAAAATTTAACGCTTACAATTGAAAATTAAACGTTCACAAGTGAACGTTTAACGTTTGCAGCGGAAAATTTACGTTTACAAGTGAAAATTTAACGATACAACTGAAAAATTTATTGTTTAAAAGTGAAAACTTTAACGTTTACAAGTGAAAATTTAACGTTTACAAGTGAAAATTTAACGTTTACAAGTGATAATTTAACGTTTTCAAGTAAACATTTGACGTTTTCAAGTAAACATTTAACGTTTTCAAGTGAGAATTTATGCACCAAAACTGCACAAAGAATTTACAAGTGAAAATTTAACGCTAAAAGTGAAAATTTAACGAAAACAAGAAAAAATTTAACGTGTACAAGCGAAAATTTATCGTTTACAAGTGAAAATTTAATGTTTTCATGTGAAAATTTAACGTTTACAAGTGATAATTTAACGGTTACAAGTGATAATTTAACGTTTACAAGTAAAAATTTAACGTATAAAAGTGAAAATGTAACGTTTACAAGTGAAAATGTAACGGTAAAAGTAAAAATTTAACGTTTAAAGGTGAAAATTTAAGGTATACAACTGAAAATTTAACGTTTGCAAGTGAAAGTTTATCATTTACAAGTGAAAATTTAACGTTTACAAGTGAAAATTAACGATAAAAGTTAAAATTTAACGTATACAAAAGACAATTTAACGTTTACAAGTGAAAAATTAAGGTCACAAATGAAAATTTAACGTTTACAAATGAAAATTTAACGTTTACAAGTGAAAATTTAACAGTAAAAGTGAATATTTAACGTTTACAAGTAAAAATCTAATGTTTACAAGTACAATTTAACGTTTTCAAGTGAAAACTTAACGCTTACAAGTGAAAATTAAACGTTCACAAGTGAAAGTTTAACGTTTGCAGGGGAAAATTTACGTTTACAAGTGAAAATTAAACGTTTACAAGTGATAATTTAACGTTTTCAAGTAAACATTTAACGTTTTCAAGTGAGAATTTATGCACCAAAACTGCACCCGGAATTCGAAGAAGGCTAACCCCTTTGAAAATTTCGAAAAATGCATCCGGAATTCGAAGAAGGCTAACCCCTTTGAAAATTTCGAAAAATGCACCCAGAATTCGAAGAAGGCTAACCCCTTTGAAAATTTCGAAAAATGCTCCCAGAATTGGAAAAAGGCTAACCCCTTTGAAAATTTCGAAAAATACACCCGGAATTCGAAGAAGGCTGACACCTTTCAAAATTTCGAAAAATGCACCCAGAATACGAAGAAGGCTAACCTCTTTGAAAATTTCGAAAAATGCACCCGGAATTCGAAAAAGGCTAACCCCTTTGAAAATTTCGAAAAATGCACCCGGAATTCGTAGAAGGCTTGAAAATTTCGAAAAATGCACCCGGAATTCGAAGAAGGCTAACCCCTTTGAAAATTTCGAAAAATGCACCCAGAATTCGAAGAAGGCTAACCCCTTTGAAAATTTCGAAAAATGCACCCGGAATTAGAAGAAGGCCAACGCCTTTCAAAATTTCTAAAAATGCACCTGGAATTCGAATAAGGCTAACCCCTATGAAAATTTCGAAAAATACACCCAGAATTGGAAAAAGACTAACCCCTTTGAAAATTTCGAAAAATGCACCCGGAATTCGAAGAAGGCTGACCCCTTTCAAAATTTCGAAAAATGCTTCCGGAATTCGAAGAAGGCTGACCCCTTTCAAAATTTCGAAAAATGCACCCAGAATTGGAAAAAGGCTAACCCTTTTGAAAATTTCGAAAAACGCACCCGGAATTCGAAGAAGGCTAAATTCGAAAATTTCGAAAAATGCTCCCAGAATTGGAATAGGCTAACCCCTTTGAAAATTTCGAAAAATACACCCGGAATTCGAAGAAGGCTGACCCCTTTGAAAATTTCGAAAAATTCACCCAGAATACGAAGAAGGCTAACCCCTTTGAAAATTTCGAAAAATGCACCCGGAATTCGAAGAAGGCTAACCACTTTGAAAATTTCGAAAAATGCACCCGGAATTCGAAGAAGGCTAACCCCTTTGAAAATTTCGAAAAATGCACCCAGAATTCGAAGAAGGCTAACCCCTTTGAAAATTTCGAAAAATGCACCCGGAAATAGAAGAAGGCTAACGCCTTTCAAAATTTCTAAAAATTCACCCGGAATTCGAATAAGGCTAACCCCTATGAAAATTTCGAAAAATACACCCAGAATTGGAAAAAGGCTAACCCCTTTGAAAATTTCGAAAAATGCACCCGGAATTCGAAGAAGGCTGACCCCTTTCAAAAATTCGAAAAATGCACCCGGAATTCGAAGAAGGCTGACCCCTTTGAAAATTTCGAAAAATGCACCCTGAATTCGAAGAAGGCTAACCCCTTTGAAAATTTCGAAAAATGCACCCGGAATTCGAAGAAGTCTAACCCCTTTGAAAATTTCGAGAAATGCACCCAGAATTCGAAGAAGGCTAACCCCTTTGAAAATTTCGAAAAATGCACCCGGAATTAGAATAAGGCTAACGCCTTTCAAAATTTCTAAAAATGCACCCGGAATTCGAATAAGGCTAACCCCTATGAAAATTTCGAAAAATACACCCAGAATTGGAAAAAGACTAACCCCTTTGAAAATTTCGAAAAATGCACCCGGAATTCGAAGAAGGCTGACCCCTTTCAAAATTTCGAAAAATGCACCCGGAATTCGAAGAAGGCTGACCCCTTTCAAAATTTCGAAAAATGCACCCGGAATTCGAAGAAGGCTGACCCCTTTCAAAATTTCGAAAAATGCACCCAGAATTCGAAGAAAATTTCGAAAAATGCACCCGGAATTGGAAAAAGGCTAACCCTTTTGAAAATTTCGAAAAACGCACCCGGAATTCGAAGAAGGCAACCCCTTTCAAAATTTCGAAAAATGCACCGGAATTCGAAGAAGGCTAACCCCTTTTAAAATTTCGAAAAATGCACCCTGAATTCGAAGAAGTCTAACCCCTTTGAAAATTTCGAAAAATGCACCCAGAATTGGAAAAAGGCTAACCCCTTTGAAAATTTCGAAGAAGGCTGACCCCTTTCAAAATTTAGAAAAATGCACGCGGAATTCGAAGAAGGCTAACCCCTTTGAAAATTCACCCGGAATTCGAAAATTTCGAAAAATGCACCCGGAATTTGAAAATTTCGAAAAATGCACCCGGAATTCGAAGAAGGCTAACGCCTTTCAAAATTTCGGAAAATGCACCCGGAATTCGAATAATGCTAACCCCTTTGAAAATTTCGAAAAATGCACCCAGAATTTACAAGTGAAAATTTAACGCTAAAAGTGAAAATTTAACGAAAACAAGTGAAAATGTAAAGTGTACAAGCGAAAATTTAACGTTTACAAGTGAAAATTTAATGTTTTCATGTGAAAATTTAACGTTTACAAGTGATAATTTAACGTTTACAGGTAAAAATTTAACGTTTTCAAGTGAAAATTTAACGTATAAAAGTAAAAATGTAACGTTTACAAGTGAAATAGTAACGTTTGCAAGTAAAAATTTAACGTTTACAGGTGAAAATTTAACGTTTACAACTGAAAATTTAACGTTTTCAAGTGAAAGTTTATCATTTACAAGTGAAAATTTAACGTTTACAAGTGAAAATTAACGATAAATGTGAAAATTTAACGTTTACAAGTGATAATTTAACGTTTGCAAAAAATTCAAAGCTAAACGTGATAATTTAACGTGTACAAGTGAAAATTTACAATTTACAAATGAAAATTTAACGTTTACAAGTGAAAATTTACCTTTTACAAATGAAAATTTAACGTATACAAATGAAAATTTAAGTTTACAAGTGAAAATTTAACGGTAAAAGTGAAAATTTAAAGTTTACAAGTAAAAATTTAATGTTAACAAGTACAATTTAACGTTTACAAGTGAAAACTTAACGCTTACAATTGAAAATTAAACGTTCACAAGTGAACGTTTAACTTTTGCAGCGGAAAATTTACGTTTACAAGTGAAAATTTAACGATACATCTGAAAAATTTATTGTTTACAAGTGAAAAATTTAACGTTTACAAATGAAAATTTAACGTTTACAAGTGATAATTTAACGTTTTCAAGGAAACATTTAACGTTTTCAAGTGAGAATTTATGCACCAAAACTGCACCCAGAATTTACAAGTGATAATTTAACGCTAAAAGTGAAAATTTAACGAAAACAAGTGAAAATTTAACGTGTACAAGCGAAAATTTATCGTTTACAAGTGAAAATTTAATGTTTTCATGTGAAAATTTAACGTTTACAAGTGATAATTTAACGTTTACAAGTAAAAATTTAACGTTTTCAAGTGAAAATTTAACGTATAAAAGTAAAAATGTAACGTTTACAAGTGAAAATGTAACGATAAAAGTAAAAATTTAACGTTTACAGGTGAAAATTTAAGGTATACAACTGAAAATTTAACGTTTGCAAGTGAAAATTTAACGTTTGCAAGTGAAAGTTTAACATTTACAAGTGAAAATTTAACGTTTACAAGTGAAAATTAACGATAAAAGTTAAAATTTAACGTATACAAAAGATAATTTAACGTTTACAAGTAAAAATTCAAAGCTAAACGTAATAATTTAACGTTTAGAAGTATAATTTAACGTTTAGAAGTATAATTTAACGTTTACAAGTGAAAAATTAAGGTCACAAATGAAAATTTAACGTTTACAAATGAAAATTTAACGTTTACAAATGAAAATTTAAGTTTACAAGTGAAAATTTAACGGTAAAAGTGAATATTTAACGTTTACAAGTAAAAATCTAATGTTTACAAGTACAATTTAACGTTTTCAAGTGAAAACTTAACGCTTACAAGTGAAAATTAAACGTTCACAAGTGAAAGTTTAACGTTTGCAGGGGAAAATTTACGTTTACAAGTGAAAATTTAACGCTTACAACTAAAAATTTTATTGTTTACAAGTGAAAAATGTAACGTTTAAAAGTGAAAATTTAATGTTTACAAGTGATAATTTAACGTTTTCAAGTAAACATTTAAAATTTTCAAGTGAGAATTTATGCACCAAAACTGCACCCGGAATTCGAAGAAGGCTAACCCCTTTAAAAATTTCGAAAAATGCATCCGGAATTCGAAGAAGTCTAACCCCTTTGAAAATTTCGAAAAATGCACCCAGAATTCGAAGAAGACTAACCCCTTTGAAAATTTCGAAAAATGCACCCGGAATTCGAAGAAGGCTAACCCATTTGAAAATTTCGAAAAATGCTCCCAGAATTGGAAAAAGGCTAACCCCTTTGAAAATTTCGAAAAATACACCCGGAATTCGAAGAAGGCTAACCCCTTTAAAAATTTCGAAAAATGCATCCGGAATTCGAAGAAGTCTAACCCCTTTGAAAATTTCGAAAAATGCATCCGGAATTCGAAGAAGGCTGACCCCTTTCAAAATTTCGAAAAATGCACCCAGAATACAAAGAAGGCTAACCCCTTTGAAAATTTCGAAAAATGCACCCGGAATTCGAAGAAGGCTAACCCCTTTGAAAATTTCGAAAAATGCACCCAGAATTCGAAGGCCTAACCCCTTTGAAAATTTCTAAAAATGCACCCGGAATTAGAAGAAGGCTAACGCCTTTCAAAATTTCTAAAAATGAACCCGGAATTCGAATAAGGCTAACCCCTATGAAAATTTCGAAAAATACACCCAGAATTGGAAAAAGGCTAACCCTTTTGAAAATTTCGAAAAACGCACCCGGAATTCGAAGAAGGCAACCCCTTTCAAAATTTCGAAAAAAGCACCGGAATTCGAAGAAGGCTAACCCCTTTTAAAATTTCGAAAAATGCACCCAGAATTCGAAGAAGTCTAACCCCTTTAAAAATTTCGAAAAATGCACCCAGAATTGGAAAAAGGCTAACCCCTTTGAAAATTTCGAAAAATGCACCCGGAATTCGAAGAAGGCTGACCCCTTTCAAAATTTCGAAAAATGCACGCGGAATTCGAAGAAGGCTAACCCCTTTGAAAATTCACCCGGAATTCAAAAATTTCGAAAAATGCACCCGGAATTCGAAGAAGGCTATTGCCTTTCAAAATTTCGAAAAATGCACCCGGAATTCGAATAATGCTAACCCCTTTGAAAATTTCGAAAAATGCACCCAGAATTTACAAGTGAAAATTTAACGCTAAAAGTAAAAATTTAACGAAAACAAGTGAAAATGTAACGTGTACAAGCGAAAATTTAACGTTTACAAGTGAAAATTTAATGTTTTCATGTGAAAATTTAACGTTTACAAGTGATAATTTAACGTTTACAGGTAAAAATTTAACGTTTTCAAGTGAAAATTTAACGTATAAAAGTAAAAATGTAACGTTTACAAGTGAAATAGTAACGTTTGCAAGTAAAAATTTAACGTTTACAGGTGAAAATTTAACGTTTACAACTGAAAATTTAACGTTTTCAAGTGAAAGTTTATCATTTACAAGTGAAAGTTTAACGTTTACAAGTGAAAATTAACGATAAAAGTGAAAATTTAACGTTTAAAAGTGATAATTTAACGTTTCCAAAAAAAATTCAAAGCTAAACGTGATAATTTAACGTGTACAAGTGAAAAGTTACCTTTTACAAATGAAAATTTAACGTTTACAAATGAAAATTTAAGTTTTCAAGTGAAAATTTAACGGTAAAAGAGGAAATTTAACGTTTACAAGTAAAAATATAATGTTAACAAGTACAATTTAACGTTTACAAGTAAAAATATAATGTTAAAAGTACAATTTAACGTTTACAAGTGAAAATTTAACGCTTACAATTGAAAATTAAACGTTCACAAGTGAACGTTTAACGTTTGCAGCGGAAAATTTACGTTTACAAGTGAAAATTTAACGATACAACTGAAAAATTTATTGTTTAAAAGTGAAAACTTTAACGTTTACAAGTGAAAATTTAACGTTTACAAGTGAAAATGTAACGTTTACAAGTGATAATTTAACGTTTTCAAGTAAACATTTAACGTTTTCAAGTAAACATTTAACGTTTTCAAGTGAGAATTTATGCACCAAAACTGCACAAAGAATTTACAAGTGAAAATTTAACGCTAAAAGTGAAAATTTAACGAAAACAAGAAAAAATTTAACGTGTACAAGCGAAAATTTATCGTTTACAAGTGAAAATTTAATGTTTTCATGTGAAAATTTAACGTTTACAAGTGATAATTTAACGGTTACAAGTGATAATTTAACGTTTACAAGTAAAAATTTAACGTATAAAAGTGAAAATGTAACGTTTACAAGTGAAAATGTAACGGTAAAAGTAAAAATTTAACGTTTAAAGGTGAAAATTTAAGGTATACAACTGAAAATTTAACGTTTGCAAGTGAAAGTTTATCATTTACAAGTGAAAATTTAACGTTTACAAGTGAAAATTAACGATAAAAGTTAAAATTTAACGTATACAAAAGATAATTTAACGTTTACAAGTAAAAATTCAAAGCTAAACGTAACAATTTAACGTTTACAAGTGAAAAATTAAGGTCACAAATGAAAATTTAACGTTTACAAATGAAAATTTAACGTTTACAAGTGAAAATTTAACAGTAAAAGTGAATATTTAACGTTTACAAGTAAAAATCTAATGTTTACAAGTACAATTTAACGTTTTCAAGTGAAAACTTAACGCTTACAAGTGAAAATTAAACGTTCACAAGTGAAAGTTTAACGTTTGCAGGGGAAAATTTACGTTTACAAGTGAAAATTTAACGTTTACAAGTGATAATTTAACGTTTTCAAGTAAACATTTAACGTTTTCAAGTGAGAATTTATGCACCAAAACTGCACCAGGAATTCGAAGAAGGCTAACCCCTTTGAAAATTTCGAAAAATGCATCCGGAATTCGAAGAAGGCTAACCCCTTTGAAAATTTCGAAAAATGCACCCAGAATTCAAAGAAGGCTAACCCCTTTGAAAATTTCGAAAAATGCACCCGGAATTCGAAGAAGGCTAACCCATTTGAAAATTTCGAAAAATGCTCCCAGAATTGGAAAAAGGCTAACCCCTTTGAAAATTTCGAAAAATACACCCGGAATTCGAAGAAGGCTGACCCCTTTCAAAATTTCGAAAAATGCACCCAGAATACGAAGAAGGCTAACCCTTTGAAAATTTCGAAAAATGCACCCGGAATTCGAAAAAGGCTAACCCCTTTGAAAATTTCGAAAAATGCACCCAGAATTCGAAGAAGGCTAACCCCTTTGAAAATTTGGAAAAATGCACCCGGAATTCGAAGTAGGCTGACGCCTTTCAAAATTTCTAAAAATGCACCCGGAATTCGAAAAAGGCTAACCCCTATGAAAATTTCGAAAAATGCACCCTGAATTCGAAGAAGGCTGACGCCTTTCAAAATTTCGAAAAATGCACCCGGAATTCGAATAAGGCTAACCCCTATGAAAATTTCGAAAAATACACCCAGAATTGGAAAAAGGCTAACCCCTTTGCAAATTTCGAAAAATGCACCCGGAATTCGAAGAAGGCTGACCCCTTTCAAAATTTCGAAAAATGCACCCGGAATTCAGAGAAGGCTGACGCCTTTCAAAATTTCGAAAAATGCACCCAGAATTCGAAGAAGGCTAACCCCTTTGAAAATTTCGAAAAATGCACCCGAAATTGGAAAAAGGCTAACCCTTTTGAAAATTTTTAAAAACGCACCCGGAATTCGAAGATGGCAACGCCTTTCAAAATTTCGAAAAATGCACCGGAATTCGAAGGCTAACCCCTTTTAAAATTTCGAAAAATGCACCCTGAATTCGAAGAAGTCTAACCCCTTCGAAAATTTCGAAAAATGCACCTAGAATTGGAAAAAGGCTAACCCCTTTGAAAATTTCGAAAAATGCACCCAGAATTCGAAAAAGGCTAACCCCTTTGAAAATTTCGAAAAATGCACCCGGAATTCGAAGAAGGCTAACGCCTTTCCAAATTTCAAAAAATGCACCCGGAATTCGAATAAGGCTAACCCCTTTGAAAGTTTCGAAAAATGCACCCAGAATTGGAAAAAGGTTAACCCCTTTGAAAATTTCGAAAACTGAACCCGGAATTCGAAGACGGCTGACCCCTTTCAAAATTTCGAAAAATGCACCCAGAATTCGAAGAAGGCTAACCCCTTTTAAAATATCGAAAAATGCACCCTGAATTCGAAGAAGTCTAACCCCTTTGAAAATTTCGAAAAATGCACCCAGAATTGAAAAAAGGCTAACCCCTTGAAAATTTCGAAAAATGCACCCGGAATTCGAAGAAGGCTGACCCCTTTCAAAATTTCGAAAAATGCACCCGGAATTCGAAGAAGGCTAACCCCTTTGAAAATTTCGAAAAATGCACCCGGAATTCGAAGAAGGCTAACCCCTTTGAAAATTTCGAAAAATCCACCCGGAATTCGAAGAAGGCTAAAGCCTTTCAAAATTTCGAAAAATGCACCCGGAATTCGAATAATGCTAACCCCTTTGAAAATTTCGAAAAATGCACCCAGAATTTACAAGTGAAAATTTAACGTTAAAAGTGAAAATTTAACGAAAACAAGTGAAAATTTAACGTGTACAAGCGAAAATGTAACGTTTACAAGTGAAAATTTAATGTTTTCATATGAAAATTGAACGTTTACAAGTGATAATTTAACATTTACAAGTAAAAATTTAACGTATAAAAGTAACATTTACAGGTGAAATAGTAACGTTTGCAAGTAAAAATTTAACATTTACAGGTGAAAATTTAATGTTTACAACTGAAAATTTAACGTTTACAAGTGAAAGTTTATCATTTACAAGTGAAAATTTAACGTTTACAAGTGAAAATTTAATGTTTTCATGTGAAAATTTAACGTTTACAAGTTATAATTTAACGTTTACAAGTAAAAATTTAACGTTTTCAAGTGAAAATTTAACGTATAAAAGTAGAAATGTAACGTTTACAAGTGAAATAGTAACGTTTGCAAGTAAAAATTTAACGTTTGCAAGTAAAAATTTAACGTTTACAAGTGAAAGTTTATCATTTACAAGTGAAAATGTAACGTTTACAAGTGAAAATTGACGATAAAAGTGAAAATTTAACGTTTACAAGTTATAATTTAACGTTTACAAGTAAAAATTCAAAGCTAAAGGTGATAATTTAACGTTTACAAGTACAAATTTACGTTTACAAGTACAATTTAACGTTTACAAGTGAAAATTTAACGTTTACAAGTGATAATTTAACGTTTTCAAGTGAGAATTTATGCACCAAAACTGCACCCGGAATTCGAAGAAGGCTAAGCCTTTGAAAATTTCGAAAAATGCACCCAGAATTCGAAGAAGGCTAACCCCTTTGAAAATTTCGAAAAATGCACCCAGAATTGGAAAAAGGCTAACCCCTTTGAAAATTTCGAAAAATGCACCCGGAATTCGAAAAGGCTAACCCCTTTGAAAATTTCGAAAAATGCACCCGGAATTCGAAGAAGGCTAACCCCTTTGAAAATTTCGAAAAATGCACCCAGAATTCGAAGAAGGCTAACCCCTTTGAAAATTTCGAAAAATGCACCCGGAATTAGAAGAAGGCTAACGCCTTTCAAAATTTCTAAAAATGCAGCCGGAATTCGAATAAGGCTAACCCCTATGAAAATTTCGAAAAATACACCCAGAATGGGAAAAAGGCTAACCCCTTTGAAAATTTCGAAAAATGCACCCGGAATTCGAAGAAGGCTGACCCCTTTCAAAATTTCGAAAAATGCACCCGGAATTCGAAGAAGGCTGACCCCTTTCAAAATTTCGAAAAATGCACCCAGAATTCGAAGAAGGCTAACCGCTTTGAAAATTTCGAAAAATGCACCCGGAATTGGAAAAAGGCTAACCCTTTTGAAAATTTCGAAAAACGCACCCGGAATTCGAAGAAGGCAACCCCTTTCAAAATTTCGAAAAATGCACCGGAATTCGAAGAAGGCTAACCCCTTTTAAAATTTCGAAAAATGCACCCTGAATTCGAAGAAGTCTAACCCCTTTGAAAATTTCGAAAAATGCACCCAGAATTGGAAAAAGGCTAACCCCTTTGAAAATTTCGAAAAATGCACCCGGAATTCGAAGAAGGCTGACCCCTATCAAAATTTCGAAAAATGCACGCGGAAATCGAAGAAGGCTAACCCCTTTGAAAATTCACCCGGAATTCGAAAATTTCGAAAAATGCACCCGGAATTCGAAGAAGGCTAACGCCTTTCAAAATTTCGAAAAATGCACCCGGAATTCGAATAATGCTAACCCCTTTGAAAATTTCGAAAAATGCACCCAGAATTGGAAAAAGGCTAACCCCTTTGAAAATTTCGAAAAATGCACCCGGAATTCGAAGAAGGCTGACCCCTATCAAAATTTCGAAAAATGCACGCGGAAATCGAAGAAGGCTAACCCCTTTGAAAATTCACCCGGAATTCGAAAATATCGAAAAATGCACCCGGAATTCGAAGAAGGCTAACGCCTTTCAAAATTTCGAAAAATGCACCCGGAATTTACAAGTGAAAATTTAACGCTAAAAGTGAAAATTTAACGCTAAAAGTGAAAATTTAACGAAAACAAGTGAAAATTTAACGTGTACAAGCGAAAATGTAACGTTTACAAGTAAAACTTTAATGTTTTCATATGAAAATTGAACGTTTACAAGTGATAATTTAACATTTACAAGTAAAAATTTAACGTTTTCAAGTGAAAATTTAACGTATAAAAGTAAAAATGTAACGTTTACAGGTGAAATAGTAACGTTTGCAAGTAAAAATTTAACATTTACAGGTGAAAATTTAACGTTTACAACTGAAAATTTAACGTTTACAAGTGAAAGTTTATCATTTACAAGTGAAAATTTAACGTTTACAAGTAAAAATTAACGATAAAAGTGAAAATTTAACGTTTACAAGTGATAATTTAACGTTTACAAGTAAAAATTCAAAGCTAAACGTGATAATTTAACGTTTACAAGTGAAAATTTACGTTTACAAGTACAATTTAACGTTTACAAGTGAAAATTTAACGCTTACAACTGAAAAATTTATTGTGTGCAAGTGAAAAATTTAACGTTTACAAGTGAGAATTTAACGTTTACAAGTGATAATTTAACGTTTTCAAGTAAACATTTAACGTTTTCAAGTGAGAATTTATGCACCAAAACTGCACCCGGAATTCGAAGAAGGCTAACCCCTTTGAAAATTTCGAAAAATGCATCCGGAATTCGAAGAAGGCTAACCCCTTTGAAAATTTCGAAAAATGCACCCGGAATTCGAAGAAGGCTAACGCCTTTCCAAATTTCAAAAAATGCACCCGGAATTCGAATAAGGCTAACCCCTTTGAAAGTTTCGAAAAATGCACCCAGAATTGAAAAAAGGCTAACCCCTTGAAAATTTCGAAAAATGCACCCGGAATTCGCAGAAGGCTGACCCCTTTCAAAATTTCGAAAAATGCACCCGGAATTCGAAGAAGGCTAACCCCTTTGAAAATTTCGAAAAATGCACCCGGAATTCGAAGAAGGCTAACCCCTTTGAAAATGTTTTTAAAATGCACCCGGAATTCGAAGAAGGCTAAAGCCTTTCAAAATTTCGAAAAATGCACCCGGAATTCGAATAATGCTAACCCCTTTGAAAATTTCGAAAAATGCACCCAGAATTTACAAGTGAAAATTTAACGCTAAAAGTGAAAATTTAACGAAAACAAGTGAAAATTTAACGTGTACAAGCGAAAATGTAACGTTTACAAGTGAAAATTTAATGTTTTCATATGAAAATTGAACGTTTACAAGTGATAATTTAACATTTACAAGTAAAAATTTAACGTTTTCAAATGAAAATTTAACGTATAAAAGTAAAAATGTAACATTTACAGGTGAAATAGTAACGTTTGCAAGTAAAAATTTAACATTTACAGGTGAAAATTTAACGTTTACAACTGAAAATATAACGTTTACAAGTGAAAGTTTATCATTTACAAGTGAAAATTTAACGTTTACAAGTGAAAATTTAATGTTTTCATGTGAAAATTTAACGTTTACAAGTGATAATTTAACGTTTACAAGTAAAAATTTAACGTTTTCAAGTGAAAATTTAATGTATAAAAGTAGAAATGTAACGTTTACAAGTGAAATAGTAACGTTTGCAAGTAAAAATTTAACGTTTACAACTAAAAATTTAACGTTTACAAGTGAAAGTTTATCATTTACAAGTGAAAATGTAACGTTTACAAGTGAAAATTGACGATAAAAGTGAAAATTTAACGTTTACAAGTTATAATTTAACGTTTACAAGTTATAATTTAACGTTTACAAGTAAAAATTCAAAGCTAAAGGTGATAATTTAACGTTTACAAGTAAAAATTTACGTTTACAAGTACAATTTAACGTTTACAAGTGAAAATTTAACGTATACAAGTGATAATTTAACGTTTTCAAGTAAACATTTAACGTTTTCAAGTAAACATTTAACGTTTTCAAGTGAGAATTTATGCACCAAAACTGCACCCGGAATTCGAAGAAGGCTAAGCCTTTGAAAATTTCGAAAAATGCACCCAGAATTCGAAGAAGGCTAACATCTTTGAAAATTTCGAAAAATGCACCCAGAATTGGAAAAAGGCTAACCCCTTTGAAAATTTCGAAAAATGCACCCAGAATTCGAAGAAGGCTAACCCCTTTCAAAATTTCGAAAAATGCACCCAGAATACGAAGAAGGCTAACCCCTTTGAAAATTTCGAAAAATGCACCCGGAATTCGAAGAAGGCTAACCCCTTTGAAAATTTCGAAAAATGCACCCGGAATTCGAAGAAGGCTAACCCCTTTGAAAATTTCGAAAAATGCACCCAGAATTCGAAGAAGGCTAACCCCTTTGAAAATTTCGAAAAATGCACCCGGAATTAGAAGAAGGCTAACGCCTTTCAAAATTTCTAAAAATGCAGCCTGAATTCGAATAAGGCTAACCCCTATGAAAATTTCGAAAAATACACCCAGAATGGGAAAAAGGCTAAACCCTTTGAAAATTTCGAAAAACGCACCCGGAATTCGAAGAAGGCAACCCCTTTCAAAATTTCGAAAAATGCACCGGAATTCGAAGAAGGCTAACCCCTTTTAAAATTTCGAAAAATGCACCCTGAATTCGAAGAAGTCTAACCCCTTTGAAAATTTCGAAAAATGCACCCGGAATTCGAAGAAGGCTGACCCCTATCAAAATTTCGAAAAATGCACCCGGAATTCGAAGAAGGCTGACCCCTATCAAAATTTCGAAAAATGCACGCGGAAATCGAAGAAGGCTAACCCCTTTGAAAATTCACCCGGAATTCGAAAATTTCGAAAAATACACCCGAATTCGAAGAAGGCTAACGCCTTTCAAAATTTCGAAAAATGCACCCGGAATTCGAATAATGCTAACCCCTTTGAAAATTTCGAAAAATGCACCCAGAATTTACAAGTGAAAATTTAACGCTAAAAGTGAAAATTTAACGAAAACAAGTGAAAATTTAACGTGTACAAGCGAAAACGTAACGTTTAAAAGTGAAAATTTAATGTTTTCATATGAAAATTGAACGTTTACAAGTGATAATTTAACATTTACAAGTAAAAATTTAACGTTTTCAAGTGAAAATTTAACGTATAAAAGTAAAAATGTAACGTTTACAGGTGAAATAGTAACGTTTGCAAGTAAAAATTTAACATTTACAGGTGAAAATTTAACGTTTACAACTGAAAATTTAACGTTTACAAGTGAAAGTTTATCATTTACAAGTGAAAATTTAACGTTTACAAGTGAAAATTAACGATAAAAGTGAAAATTTAACGTTTACAAGTGATAATTTAACGTTTACAAGTAAAAATTCAAAGCTAAACGTGATAATTTAACGTTTACAAGTGAAAATTTACGTTTACAAGTACAATTTAACGTTTACAAGTGAAAATTTAACGCTTACAACTGAAAAATTTATTGTTTGCAAGTGAAAAATTTAACGTTTACAAGTGAGAATTTAACGTTTAAAAGTGATAATTTAACGTTTTCAAGTAAACATTTAACGTTTTCAAGTGAGAATTTATGCACCAAAACTGCACCCGGAATTCGAAGAAGGCTAACCCCTTTGAAAATTTCGAAAAATGCATCCGGAATTCGAAGAAGGCTAACCCCTTTGAAAATTTCGAAAAATGCACCCAGAATTCGAAAAAGGCTAACCCCTTTGAAAATTTCGAAAAATGCACCCGGAATTCGAAGAAGGCTAACGCCTTTCCAAATTTCAAAAAATGCACCCGGAATTCGAATAAGGCTAACCCCTTTGAAAGTTTCGAAAAATGCACCCAGAATTGGAAAAAGGTTAACCCCTTTGAAAATTTCGAAAACTGCACCCGGAATTCGAAGACGGCTGACCCCTTTCAAAATTTCGAAAAATGCACCCAGAATTCGAAGAAGGCTAACCCCTTTTAAAATATCGAAAAATGCACCCTGAATTCGAAGAAGTCTAACCCCTTTGAAAATTTCGAAAAATGCACCCAGAATTGAAAAAAGGCTAACCCCTTGAAAATTTCGAAAAATGCACCCGGAATTCGCAGAAGGCTGACCCCTTTCAAAATTTCGAAAAATGCACCCGGAATTCGAAGAAGGCTAACCCCTTTGAAAATTTCGAAAAATGCACCCGGAATTCGAAGAAGGCTAACCCCTTTGAAAACGTTTTTAAAATGCACCCGGAATTCGAAGAAGGCTAAAGCCTTTCAAAATTTCGAAAAATGCACCCGGAATTCGAATAATGCTAACCCCTTTGAAAATTTCGAAAAATGCACCCAGAATTTACAAGTGAAAATTTAACGCTACAAGTGAAAATTTAACGAAAACAAGTGAAAATTTAACGTGTACAAGCGAAAATGTAACGTTTACAAGTGAAAATTTAATGTTTTCATATGAAAATTGAACGTTTACAAGTGATAATTTAACATTTACAAGTAAAAATTTAACGTTTTCAAGTGAAAATTTAACGTATAAAAGAAAAAATGTAACATTTACAGGTGAAATAGTAACGTTTGCAAGTAAAAATTTAACATTTACAGGTGAAAATTTAACGTTTACAACTGAAAATTTAACGTTTACAAGTGAAAGTTTATCATTTACAAGTGAAAATTTAACGTTTACAAGTGAAAATTAAATGTTTTCATGTGAAAATTTAACGTTTACAAGTGATAATTTAACGTTTACAAGTAAAAATTTAACGTTTTCAAGTGAAAATTTAACGTATAAAAGTAGAAATGTAACGTTTACAAGTGAAATAGTAACGTTTGCAAGTAAAAATTTAACGTTTACAACTGAAAATTTAACGTCTACAAGTGAAATTTTATCATTTACAAGTGAAAATGTAACGTTTACAAGTGAAAATTGACGATAAAAGTAAAAATTTAACGTTTACAAGTTATAATTTAACGTTTACAAGTAAAAATTCAAAGCTAAAGGTGATAATTTAACGTTTACAAGTAAAAATTTACGTTTACAAGTACAATTTAACGTTTACAAGTGAAAATTTAACGTTTACAAGTGATAATTTAACGTTTTCAAGTAAACATTTAACGTTTTCAAGTGAGAATTTATGCACCAAAACTGCACCCGGAATTCGAAGAAGGCTAAGCCTTTGAAAATTTCGAAAAATGAACCCAGAATTCGAAGAAGGCTAACCCCTTTGAAAATTTCGAAAAATGCACCCGGAATTCGAAGAAGGCTGACCCCTTTGAAAATTTCGAAAAATGCACCCGGAATTCGAAGAAGGCTAACGCCTTTCAAAATTTCGAAAAATGCACCCGGAATTCGAATAAGGCTAACCCCTTTGAAAATTATGAAAAATGCACCCGGAATTCGAGTAAGGCTAACCGCTTTGAAAATTTCGAAAAATGCACCCAGAATTGGAATAAGGCTAATCCCTTTGAAAATTTCGAAAAATGCACCCGGAATTCGAAGAAGGCTGACACCTTTAAAAATTTCGAAAAATGAACACGTAATTCGAAGAAGGCTAATCCCTTTGAAAATTTCGAAAAATGCACCCGGAATTCGAATAAGGCTAACCCCTTTGAAAATTTCGAAAAATGCACCAAGAATTGGAAAAAGGCTAACCCCTTTGAAAATTTCGAATACGCACCCGGAATTCGAAAAAGGCTGACCCCTTTCAAAATTTCGAAAAATGCACCGGAATTCGAAGAATGCTAAACCCTTTTAAAATTTCGAAAAATGCACCCTGAATTCGAAGAAGTCTAACCCCTTTGAAAATTTCGAAAAATGCATCCAGAATTGGAAAAAGGCTAACCCCTTTAAAAATTTCGAAAAATGCTCCCGGAATTCGAAGAAGGCTGACCCCTTTCAAAATTTCGAAAAATGCACCCGGAATTCGAAGAAAATTTCGAAAAATGCACTCGGAATTCAAAGAAGTCTAACCCCTTTGAAAATTTTTTTAAAATGCACCCGGAATTCGAAGAAGGCTAACCCCTTTGAAAATTCACACGGAATTCGAAAATTTCGAAAATGCACCCGGAATTCGATGAAGGCTAACGCCTTTCAAAATTTCGAAAAATGCACCCAGAATTTACAAGTGAAAATTTAACGCTAAAAGTGAAAATTTAACGAAAACAAGTGAAAATTTAACGTGTACAAGCGAAAATTTAACGTTTACAAGTGAAAACTTAATGTTTTCATGTGAAAATTGAACGTTTACAAGTGATAATTTAACGTTTACATTTAGAAATTTAACGTTTTCAAGTGAAAATTTAACGTATAAAAGTAAAAATGTAACGTTAACAAGTGAAATAGTAACGTTTGCAAGTAAAAATTTAACGTTTACAGGTGAAAATTTAACGTTTACAAGTGAAATTTATCATTTACAAGTGAAAATTTAACGTTTACAAGTGAAAATTAACGATAAAAGTGAACATTTAACGTTTACAAGTGATAATGTAACGTTTACAAGTAAAAATTCAAAGCTAAATGTGATAATTTAACGTTTACAAGTGAAAATTTACGTTTACAAGTACAATTTAACGTTTACAAGTGAAAATTTAACGCTTACAACTGAAAAATTTATTGTTTACAAGTGAAAAATTTAACGTTTACAAGTAAAAATTTAACGTTTACAAGTGAAAATTTAACGTTTACAAGTGATAATTTAACGTTTTCAAGTAAACATTTAACGTTTTCAAGTGAGAATTTATGCACCAAAACTGCACCCGGAATTCGAAGAAGGCTAAGCCTTTGAAAATTTCGAAAAATGCACCCAGAATTCGAAGAAGGCTAACCCCTTTGAAAATTTCGAAAAATGCACCCGGAATTCGAAGAAGGCTGACCCCTTTGAAAATTTCGAAAAATGGACCCAGAATTCAAAGAAGGCTAACCCCTTTGAAAATTTCGAAAAACGCACCCGGAATTCGAAGAAGGCTGACGCCTTTCAAAATTTCGAAAAATGCACCCGGAATTCGAAGGCTAACCCCTTTGAAAATTTCGAAAAATGCACCCGGAATTCGAAGAAGGCTGACGCCTTTCAAAATTTCGAAAAATGCAACCGGAATTCGAAAGCTAACCCCTATGAAAATTGCGAAAAATGCACCCGGAATTCGAAAGCTAACCCCTTTGAAAATTGCGAAAAATGCACCCGGAATTCGAAAAAGGCTAACCCCTTTGAAAATTTCGAAAAATGCACCCTGAATTCGAAGAAGTCTAACCCCTTTGAAATTTTCGAGAAATGCACCCGGAATTCGAAGAAGGCTAACCCCTTTGAAAATTTCGAAAAATGCACCCAGAATTCGAAGAAGGCTAACCCCTTTGTAAATTTCGAAAAATGCATCCGGAATACGAAGAAGGCTTAACCCCTTTGAAAATTTCGAAAAATGCACCCTGAATTTGAAGAAGGCTGACCCCTTTGAAAATTTCGAAAAATGCACCCGGAATTCGAATAAGGCTAACCCCTTTGAAAATTTCGAAAAATGCACCCAGAATTGGAAAAAGGCTAACCCCTTTGAAAATTTCGAAAAATGCACCCGGAATTCGAAGAAGGCTAACCCCTTTGAAAATTTCGAAAAATGCACCCGGAATTCAAAGAAGGCTAACCCCTTTGAAAATTATTTTAAAATGCACCCGGAATTCGAAGGCTAACCCGTTTGAAAATTCACCCGGAATTCGAAAATTTCAAAAAATGCACCCGGAATTCGAAGAAGGCTAACGCCTTTCAAAATTTCGAAAAATGCACCGGAATTCAAATAATGCTAACCCCTTTGAAAATTTCGAAATATGCACCCAGAATTTACAAGTGAAAATTTAACGCAAAAAGTGAAAATTTAACGAAAACAAGTGAAAATTTAACGTGTACAAGCGAAAATGTAACGTTTACAAGTGAAAATTTAATGTTTTCATATGAAAATTGAACGTTTACAAGTGATAATTTAACATTTACAAGTAAAAATTTAACGTTTTCAAGTGAAAATTAACGATAAAAGTGAAAATTTAACGTTTACAAGTGATAATTTAACGTTTACAAGTAAAAATTCAAAGCTAAACGTGATAATTTAACGTTTACAAGTGAAAATTTACGTTTACAAGTACAATTTAACGTTTACAAGTGAAAATTTAACGCTTACAACTGAAAAATTTATTGTTTGCAAGTGAAAAATTTAACGTTTACAAGTGAGAATTTAACGTTTACAAGTGATAATTTAACGTTTTTAAGTAAACATTTAACGTTTTCCAGTGAGAATTTATGCACCAAAACTGCACCCGGAATTCGAAGAAGGCTAACCCCTTTGAAAATTTCGAAAAATGCATCCGGAATTCGAAGAAGGCTAACCCCTTTGAAAATTTCGAAAAATGCACCCAGAATTCGAAAAAGGCTAACCCCTTTGAAAATTTCGAAAAATGCACCCGGAATTCGAAGAAGGCTAACGCCTTTCCAAATTTCAAAAAATGCACCCGGAATTCGAATAAGGCTAACCCCTTTGAAAGTTTCGAAAAATGCACCCAGAATTGGAAAAAGGTTAACCCCTTTGAAAATTTCGAAAACTGCACCCGGAATTCGAAGACGGCTGACCCCTTTCAAAATTTCGAAAAATGCACCCAGAATTCGAATAAGGCTAACCCCTTTGAAAATTTCAAAAAAATGCACCCAGAATTGGAAAAAGGCTGACCCCTTTCAAAACTTCGAAAAATGCACCCGGAATTCGAAGAAGGCTAACCCCTTTGAAAATGTTTTTAAAATGCACCCGGAATTCGAAGAAGGCTAAAGCCTTTCAAAATTTGGAAAAATGCACCCGGAATTCGAATAATGCTAACCCCTTTTACAAGTGAAAATTTAACGTTTACAAGTGAAAATTAACGATAAAAGTGAAAATTTAACGTTTACAAGTGATAATTTAACGTTTACAAGTAAAAATTCAAAGCTAAACGTGATAATTTAACGTTTACAAGTGAAAATTTACGTTTACAAGTACAATTTAACGTTTACAAGTGAAAATTTAACGCTTACAACTGAAAAATGTATTGTTTGCAAGTGAAAAATTTAACGTTTACAAGTGAGAATTTAACGTTTACAAGTGATAATATAACGTTTTTAAGTAAACATTTAACGTTTTCAAGTGAGAATTTATGCACCAAAACTGCACCCGGAATTCGAAGAAGGCTAACCCCTTTGAAAATTTCGAAAAATGCATCCGGAATTCGAAGAAGGCTAACCCCTTTGAAAATTTCGAAAAATGCACCCAGAATTCGAAAAAGGCTAACCCCTTTGAAAATTTCGAAGAATGCACCCGGAATTCGAAGAAGGCTAACGCCTTTCCAAATTTCAAAAAATGCACCCGGAATTCGAATAAGGCTAACCCCTTTGAAAGTTTCGAAAAATGCACCCAGAATTGGAAAAAGGTTAACCCCTTTGAAAATACCGAAAACTGCACCCGGAATTCGAAGACGGCTGACCCCTTTCAAAATTTCGAAAAATGCACCCAGAATTCGAAGAAGCCTAACGCCTTTGAAAATTTCGAAAAATGCACCCGGAATTCGAATAAGGCTAACCCCTTTGAAAATTTCAAAAAAATGCACCCAGAATTGGAAAAAGGCTGACCCCTTTCAAAACTTCGAAAAATGCACCGGAATTCGAAGAAGGCTAACCCCTTTTAAAATATCGAAAAATGCACCCTGAATTCGAAGAAGTCTAACCCCTTTGAAAATTTCGAAAAATGCACCCAGAATTGAAAAAAGGCTAACCCCTTGAAAATTTCGAAAAATGCACCCGGAATTCGAAGAAGGCTGACCCCTTTCAAAATTTCGAAAAATGCACCCGGAATTCGAAGAAGGCTAACCCCTTTGAAAATTTCGAAAAATGCACCCGGAATTCGAAGAAGGCTAACCCCTTTGAAAATGTTTTTAAAATGCACCCGGAATTCGAAGAAGGCTAAAGCCTTTCAAAATTTGGAAAAATGCACCCGGAATTCGAATAATGCTAACCCCTTTGAAAATTTCGAAAAATGCACCCAGAATTTACAAGTGAAAATTTAACGCTAAAAGTGAAAATTTAACGAAAACAAGTGAAAATTTAACGTGTACAAGCGAAAATTTAACGTTTACAAGTGAAAATTTAATGTTTTCATGTAAAAATTTAACGTTTACAAGTGATAATTTAACGTTTACAAGTAAAAATTTAACGTTTTCAAGTGAAAATTTAACGTATAAAAGTAGAAATGTAACGTTTACAAGTGAAATAGTAACGTTTGCAAGTAAAAATTTAACGTTTACAACTGAAAATTTAACGTTTACAAGTGAAAGTTTATCATTTACAAGTGAAAATGTAACGTTTACAAGTGAAAATTGACGATAAAAGTGAAAATTTAACGTTTACAAGTTATAATTTAACGTTTACAAATAAAAATTCAAAGCTAAAGGTGATAATTTAACGTTCGCAAGTAAAAATTTACGTTTACAAGTACAATTTAACGTTTACAAGTGAAAATTTAACGTTTACAAGTGATAATTTAACGTTTTCAAGTAAACATTTAACGTTTTCAAGTGAGAATTTATGCACCAAAACTGCACCCGGAATTCGAAGAAGGCTAAGCCTTTGAAAATTTCGAAAAATGCACCCAGAATTCGAAGAAGGCTAACCCCTTTGAAAATTTCGAAAAATGCACCCGGAATTCGAAGAAGGCTGACCCCTTTGAAAATTTCGAAAAATGGACCCAGAATTCAAAGAAGGCTAACCCCTTTGAAAATTTCGAAAAATGCACCCGGAATTCGAAGAAGGCTAACGCCTTTCAAAATTTCGAAAAATGCACCCGGAATTCGAATAAGGCTAACCCCTTTGTAAATTATGAAAAATGCACCCGGAATTCGAGTAAGGCTAACCGCTTTGAAAATTTCGAAAAATGCACCCAGAATTGGAAAAAGGCTAATCCCTTTGAAAATTTCGAAAAACGCACCAGGAATTCGAAGAAGGCTGACCACTTTCAAAATTTCGAAAAATGCACCGGAATTCGAAGAAGGCTAACCCCTTTTAAAATTTCGAATAATGCACCCTGAATTCGAAGAAGTCTAACCTTTGAAAATTTCGAAAAATGCACCCAGAATTGGAAAAAGGCTAACCCCTTTGAAAATTTCGAAAAAATGCACCCGGAATTCGAAGAAGGCTGACACCTTTAAAAATTTCGAAAAATGAACACGTAATTCGAAGAAGGCTAACCCCTTTGAAAATTTCGAAAAATGCACCCGGAATTCGAATAAGGCTAACCCCTTTGAAAATTTCGAAAAATGCACCAAGAATTGGAAAAAGGCTAACCCCTTTGAAAATTTCGAATACGCACCCGGAATTCGAAGAAGGCTGACCCCTTTCAAAATTTCGAAAAATGCACCGGAATTCGAAGAAGGCTAACCCCTTTTAAAATTTCGAAAAATGCACCCTGAATTCGAAGAAGTCTAACCCCTTTGAAAATTTCGAAAAATGCATCCAGAATTGGAAAAAGGCTAACCCCTTTGAAAATTTCGAAAAATGCACCCGGAATTCGAAAAAGGCTAACGCCTTTCAAAATTTCGAAAAATGCACCCATAATTTACAAGTGAAAATTTAACGCTAAAAGTGAAAATTTAACGAAAACAAGTGAAAATTTAACGTGTACAAGCGAAAATTTAACGTTTACAAGTGAAAACTTAATGTTTTCATGTGAAAATTTAACGTTTACAAGTGATAATTTAACGTTTACAAGTAGAAATTTAACGTTTTCAAGTGAAAATTTAACGTATAAAAGTAAAAATGTAACGTTTACAAGTGAAATAGTAACGTTTGCAAGTAAAAATTTAACGTTTACAGGTGAAAATTTAACGTTTACAAGTGAAAGTTTATCATTTACAAGTGAAAATTTAACGTTTACAAGTGAAAATTAACGATAAAAGTGAAAATTTAACGTTTACAAGTGATAATGTAACGTTTACACGTAAAAATTCAAAGCTAAATGTGATAATTTAACGTTTACAAGTGAAAATTTACGTTTACAAGTACAATTTAACGTTTACAAGTGAAAATTTAACGCTTACAACTGAAAAATTTATTGTTTACAAGTGAAAAATTTAACGTTTACAAGTAAAAATTTAACGTTTACAAGTGAAAATTTAACGTTTACAAGTGATAATTTAACGTTTTCAAGTAAACATTTAACGTTTTCAAGTGAGAATTTATGCACCCAAACTGCATAACCCCTGCTAACCCCTTTGAAAAAAAACGAAAAATGCACCCAGAATTCGAAGGCTAACCCCCTTTGAAAAAACGAAAAATGCACCCAGAATTCGAAGAAGGCTAACCCCTTTGAAAAAAACGAAAACTGCACCCAGAATTCGAACTAAGAATTCTTACTAATCGATATTTTCATATTGTATGGTCCTAAGATTATGTTAATTTTTGTTACATTTTCGGATTTGGCCAACAATACCTGGTCGTTAGCAAACAATAAGGTATTGTACCCGCTTGAAAGCTAATGCTTTTTGGAATCAATTGTTGCCATTCCTGGATAACTCTATTTATATATGTAGCGAATAATATCGGTGACAGACCACATCCTTGTCTGAGACAATCCAATTTTCGAAAAATCCATTTCCGAAAAATCCAAATTTTGAAAAATTCAAATTTAGAAAAATTCAAATTTCGAAAAAACCAAATTTCGACAATTCCAAATTTCGAAAAATCCAAATTTTGAAAAATCTAATTTTCGAAAAATCCCAATTTTAACCTGGAACATGAACCTGGAATCTTGAACTTAAAAGTTGAACTTGAAACTAGAACTTTTAAAACTTGAACCATTAACCTTCAAACTTGAACTTTGGACCTTGAACCCTGAAACTTTAATCTTGATACTTTGAACTTGAACCTTATGATTTTTAACTTGGACATTGAGACTTCGAACTTGAACCTAGAAACTTGAAACTTATCTTGAATCCTGAACCTTGAACCCTGGAACTTAAACCTTGAACTTGAGACTTGAAACGTTGAAACTTGACACTTTGACTTGAAACATTGATCCCTAAAACTTGAGACTTTGAACTTGTACATTGAGACTTTGAACTTGTACATTGAGACTTTGAACTTGAACATAGTGACTTTGAACTTTAGACTTGTGCCTGGAAACTAGATCTTGACCCTGAACTTTTAAAAACTTGGAACTTAAACCTTGATACTTGAACCATCAAACTTGAACCTTGATACAATAAACTTGAACCTTGATACAATAAACTTGAACCTTGAACTTGCATTTTAAAACATGAACTTGAATAGGAACCAGGAAACTTGAACTTGCAACTAGAACTTTAAAAACTTGATCTTGAATTTTGAAACTTGAACCATTAACCTTTAAACTTGTACTTTGGACCTTGAACTCAGAAACTTTAAACTTGAACTTGGATTTTGAAACTTGAGACTTGGAATTAGAACCTAGTGATTTTGAACTTGGACTTTGAGTCTTTGAACTTGAACCTAAATACTTGAGACTTTTACTTATTTTACATCCTGAACCTTGAATCCTGGAACTTAAACCTTGAAACTTTAAACTTGAACCTTCGAACTAGCAAATTGAATTTGGATCTTGAACTTGATACTTTAACATGAAACTTGAATTCGGATCTTAAACCCTTTATCTTCTACTTGAACCTTGATACTTAACTTGAACCTTGAACCTTCTAATCTTAACCCTAACCTTAAAACATGACACTTGAACCTTTAAACTTGAAACGTCAAGCTTGTACTTTGAACTTGTACTTTAAACCTGTAACTTGAACTTGAAATTGAACCTTAAAACTCTAACTTGTACCTTGAACTTGAAATTTGAACCCTGAAACCTGAACATGAACCTGGAAACTTGAACCTAGAACTTTAATAACTTGAACCTTTAACATGAAACTTTAACCTGGAATCTTGAATTTTCTAAATTTGAACCCTGGAATTTGAGCCTTGAAACTTGATACTTAACTTGAACCTTGAAACATGAACCTTGATATTTGGACCTTAATACTTTAAACATGAACCTTGAACCCTGAAACTCGAACTTTAAACTTGAAACTTGAGCTTGATCCTGAACTGGAACAATGAAACTTGAACTTGAACGTTGAACTTGATCTTCTAGCTTGAAACTTGAACTTGCTTGAAATTGAACTTGGTACTTTAACTTGAAACTTCCAACTTGAGCTTGAACTTGATCTTGAAACTTGAACCTTGAAACCTGAAGCTTGAACTTTAAACTTGAACCTGGAAACTAGAACTTGAACTTTGAAACTTCAACCTTGGATAGGGCCAAATGTAATAATTATCGAAGAATTTGTCTCTTGTCAATATCATACAAAATTCTATCTAATATACTACTGTCAAGATTGTAGATCACCAATATAGATTTAGGTAAAATAGATCAACCACTGATCATATGTTTTGTATTCGCCAGATCTTGGAGAAAAAGTGGGAATAAAGGCTATTAATAAGAAGTCTGTTCAACAGTTACACATAGATTTTAAAAAAGCATATGATTCAGTTAGGCGAGGCAAATTGTACAGTATCCTCATTGAGTTCGGGATACCAAAGAAGTTAGTTGGGCTGATCGAAATGTGTCTAAATGAAACCTATAGCAGAGTCAGGGTAGGGAAATAGGTTTGCCATTAGAAGTGGATTGAAGCAAGGAGATGCACTATCACCTTTACTTTTTAATTTCGCTTTGGAATATGTCATTACATAAGTTCAGGAAAACAAGGTAGGCCTAGAATTAAATGGCAGTCACCCAATTTAGCTTACGCAGATGATGTTTGCTTGTTGGGCGATGACATAAACATAATTGAGAGAAATGCAGAAAGTCTTTTTGAAGCCTGCAGGAATGTTGGATTGAACATTGAACAGCTTTGGGTGGAGCTTACCGTGGAGTTTTCCCAGCCATGCTGATCCTGTTTAAGAAACTGTGTAAATAACCTATCTAGGAGAGGATATAAAGTGGTAAATGAAAAATATAACATTATAAATTTTCAGGGTAGAACAGTAAAAATAAAAGAGGCTTCAGGTTAAACAATAAGAAATCAGAATGCCATGTTATGGAATTGTTGAGGGCAAGAGTGTTATCAACACTTATCTTTACAAATGACAAATTACTGGTCTTCCAAGTATTTTCAAAAATCTTGCTTGTATTTATCATTATTATTATTATATTATTATTATTAAAATACAAGCAAGCAAATCGCTATGGTCGCGACCACTTCAGGGACTTTGGTTACAGTAGAATATTTTCTGGAGCAACACAATCTTAAAGATTAAAAAATGGATTGCAGTATTGAGGTATCTACTCTATGCTCTTGAGATTCATCAGTCGCTGCAAACAGATGGTACACAGTATATCCAATAATGCTAATACAGCAGTATGTTTCACTGGGATGGAAACAAGCTGATACAATACAGTGTATATATATATACAAATGTGTATATCCATTCAAACATTGTTTCTGAGTTAAGCATATTCTGATATGTTTCAAATTCAAGTTAAGCCGCTATATTAGCAAACCAATGTCATACCGACAAGATCCGTCCAAGTCAAACAGGAGAGAGCCATGGACCTCCCAGAGCTGCCTCCAGACTTCTAAAGATTAAGTTACTACATAGGCCAGTTTTCATATGCGATTAAAATTGTAATGGATAGGGCCTGGAAGTTTATGAACAATCATATTTTTAATAATGCACTCTATTACAGGTTAGTGTTAAACTGTGTACAAGACACAAAAGAAATAGCAGAAAATTTATGGTTTAATATTGATAGTTTCATGATAATTTATGAAATTTGCTTGATATTAAAATATTTGTGCATAAATTATCAATTCGTCACATTTTTAACAGCATATTTCTGACAAATTTTAAATACAGTGAACTACGCTTAATGTAATCGGGGATAATGTTATCACTTTTAAGAAATGCCGCCCAAGACGGACTGTGCTGGCAACCACCCCCACTCCAGAACCGGGTATAAATACCGGTGCCCAACAGCAGAAGAACGCAGTCTGCAGCCCAAGCTCATAGGAAGACATCACTCCGGTCGATGCTTCAGTGGCCTCTGAGGATGCCTGCCATAGCAAGTCAGGTCCCAGCAACCTTGAACCACGGCCTAACAGTCCGGAAGTTTTCAAATCTTATATTCATTAAAGAAATGCTGTTTATTGTGACAAAATATTTGGTTTGTGTTATCACATTTTCCAGTTTGGAACTTTATTTTTTAATTTGTACATCATTCAAAATTTATTTTGAAGGGTTTTGTTTCTAACTCAACTGTAATGCATTGTATTGGAAGTAACTGTACTGTTCCCATCTCACAGGATAGGGTACGGAGGGTGTTCGAAGGGGTGTCATTCCCTAATTTTCTCTTTTAAGCAATAAAACACATTTCACCTCTCAGTTTCAGTTTAGCTGCTGATTTTAAAATTTGTGAAGATCACAGTGTTGACATGCAGTGATTGTTAGTGTAAAATGAAAAGACTTAAACAGATGGGCATTAGATGTTTTTCTATTCAATGTTCACCACAGGTAAGTAGACTTCAAAAAACACTATAAGTATGAAATATTGATTAATAGAGTCCTAAGGAAAAACAGAAACAATTAAAAACATCTTTACAGATTGCAAAAATACAGCAGTTGTAGTATTATGAGTGGTTCAATGGTTCACAGTTACATATTATCTTGTATGTATGAATAAATAGCTTTTGTTTTTATAGTGTGTATATGAATAAATAACATTTAGTTGATTATTTCGGCTACTGTTATAAATTGGTTAATATTATCAGATTAACTGCATCCCGAAGTGATCATACTAAGCGTGTGTACTGTACTGTGCATATCTCTCTGTCAATTCAAACATTTACAGCGTATTTTGCCAAGTGAATATTTTGAGAATTGACTGTACAATAATCAACATTTGTTTTTAATTTTTCTAACAACTTATGGTGCAAATTCGCTCGTAGAGTCATTGGTTTATGCAACAATCATGAAGTACTAGAAAAGGAAAAGAAAGAAAATTTAGATTAGCAGAAATAAATGGGTACTGTGGTAGAAAATATACCATATATGGAAAAGTGTTGAAAATGGAAGTGCTAAAAAAAGATGATAAAAGGAAAGAAAACATTAATATAGGATACATAGGATTACCATATAATCCCCGCGTTAGCAAATGCATAGGGAAAATTTTCCGGAAATACACAATAGTACCCGCATATAAAACGGAAAAGACTATTAACAAAATGTTTTCCCAGTACAAACATCTTGGCATGAACAATGACAAAATGAATTTTCCCGGAGTATATTTAGTAAAATGTATTGATTATGAGGGAATTTATGTCAGGGAAACAGGAAGGACTTTAAAACTTTAAACCATGAGCATGAATGGGATATAACTAGTGGTACATGCTCTACTGCAGCGTTTCTCAACCTTTTTGAACCCGAGGACCTCTAAAATGTCTAAAAAATTTTACGGACCCCTAATTTTACATCCCATTTTTAAAAGTAGGCTATATGTAGGCCTATATTCTTAATATTTGGGGTACTAATTATAGGTTGTTATAACGAAATTGGTTTCTGTATTTTGTTTTTAGTTAAACGAGCAATGAAAATCCCTTCTCACAAAGAAAGGTTGTTGAAAACTGCATGGCGCCTCTAATAACAAATTCCGACAAAGTCTTATTTTTTAGGGTTTTGAACAAAAGAGGGAAACATAGACGTCAGTGCATCAGGGGTTTGAAACTGTGGTTCGTAACTGCAAAAGTAAGGAAACTTGCTATATGACCTGTATTTTCGAAGATTTTAAAAATTTGACATCTAGTGTCCATTTTATGTGAAACATTTTAATTTCTTTACTTCCCACTTGCTTTATGATATTTTTTAATTAATTATGTCTGCGGACCATCTGCACCATCTTCGCGGACCATAGGTTGAGAAACACTGCTCTACTGGACTCAGCCAACATATGACAGAAAACAAACATAATATTGGTAAGGTAAATATTTTAAGAATTGAAGATGATTGCGTAAAATGAAAGGTATATAAGGAATGAAGTATAATCGGCACCCAGCGGGTGTCTTTGAATAGATGGATGTAATGAGAAGATTGAGAAGAAAAAATCCGGTGGTAAAAATTCCCCGGCCGCCTGTGGAATGCATAGAGGAAGCAATATTTGATATTACAAAGGAATGGAAAAACAGATATTTTAGAAACAATGTTTTTATCGATGGTGGACAAATGAGTTAAATGATGAAACTCGATCTTCCTTATGATCATTATAGAATGAGGTGTCACCTGAGGAAGACTCAAGGGTAGAGTAGAAACGTCATGTTTTAACATTTTAACATTTATCCACTGATTTTGAAATAATTTTAAAAACATCTTTTTATTGAATTTTATCAAAATAATCTTGACACCAAGCAAGTGATAGTGGAACCAGATGAAAATGCCATTAGATGGAAACTACTAGCAATACATAACTTGCTCTGGAAATTCACAAACATAATGTTAGTTCTGATGCCCCTTTAAGTACAGTTCTTGGTAACAGATTTTGTGAAATCTTTAATTAAATATTTAACAGAATCTGACACAAAATGGTTTGCTGGAAACAGTAATGTTAAATAACACTCTATTTCCACAAATTTTAGTTTACAGTAGTTAGCATGTTGGATAACTTCCTTGATTCAGTCGATTTCAATTTACATTATTACGAATGTTATATTATGGATGTATATAAAGATATTATTGGTAACATTTTATATGTTGAATTTTTTAAAATTCAACTTTATTTTTACTCATTTGAGCAATGAGGACTATCGGAAGTTCAGGTTCTGTGTATATACCAGTAGGCCATGCAATTAATGATGTATAACTATTCTATTGATGATGTGATTACAGCACCTGTTAAATTTCAACTGATATTAATTTTAATGAAATATGACACAGAATCAAAAAGCGGGATTGGTTCGTGATAAGTAAATATCCAATTCAGCATTTGCCTTTACAACTGGGAAACCATGAAAGAACCCAAGTCAAATTGTGAGATCACCTCACACCCATTGTTACATTTTTTCTTTCTTTCTTTCTTTCTTTTTTCTTTCCTTCTTTCCTTCTTTCTTTCTTTCTTTCTTTCTTTCTTTCTTTCTTTCTTTCTTCAGTTTCTTGTTTTTTGTGTAACACTGAATGGCCAGGACCATCACACACTGTTAGGCCGAAAGTTTTGAGACCTTATGATGAAATTATTTTGGTGAAATTTTGCAGTGAATGTATTATATGAATTACTGAGATTAATATCTGGAGGGATGTAAATGACGATACTAAATAAGCTTTATCTTCGAAACTTTGCACTGAATTTGTGATACAATGACTCACAAATATGCTCTAAAAAACCCTATATAATGGTGGTGTAAGAATAATGCTTCATTAATTAAACATTTAAGAATCAATTTGGTTGAATAATATTTTATTAAAATTCACATTCTGTAAGTTTTTCATTGTCAAGAGCCCCTTAACTCAGTTAACCCCATCTAGGCACTGCAAACTAGTATACGGTATATGTTATGAAAACTGGCCTTAATTTACCACTATAACGTTTGAGTCCTTTTAACATCACACACACTACAGTTTACGGTGTAAATCAGGTCATGCGATTAAAAAAATGCTAATCATATAGAATTCAAGAAAATAAATAAAATCTCACTCTCACATGTTTGGTCCACAATAAAAGGGTTAGCAAACAAAACTACGATAAAATATACAATAATAAAAACAACAACTATACCATATAAATTAGAAGCTGCACTTATAAAGTAAGTTACAAAGTAGATAGCTTAATAGACTAAAAGACTCTCTTCAATAATCATTACAAAGTTCAGACACTTGCAAATTCGTTTGCTCAACTTAATATCTGTTTTTCAAAATGGAAATCAGGTTTCAACAAGTCTGTGGTGTTAACTGGGGCTTCTTTTTGTAGATGTATATCCATATATCCATGCATGGACCACCAGCGTGGTCTTGAGGTTACCGTCGCAGATCCGTCAGCCCGGGTTCGATCCCCAGTACCTCCTCAGAATTTTCTGAGGTAATTTCCATTTCAAAATGGCAGCCACATTTCATGTATTGAAAAGCCATTTCCTTGATATCTTCCACAAATATCAATATTTCTGAGTAATTATTTTTCTGTGTATTTTTTAATATCATATGAACAACATTATATAAAATCATTCACTTAACATTAATAGTTAATTTTTTTAAATGTATATATTTTAATGAAAAAGAATAATTTAAAAAATTGACTATTTAAAAATACTTATACTGTAGATATTCCAGAGATTGTAGATGATGATGTTCATATGTTCCTAAACAGATAGAAAAAAGAATCACTCAAAAATATTGCCATTTGTGGAAATTATCATGGAAACGGCATTGTAGTGCACATAACGTGGCTGCCATTTTGTAACGATAATTACCCTTAACTGTAACAGTTTGATATAATGAAATTCGCCTATTTCTCATTATGAGTTTCACCGAAAGCTGATGTCGCCCTTAAGAGACTCCAACACAAACACAATACTAAGAGGCAGCAAGCTACTTTACTCCCCATAAAAGATTGTAAATACCACAAACCATACAAGAACAACTGTTACTCAGGATATTGGAACATGCATACCTACTCATTGCGACCATAAAGAATGGAAAGTGTATACTTCTTATCTGAAGAGATGATTTCACAAAGTTATTTAGCCTACCAGAGCTCCAGTGCATGTACACAAATACATGTGACATGAACCCCAGCATAAATTATGCTACCAGACAATATAGTCCCACAGTATCTTTGATTTTTATAATAGTAAAAGGTCATAACATGTGATAAATTTATATTAAACTACACAAATTTATTGGGGGTGTGCCGTAGCGTAGTGGTTGAGGCAATGCGCTACAAACCGGAAGGTCACGGGTTCGATCCCTGATGAGGTTGTTGGAGTTTTTCAATTGGTCTAATCCTTCTGGTGGCACTATGGCCTTGGGGTTGACTCAGCTTCTAACAGAAATTAGTACCAGGAGCAATCCTGAGGGTAAAGGTGGCCGGTGAGTAAGGCTGACAACCTTACACAGATTTATTAATAAATGTTATGAGTGTATGACAAAATGTGGCAATCATGACATAACCCTTCAGTCTGAGTGAAGCATAGTTGTTTACTATACAGAACATTAGAAGCTCAAGGTGGTCCAAGTGGCATAATAATAACCACTAAGGGCCACAAACAAAAATAATAATAATAATAATAATAATAATAATAATAATATTATTTTAAAATGATAATATAATAAGTAATGAATGCATAGGTATTTACTAGAGTCCATTCAATATATTAAAGTAAAGTAAGAGAGTTCCAGGAGGTTGAAGCTCCAAGATTTTGGACATTTGGCACATGAAGGTGGTAAGGTTGTCAGCTTTACGCACCGGCCGCCTTTACCCCCAGGATTGCTCCTGGTACTCATTTCTGTTAGAGGCTGAGTCGACCCCAGGGTCATCGTGCCACCAGAAGGATTAGACCGATTGAAAAATCTCAACAACCTCATCGGGGACCGAACCTGCGACCTTCCGGTTAGTAGCGCAGCCCCTCAACCACTACGCTACGGCGTACCCCGCATTCAATATATTACAATATGTTAATATGTATACTCATGCACAGTGCTTTTTATTTGAAGGAACATTGCCAGACTTACATATTTAGAATGAAAGTGAAATCACAAATATGAAGATTATACGAATTTAAGTCCTCTGAGGTGGATTCAGTTCATACACATCAGTTCTACCTGTAAGCTACAATTTCGTCTATGATACGCTTACACCAGAGAACACTGAACCTAAAATGAAAAGTAGCTATTACCTCTATTTTTGAGAGTTGGGGCCTGACAGGTTTGCGAAAAACCTCGGAACTACTGCAGGATATTGCTGATCATCTGACATGTATATAAGTGGAGTCATTTTCACAAGGGTATATAGCTTATAATTTAACATATGAAAAACAACTGCAGAGTAACCAAAGACAGAATGACATGTGCAGCAACATTAATGGAAAATAAATGCAATTTGAAGTCAAGAGGAAAGGATACAACAAACTCTAATGTTGAATCAGTAACATCGGCAACGTAGTATAGGTACCATTGCAGCAGTACTGTAGCGTTTGATTGTTTTCCCGATCACAGTGCTAATGTCAGGCTCCACCTCTCAAACAAACATAACACTAAAAATAGTTACTTTAATGCAATTGATGCATATATCACTTTGTTTGGCACAAATTTCTCCAGATTTCAAAATTGTGGAAATTAATGATTTTTCTCCTATAGGAAACTGGAAAAATCTTTAAGGGGGTGTGTGTACCCCCAGAAAAAAAGCACTGCCTAGGCATATATACCATATGTAACATTTAAGGAACTGCAGTCTCCATTTTACTGACAAAACCTGAATGAAATATGTTTTCTTAGCATAAATATGCTATCTAAACAGAGAAGTATTAATGAAACGTATGCAATAATTGCTGGCCCATTGACGAAATTCCTGATATTTCTCAAAGCGCAGTCGAGCCCTGATAAACATGTTGGTATGAATCATAACACTGTATAATTCTTTCCATTCTTTTAACACCAAGCATCATTGTATAATCTTTTGGCACCTAATTATTTTTGTTATTTATCCAACTTGTGACTTATATAGGTTATATAAAGGTTATGGGGTAATTTTTAGAACTAAATTACATGAAAAACTACAACCCTTAAGGAGCCTGAAGGTACCTAAGTTCCCCAATGGGTCTGAAGAAGGTTAAAAGGGCCTGGAGGAATAGTGAATATATTCCAATGGCTAAAGGTAAGAGTGAAACTACAAGGTGCCCAAAAGAGAAATACAGATATCTGAAGAAGAAATGAAGATGTTAGTATAACTAAAATCCCAAACATGACCACAGGAGATCCAATAGGTATTCAGAAAAAGGAATGAAATGAAGACCAAATGAGTCTAAAGGAGCTAACTACAGTTTCATGACATTTTTGGGGGCTCCCTTTCCAATGTGTACCTCTGGCACAAAACTCTTTTGGCTATTTTGGCTAACATCTGATTCACACAGCATGAAATCCTTGCATATTCAGGCACAATTTGGCCTTGAAAAGACTTATTCTCTTCACTCCTATGAAGACAGTATTAATGATTATACTGTCAAAATTTGAAAATCATCTACTGAAAAGTTACCATATTTATTTGTGTAATTTTTGCACCTTACCGTACTTATTACTTCAATAAATTGATTTTATTTTATTAACTCCACGTATAGTATACGTAATTTGAATTTCTGTCAATGATTACGTGCACAATCTTAACCGTTTTGTCTTCATCTTATTAATGGCATACAACCTATTGACTTGACTACACTTTTAAGGTGGTATGCCTTTTTCAGGTCCTTGAAGGAGATGTTAGGAAATCTTTGGATGGATATAGAGGATCCCAGAAATTGTGGCTATTGAGTATTATGGTAGCCGAGACCTGCAACTTAACTTGGAATTCGAGTCATATCAATTCCTCAGTATTCTTCATTTAACAAGAACTGTCAAAGCTCACTTAAGTTCTGTCCTGAACTATCAGCCTAGTGATCAGCCAGGCAGAGACCTAGATCATAATGTGGAATCCAAGCCACATTAGGTTTTTGAATGCTTCACAAGTTCTGTCTCTAACTAAAGTCGTTTAACCTGTGGTCAGCTTGGAAACCATGTTCAACCTCTGGATCCAGGAGACTTCGTTAGAGGTCTCAGAAGATCCCATTATTGTGGGATGATGGCTCTCACAATATCTAGGAACTACAGCTTCATATATACTCTTAATCACAGTATATAATATGCTTCCTTTTAATGGGAACAGTTAAATGTGTAGAAGAAACCACCAATCCAAGTTCTGTTTTGAGCTTAGTCTGCAGGAGACTAATTATTATTATTATTATTATTATTATTATTATTATTATTATTATTATTAAAATTAAAATATGGGAAAGCGTATTCTTGTTAAAATATGTACTTTGTATTTTCAAATTTCAACCTTCATTAAAGGTTGTGATTCCAAATGTACTGAGTAAGGGTGGACAAGAATACACATCAAAGTGTATGCTGGATGTAGATTATCTACACACACCCGCTGAAGTCATTCCTCTTATTTTGTAACAACTTTGCTGATTTAGTTACTATTTTTGTAACAATTTTCTTGTCTAAAACAGGGTGCGAAATCCCAAGGGGTGGATGGAAGAATTATTAGACCCCCTAAGAATTTTACTCTAAAAATCTTCCCCACCAAAATTAAAAATATATATATTTTTAAAATAATGAAGTTACCAATATCTCAATTCAAAAATATCCATTAAAATAATGGCATCATACATGCAATGTCAGAGAAATTATAAAAAAATACTGGTATCAGAATGGTAGGCAATATTCACAAATTAACAATGTATGGCCAATAATACATTTTAAGTAAATTATTTAAAAAATCATTCCGGGTGCCTTATGTCAAGCTAGCCTCTGAACCAAAGACTTTCAACTTTAAAGTCAGCCCAGAGCAACAATTTTTCTTGGGAAAAAAAATGTACTGCTTAAAAAACATCAAGCCCAATAACATACTTCTGAGCAAAATCTGTCATATTTCTCTCTTCAAATAATATTTTACTTTGTTACCAAGCAGAAGGTGAGGGCTTGGTATTCCAAATGGCTGAAAAGAACTAACTCATTAGATTCCCCAGAATACATGCCAACAGATCACACCAAGACCCTACACTTGTGCAAAGTGCAAAAATTACATAATGTATTTTTTTTTAAGTGCAAGATTAGACTTCAACTGTATGTTTTTTTTTTTTTTTAAATAATAAAAAAGGCAGATAAAACATTTTTCTTTTAACAATCTTAAAAAATGTTCATATTCAACAGATATCTTGTACACCAGATTGCAAACACAATCTCCTACTTAAAATTTATAAATGCCAATCAAAATAAAAAGACGATATTAAAAAAGATGAAAGTGCTTAAGGAGAGTGATCAATAAGAAATAAATATTTAGTCTAGTGAGGTTATTAGACAAAATGCAGTAGCATGGCCCATCACGATACTCTAGAAACTGCCATTCTACTACAGTTGGAAGACATGAAATAAACACTAAATTAATTTGTTTTAGAAACAATGTGTGAATGGATTTCGACGAGATTAAAGTTTGCTTTGGCCTATGTACCATGTGTTTGAGTTTTTAAGTAGAACAGGTGTGAATAGTTCAGGTGGAATAGATGTAGCCTTGTTGCTGTAGGATAAACAGCCGCTTCTCTACCGCATCTTTGTACCTTGTAAGTAGCAGCTTGTCTTGCTGATGACTCACTTGCTGTGACAAGCTGTGAAGCAGAATTTGCGCAGTTTGGTAGCGCTGGAAACACTCCTCTGGGTTTCCAAACAGCTCATCCAGGGCGGCTGACTGACACTGAAATACATAGTGCAGTCTGTAGCGTGCTAGACTGATGTAGTTTCAGCCATATAAGCAGCTTTCAAAAGTTTGCTAGTACTTGTGGGGTCTTAGTTGTAATTTTAAACCTTCCTCTTAAAATTTACTATAAAATTAAATTCATCATTTTTTCTTGAAAGTAAAAAATTGTTCTTTCCCAAACTAAAAAAAAAAAAAAAATCAAATAGATACGAGGGTGTACCAATAAATAACCTGACAAATTTTGTAATTAACACATCATGGCTTTATTTCATTCAAATTTACTTATAAACTTTTGAACTATTCTCCGTCTGATGAAATACAACTATTCCAATGATTTACCCATTGTCCGAAACACTCAATGAACCCCTTTTTTGACAGTCTGTTCAGTAAACCCATGGTAATGTTGTTCAACTCCTTATCACTTTGAAAATGGCGACCACGTAGCTCCTTTTTCACTTTAGGGAAGAGGTGAAAATTGCAATGTGTGAGATCTGGAAAATACAGTCAATGAGGCATGATCTCAATGCCCAATTCTTTGATCACGTCTTGAGTTGCATGCGCTCAATAAGCCAGCGCATTGTCTTGGTGCAAGATCCGTCCTGTCCTGGCAAGATAGTCCATAAATAAAAAATTGCAACTTTCCAAAGAAGGGATCTTTCAGAAAAAATTTAAGAAAATATTAGAAACTGAAGACAAAGATGGTTTTCAGAAGGAACAATAACTGACAGGATAATAAAGATGTAAATAAAATGAAACATTAGACATACTAGCCCAAAGTGCTAATTCCCATTGTAAAAAACAAAATGAATAAACAAAAGTTTGCAAGGACCATATTTCAAAAGTAAGACCTACATTGTTTTGGTGACAAGAAATAAGTATGCAATATACTATGTTTTGAAATAAGACACAAAACGTGTTCCGGAAAGACTCTCTCTTAAAAGACAGGAAAAGCATTTATCCTTCAGATAACTATGGAAATTCCTTAAAAAATGTTTCTACCAACTCAAAGACATCTTCATCCAGAGGACAAATGGCCAAACATTTGCTGGAAATGTTTATAGCCTACTGAGATAAAAGTGACATTGTGGGAGATACAGAAACAGCTAGGAAAATATGCTACTATTTCCCATGAGTATTACTTGATAAAAAGAGCAAGCTTGACAGAAAATGAAATTTAAGCACAAAATTTATGTTTAAAGATGGACAGATAGATAGATCATTTGGCCAAGACATATGGAGAGATATTAAGACATGAAGATACAGATGGTTCATTATGATAAAGATGATTAGATCTCAATAATGAAAAAACCATTCTCCTGAATGTCAGGAAAGAAAGATCTTCAATTTACAGAAGGAATGCTATTGAAAAGTCAAGAGATGAGTGAGTGTATATTTACATCTAAGATCTGTTATAAATATGAATTACAATTTATAGGGTAACTATAGATCTGAGAAACATTTGTGAGGCTGTTGATTTATTTCTGACATAAAGGAGGGAGGCTTAGTGAGCATTCACACCGAAGTAGCAGAGAATGCGAATCGCACTACCTGGATGCAAGCTGCACATCGAGTTGCATGGTTCACAGTTTTGCATTCATACCGAAGTAGCGAATGCGATCTGCAGTTTAACGTACATTATATATTTTCACTTGAACAATTGAGAAACCCATTTAAAGTAAAGTAATTTACCTAAAGATGATATAGTTTCAGCAATTTTAATCTAGGCTTTTTTCCTACTAGTTTCGATTGCCACATCGTATAGTCGATGCATGTACAAATTGTATGTTAAATAGCTCTCTTTCTAGCAGTTTTCGTGACATCTTTGCCATAATCTACCTCTGCACAAGCGAATATGTGTTGAATTTTCTTAACAATTAGAAAACAGCTGAAAAGGCAGCTGTATGCATGCATCATCCCAAGTATCATCGCATGAAATAAGTCCAGATCTATCTGAAGAAATGAATGTCGCACTCTGCGAGCTGCACTATTGCCACACTACTTTGGTGTGAATACCTCAACTTGTTTATTTGGGATTTAAAATGAGTAACTTGCAGCATGAATCCAGGTAGCACGTTGCAAGTGGCATGCTACTTCGGTGTGAATGCTCCCTAAAACAAACTTTGAGGGTAAAGTGAGAATTTCTGTTTTAATAAAAAGTGGTTTACAACATTTGGTCACCTGCCTTAGCTCCATATATTAACCTCAAAACACCATTTTCAAGAATAAACTGTCTTTGCAAAGAGGAAAGATTGCCCCACAAGAATATAAGCCTACTACAGTTCAAATGGTTATGGATATGTCCAGTTAACAGTAATAAGAGCATCTGGAAATAAGAGAGACCAAGGAATATTTGAACACCCCTTGTTCTTCAGTAAGCCTACTGATAGTGAGTTTTAGATTTCTGCTGAAAGTAAACATTGCTTTAGACTTAAATCTTATCAAGAACTTACTGTAGATTTAGATGCTGAATAGTGGAGTTAACTGCATATATGATTTTTGCCTTCAAAAGTAATATTTTAAGAGACAAGATTTTTAATTTTCTTACAGTAATAAATCAGTGCAAAACACTGGAGGAAATTTTGTATAGCATAAAATGGAAAAAAGTTGTGAATTCTGTGAAAAGCATGGTGCGGTATAAGGCAACTTCTAGCAAAATGTAATACGAGGATACTTGAACACCACAATTACAGAGCTTGCATTTAGCAATCAACATTTGATTATAATTATCCTTCTTTATTGTATATAATGCCAGACTTTTACAAAAGGAAATGAAGTGCTAAAAAAGGAGAGTATTATAGGTGTCAATAAAAATGGCTGTAACCATAATATAATGACTAGGTTCAGATGTTTATTACATATTTTTATCCTGTCCTCCATTCTTGCCACAAACACCAACTAAACATGAATTGCACATTTGTTATCCTAATCAGACCGTTTTTATTTTGCATATAAAGTCATATTTTGGTAATTTTCATGGTCTTGATCATAATGAGAAGTAACCTATTGAATTTGGATCTAATCGGTTGACCGGTACTGGAGTAAAACCCAATTTAGTGTCTATTTTAAAGGTGCGATAACTCAAATATGCTTTATCCGATTTTTATGAAACTTGGTATATGCATTTATAATATACATTGGAAGACGTCTATTGATATTCGACAAAATCGGTTAGCCGATACCAGAACAATGCCCAATTTAGAGCCTTTTATGGTAATATATCAGAAAGTCACGATAACCTAAATATGCTTTATCGGATTTTCATGAAACTTTGTATACCCATTTATAATTTACATGGGAAGATGTCTATTGATACTGGACCAAATCGCTTGACTGGTACTGGAGTAAAACCCAATTTAGTGTATTTTAAAGACGGGGTAACTCAAATACGCTTTATCGGATTTTCATGAAATTTTATATACACATTTATAATGTCCATGGGAAGACATCTATTGATATTGGATAAAATCGGTTGACCGATATCGGAGTAATGCCCAATTTAGTGCCTATTTTATGGTGATATATTATTAAGAATTTAACAAATGCAAACCTGTTATCCTGACAACATATCGATTTCATATACGGCTTTGGATTAGTCAGCCATGACACATTCCTTCACATTTAAGCTGAGACGTACGATGGTAATAACGAAGTACATTGTAAGATTTAATTATCAAACTATTCAGTGTTTATTTCGTTCATCAAGTTCAATACTGTTTTATACAGACATTTTGTGAAATGTTGACATAATTATTTTAAGAATGTCTTACATCAGTGTATACGAGTTTGAATTAAGGTTAAGTATCAAACTTTAGACCTTTGTTCTTCCGTAAGTCCTGCTTAATGAATCGATCTGCAGCTTAACTCGGCAATCGATAACAAAAATAACTTATTCTCTGCAAATCATAATTCCAATTAACTTTTGACTGATTAAACAAAAGCATACTGGCACTTTGTTACATCAGTTTACCTGATTTTATTTTACACTAGCATGTGCCCGCGGCTTCGCCCGCAATAATTAATTCAAAAATAAAAAATAAAGAGCATAATAGTTAAATCATTATATTCATTAACACCTAAATCACGTGGACTATACCATGATTAGATAGCGTCGCCTGGTAAAAGAGATCTCAGATTCGAGTTCCTTGGCCCAGAAAATCCCTGTATAGTGAGTTTTGCCCAAATCGAACAATGTTTAACCATATTTAGGTCTATGTTGATTATCCCTCTTCCGTGTAGGTTGAAAATTTCATATGTCTACAGGCCTGGACATTTTAAACAAATGAATCGACCAGTATGGACTTACAACATTCAAGCCAAAGCTAACTGCAATTGATTTGACATTGAAATGTATTACTGAAATCTGATGCTTCGACAGCACTAAAATCACGTTTTCTGCCAGTTTTTCACTCATAACTTGCGAACGAAAGTTAAAATTAAAAATCCAGCTTCGAGACGCATTCGCCCACCTTTCAGTCCATCTTTGTTTAAAATTTCAGATCTCTGCGTTCAATAGATTTTGCTGGGCATCGCGGACAGACAGACAAACACGTCCTTTTATTATTATAAGATAGCATGTGCCCGCGGCTTCCCCGCGATAATTATTTCAAAAATTAAAAACTAAAAATTAAGAGCATAATAGTTAAATCATATTTATTAACACCTAAATCACGTGGAGTGCATTCCACGATTAGGTAGCGTCTCCTGGTAAAAGCGTCCTCAGATTCCAGTTCCTTGGCCCAGAAAACCCCTGTATAGTGAGTTTCGTTCAAATCGAACAATGTTTGACCATATTTAGGCCTATGTTGATTATCCTTCTTCCGTGTAGGTTGAAAATGTTATATGTCTGCGCGCCTTGACACTCTAAACAAACGAATCGTCCAGGATGAACTTACAAAAGCAAGCGATCGCGATGCTTCCAAGGTATGACAAAAATAGCCAAAGCCAACTGTAATTGATTTGACATTGAAATGTATTACTGAAACTGATGCTTCGAAAACGCAAAAAATGCACGTTTTCTGCCCGTTTTTCACTCATAACTCACAAACGAAAGCGAAAATTAAAATTCCGGCTTTGAGGTGCATTTTCCGACCCTTCAGTCCACCTATGTTTAAAATTTCAGATCTCTGCGTTGAGTAGATTTCGTTGGCATTGCAGACAGACAGACAGACAGACAGAAGGAAAGACACTCACTTCCTTTTATTAATATAGATAGTTTTTAAAAAATACATATTTTTTTAAGTTAATCTTATACCTAATATATATTTTCTCAAATGAAAATGGACATAGCTGATTACTTTTGAATACTTGGTATTAAAGAATGTTAAAATCATGCAAAAAATGGCAAGAAAAAGTAACTCAATGCAATAAATAATAAATCAACAGATTTTACATATGAAACCACTTCAGATGCACCTAAGTCCTTAATATTAAGAGAATTTGAGATTTTAAACTTATTTTTGACCAATTACAATAATTTTATAACTTCTCTCTTTAAGGGAAAAATTCCCATACTTTATGAAATGGCTGACATGTGACTCACGTTTGACATGCCTGCTCTACATTATGTTTAAGTATCCTCATACATTTCACAGCAGTAACTTAAATATTCTGTCTCTACTAGCATATTTTGACATACTCTCTCTTTTTCTTTACCTTAGTTTTACCTCTCCTTTTTAGGGACATTTAAGCAACCCACATCTCTTAGGCCTTACGGGAGAGGGATTATCTTTTGGATCACGTACATACTTTTTTGACCAGACAAGGACATGGAGGGTTTCTCTGGATGAGTGATCAGCCCAATGATGAGGCCACCACCGAGATAACACGAATATCATCTGGCCATCATTACCATCTTCATCCCATCTAGCTACTGGGAATGTAAGACAATAATAACTACGCTACTGGGAATGTTAGACAATAACTAAGCTACTGGGAATGTAAGACAATAATAACTAAGCTACTGGGAATGTAAGACAATAATTACTAAGCAACTGACCAGCACATATGATAGTGTATTTTAAAGAAATTCAACAGACGAATAAAAGCCTAAAGGGTAGGCCTTGCTGGTAGGAAATTTCCACACAATTTAGAAGGTGATCTTTAAATATCACAGAGTTTATTGTGGCAAAGTAGAATATTCTACGGCAAACTGTGTCAGTCAACTGTGCAACCATAGCAATACTGAAATTTATGGGAGTTATATCCAAAGAGGTTGGTTGGGAACTGCACTACAAAACGGAGGTTCGATAAATTTGCTAAGATTTTTCAACTGGCCCAATCTGTCTGGAGGTGCTATGGTTCTGGGGTCGATTCAGCCTCTTACAGAAATTAGTACCAGAAGCAATCCTGGGGATAAAGCCAGCTGATATATAAGGCTGACAACCATACCATGAAGAATGTGTAATAATCTGGGAGCCTAAACCTCTTGTACCCTAAGAGCCCCTCCACAGCCTGTATTTTATATCCTAAGCATGTTAGGATGTGCAACATTTACAGAGGGCCAAGGGGCAGGATAATTCTAAATATGCCACTGCTTACACTGTCAAGTAAGTGTTGTTCATAAGTGTTGCACCCTGATGACTCTCCGACGCTCATGTAATTACCTTTTGCCTTTTAAATAAATTTAATTAATTGTTAATTACGAGGGTCATCCAGAAAGTAAAGAACGATTTGGCATAACTAAATAATAAAGATATCAACACAAAATTTTATTTACAAAGATTCAGAACCTTCTTCTATTTCTCAATGTAATCGTCGTTCCTGTCATGACATTTATTGTAACGTGGTATCAGTTTTTCAATGCCGATGATATATCTCACTGCCAGTGAACTAGACTGGTTTGAGAGATCAAGGGTTCAATCCCCTGTATGGTGTCTTTTGGTTTTTCCTTTATGATATTTTAAAAATGTAAATACAGTAGGCCTATTTGTGTTCAACCCTGAAATTTGATGTCGCATTTTCAGCATAAATACATGTTTTGATATCCTTTGCATCCAAAAATACTATTTGAAATATGTTTGTGTTCGTGTCTGCAACCAGCATAGCTCGAAAACGAAAAATCATATAAAACCATAATTTTTTATATTTTCTGGCGATGTGACACAAAGATTAATGACAACTTTCTCTTATTCTTACTATCACTTTACATGAAGAAAATTTCCCACTATCCAAACAGACACTGGGACCATTAAAGGAAGCCATCAAAATTAAACCCCAGAAAAACAACTTTAATAGGGATGGAGGTCTCTAGAAAAGCGAGGCGTGGACATTGGGACTGGGTCACACTCAGACAAACAAACACTGTGACACTGAGAAAGAAAGCATCGGTGACCTAAAGAAACCAATAGTTGATAACACTAGTAACATTCCCACAAATTATAGAGTAACATAATCGGTCCTTTTCAGGAACAACAAAACCATGCGCCATGACTTCTGATTGGGTACGCATACATTAAGTCTCAGCCAATGAGGGAAAGTTTTCTTCTTTAATATTATGGCTTGTCCCTACAAATATGAACATGCTCATTCCAACCACACAATCCTGAGGAAAGTCATAGAGTGATGATGGTAAAAGCTTGAATTAAATATATTGACATGGCTGACAACCCGAGAAGCCAACTGAAGTGATCAGCACCACAAACGTTCCAAGTCTCATGGCTGAGTGACCAACCTCGGTATTCAGAATACCACGGTAAAGTTGCTTAGTTTCCCCCAGTAAAGTCATACTTTTCTTGCACTGTGCTTGGTTTCGACTTTTACCACGGTAAGATGCTAACCGGCCATGAAGGAGCTGTAAAGTGAGAAAACCGCTGTTTTCTTTCCAAGATGGAGATCAGCATAATGTATCATATTTTCGATATCTAGGCCAAAAGCTAATTGAATACAATGAATAATGAGAGACAGGTCATGCATCATTTTCATGATTGGTACAGTATCTATGGTGCTTGAATTCAAAGTTTCAATTCAGACAATGTATTTACGCAATAAAATATTCCATTTTATCCTTTTATAATTATAACAACCCTTTCATGGCTATGTACATGAATTTCCACCTAAAATTTCTACTAGTCGTACGGGAATAAAAGCGAGGCTATGTCAAACTCAGAACAGAGATTTTGTGGTGTTGCTTTGCCTTGGATTGCGCATGTGTGAGATTATTTAAAACATCACTGTTATGTTATTGAAATGTACAGACAGGTGGGATCTAGTTGAAGAATGAAAAATGGTACACATCTTTGCAAACCAGGTCCATCCAGTAGTAGGCGTAACCAACTCATTTTCACGATTGTTACAGTATCTATGGTGTTTGAATTCAAAACCAGACATACGGTATATATATATATATATATATATATATATACACAATATAATATTCCATTTTATCCTTATGAACATTTATTATTGAACAATAAGGCAAAAAATAAATGAAATTGGGCCTATGCGAGCCCACCGTGACTGGCAGAGAGAGCGAAACTAGCAGCCATGGAAGAAACCAAAACAAAATTTATCAATGGGAACGGATTCGTAGCAGAGTAACCGTGATGTATACTAGCGTTTGGAAACCGCGATATTGTAGCAATGGTGCACAGGTTTTTTTTTTAGAATACCCCGATATTACTTTTACCTCGGTTACAAAACAGCTGAGAAAACCAAAGAATGGTGCACTCGGACATTATACTGTCTTTTATATACTGACTTCAATAGGCTATATTTTTTGGTAACCCTTCGACAGGGCAGCAATAATAATTATTAGTATTTTTTCTTTAGCTAAGGAAAAAAGTATTGTAAAATTTTGCTGTTTTAAAAGAATAGAGTCACTAATAAATTATGATGTACAGTATATAAGAAAATAGGTGCAATTCTTCTCTCCTTTTTGGGATGAAAAAGCGGGATGTGATTAATTTGATGGTATATCATTGCAAGACATGAAGTTACAGTGGAATATGAAAAATATTATGATCAGCATATTATAATGAAGTCTTACAGCCTGGACCCCCACATGGGTAGTGCTTGTTGACAATATTAATAACTTTTTCACATATTAAATTAATGTAAAAATCCCCATTATTGAACAATCCTGATTGCTTTAAATGAAAGACTTTTAACTAATGTAATGTATTGTTTTTTAAGCAAAGAGTAGGTGTGTTCTAAAAGATTATTAAATAAAATTGATAATTGATTTTTAAAAACATTATATTGGGATTAGTTTTATTAAGAATTCATCAGCTCCTTTCTATTTATACTCTTTTTCTATCTCCTTATTAGGCAACACTAGATAATCTTGCAACACTGGATAAGCTATGATGAATCAATAATTAGCTGATTATTTTTTACTACGGGGGAGGGGCGTCATAACAGCTCGCAATGGGGCTTACAGATTGATGTGGGGGCTGCTTACAACAATACTTAATTAATAACCTTTTTAAATTTTCTACAACCTTTCTGAAGTTTTATTGAAATGTAGTTTTTCTACTTACCATTTGGATGGCGTGGTTGTACAAGATTCTATCGGCAGTAATGTTGGTGGTACTGGGGTCGACTCCTGCCTTCTGTAGCAGTCCAGGTGTATTCAATTGCTTGCACTCAGCCAAACAGTTGCGAAACTTGGCATTCATACAGCTCACTACACTCTTCACTGAAGTTGATGGCATAAGTTTTCCCGCCCGTAACTGCTGTGTTGCTAAATTCAGTCCTGAGCTAAGCAACTGCAAAGCTCGCACTAGCAGCACCAACTGTTCAGCTCGTCGTCCTCCTTCAGTCTGTTGACGTCCTGCAGTGCTTTCAGTCAACACTGCCAGTGGCGCTGCTCTAGCCTGCGCAAGTTCCAAGACACAGTCCGACAAAGCCAACACGAAATTGAGCTTTGCAAGCGTCTCGTTGTGTTCCTTCTACAACAGAAATACACAAAGTTCAATTTCTATTTTTCATTTAAAAAAAAAAAAGTTTTATACCTCTGCATTAAATTAAACCACATACAGTATAGTTGTGGGCACAGAAAAAGTGAATTAATTTTAATACGAGGCTGGCAACTTGCTATGTGGCTGTTTTTGGTTTCCTGGGATTGGCAGTATTGTTATTCATTCACACTAGATGATGCAGTATGCATTTATCAAATGAACAGCCTTAATTTATATTTCTTTGTTGCCAGGTGAAACATTTCGTCACTGATTCTTGTTGATTTCAAGGTGAAAGAATGTTCAGTGTATAGTGTATAGTGCCCAACACTATGTACTTTGTAATGCCCATCATTGTATATTGGATCCAAATTTAGAAGGTCAAAATTGAGGTGTATCATTGCAAACCATATTATGTCCACCCCTGGGCAAAATAGAGTTTTACATGCATTTGCACAGTTTCTAGCCTGCTCTATCCTCTGTTTGCATGAAATCATATTTTGTCCTGGTGTAAATGGCATGCAAAAAGTTGTTGATGCAAATCGTATTTTGTCCACATTCGTGATTGCTACAAACTATATTACCGTATGTCCATAGCTATTTTTGTCAAGATGGTTACCTTGAGAGTGAATTATGTTGGTTAAACTGACGACTTGATCAGTTCTAAGTCACGGTCGGTAAAAATGTAAATGTAGAGGAAAAGTCCCGAAGGAAACAGAAACAGTAAAAGTCAGCATGGCAGTATATTGGAAGGATGTGTTGAATAACATGAGAACAATTAGTAACCTGATTTGTCTTTATAATATTGCAACTGTGCATCATCACTACTGTAGGAAAAGACTTTGCATTGAACAATTTCCCCCGAAATAAAGCTGTGCACTGTAGAAAATTGCATATATAATATGCATGAGGTGAAACTAAAGGCTTGGATCTGCAAAAACTGTTTCATTTGTCTAACTATTCAATTTGGGATATGTCGAGACACATTTTATGACAATTTTTAAATACCTCCCATAGTTTAGGATAATTTATTTTTTTGGCTCTACTGTAAAATTTGTTTTTTTGGACTTAATACAGTTTGCAATGATACTCATTTGGTTCAAAAACAACACATCTTCAGAGGAAAAAAAAGTTTCATAATGAAAGTGGTGAATATTTTATATTGCACCTAATCTGAAACAAAATTGATCAAATACAAAGGTGCCTGTAACTGTATTACAAAGTGTCCAAGTTAAGCTTTCCAGCACCCATCACTATGCTTTTCGTTGGTTCTAACTTTAAACATTATTTAAACACTTATAATTGGCTGTTTTAATTTTACTGATACGCCAGTCTTTGCACTAAAAAATACAATTCAATATTTGAATAACAGCATTTTTTTAAAAGAATAATGTGATCGAGTCTGTTACAGTGCCCACGACTGTACAGTTTAACCTACAAATTTATTCAATTAAGCTGTGTAAACTAGTTTTAACCTGAACACATGACTGGAGGTAATTATACACTATACTTCACTAGATTTTAAAACTGACCTGGACATGTTTCGGGATTCTGTCTTTAAACCATTGTCAACAAACTCCAACTCCAATCTAGTGAAGTATAGTGTATAATTACCTCCACTCATGTGTTCTAAATATTAACTTCACTGTGTAAACTTCCTACACTACTTAGTTTTAACCTTTTCACAGCTGTATTTAAATTAATATAAGCATTCATCAAGTGACATCAGCGTGTTTATAAGTTTGAAATCAATGAAGAAAACTTAAATGGAATATCTGATTTCACAAACTGCAATCTTAACACGTGGATAAAATTCCTCACATTGTAACATACAACACTACTCATCTCTGCTTTTATGCAATTAATATGTCAGTAGTAGTGAAAAGGTTAATATAACAATTTTATATACAATATCCACATTTCATATTTCTGAACATAACCAACTTTTAAAAAGTAGCGCATGAACTGATTCTAGAGAAAGAAATGTAATGATTTTCAAATGCTCGATTTATATGAGGATATTTTATATATTATTTATTACTGTATGTTATATGCCAGCTGGATATGTACTCTTTTTCTTTAGTGTCTAATCTGGCATTTTACTTCTATATCCCATTATGCCGCAGTGTGATGGTATCCATTGGAAGTAGACATCTTTTTTGAGGCCTTGTAATATTTTTAGAGAGCTGAGTATTTCTCGTATTCTGCTACTAGAGGGGTAAGGTGATGACAGAGCTTGAAGTGCTGATTTGGAATCACTCAGAATTACTGCTTTGGAGAAAGATTTGATGCGATATAGGAGTTGTTTTAATGCGATATTAATCGATTCTAGTTTACCAGTTTAATCGATCCAGATTACCCAAGAAACCATTCTGTCGCTTTATTTCGGATGACCACTGGACATGATTGTTTGGCAGCTCATCTACACAGAATAAATATATTTGAATCCCCAGCTTGCATACTTTGTAAAGATCCAGTATCCACAATGAACAGAGACCACCTGCTCCAATGTAAAGCCCTTACATCAACTAGTGAAGAACCTTCATCACAGCTAGTCAGAAGATACTGGGAAGCCAGAAGGAAAATGGAGATCCTCCAACTCCTAGAGCATTAGCAACCAACCAACCAACTTCTATATCCCATATAGGCCTACTACTTAAACCATAATATGTTGGCATATCTAATAATGATAATTGTAACAAGTTGTTTTCATTCATTGTCTTTATAATATTTTTGTCTCATCTTAATTTCAACATTAAATGAAAATTTCATTTTTTTTTTTTTCAAAAGGAAGTTCAAAAGACAGTATTTCTGTCTAAAAGTGTTTGAAACAAAAGATTTTCTCTTCGTCAATGATAATAACCACAATTTGCAAATCAAGGTTCATGAGAACTAGGTACATTGGGACAATGTTAAAGATATAATGTTATATGTAGGAGTATTTTAAGTAGGCCTATTTTAATAGAAGTAGTTTTTAATATCCTACAAAACACATTCACTATCACCACAAGAATAAATAAGGAAACTTTCATCTGTAAAGATTACTGAATTACCTCAAGAAGAGTTTCCTCTGGTAATTCTGGAGCCACAAAAGTGATCGGACTATCAAGTGGAGGTGGAGGGGTATCACTAAATAGCCTCTGGTAACCACCTGTAAAACACAAATAACATAGCTTACATTCTAGGATCAGTCTACTTTGCACACTTAGGGCAAAACTAGATGGTTTTCATTATTGAAATGAATAGGTACAGACTTGATTGACATCTGAATTAAAACTACCTATCTTCTGGGAAATGAAATTTCATACTACAGAGGTATGTCAAATGCACTATTGTGAAACAGTACGGGTATGTATGGCATTAATATCAACTGGACTTCTATTGCATACAGTAAAACCCAGACTTAAGTAAAAATAATTTCCTTTCTACTTCTAAATTTACCCTAACTTTGTTAATAATTTTGGTGTTAACACTGAACAGATTTTTCTTTCAATATTTTGTGAACTTTTTTTTTTCTTTCTTTTCCAAAAATTCCATTATATTTAACATAAGCCCATATGTAAGGAGTTTATTTTAATTATTCTATATATATATATACACACACACACACTATATATATGTACAGAGTGTTTCAAAAATACTTTTACAAACTTCATTAGGAAATGTTCAACACATTGGTACACTCATAACACATCAACACACAAAACTCAGAGCAAATGCTCGAAATGTCCTCATCTTGCTTCCAGACATGCATGCACTCTTCGAATCATGGACTGTCGCACCCTCTCAAATACTCCGGAATGGTATCGAATGGTTTCGCAGGCTTCCATGACACGTCGATGAAAAGTTTCTTCATCCGGGATGTCTGCTCCATAAACCAATAGTTTAAGGTACCCCCAGAGATAAAAATCCAAAGGATGGAGGTCAGGAGAACGTGCAGGCCATGGAACCATGAATAACGAGAAAACAAGGATTATGGGACATATGTTCATATGAACTTTTTTCCTTCTTTTGGTGTAAGGAACCCATGCCCGAAGTTTGTAAAAGTATTTTTCAAACACCCTGTATATACACTATATATATATATACACACACACGTATGCAAGCTCCCCAGAATTTATATTGCCAATGGTCTCACCTGATATTTCCGGGAGTGTCATGGCTCTTGTTCCAAAAGGTAGGACTGGGGTGTGATGGAGATTGTTATTGTCAGAGAGTCTTATTGGCGAGTCTAGGATGGGAGGAAGCATGGCAAGTGGTCCACTAAGCAACGGTGAGCTGGCCCCTGAACGTCTCAGAGGGGAGCTGGTAGGAGTTAGTTTCCCTCCAGACACAGGAGACACCTGCCATGTCGTTACGGGTGGTGGTGTCTCACAGGAACTTCCTGAAGCCGACCGTCGCCTCTGTCCTCCTCCTGGTGGTGTACCAATCATAAACTGCACCTGCGGACAACATTAAAATCACTCTAATTTAGCTACTGAGGCATTCCATGAAAATGCCAATCAAATGCATGAAAAAAAAATCTGATGTGAAAGTCACATAACTTCCTCTGCCCAAATAAAAGTTAGCAAGACACAATTTTACGCTAATTATCCTATAAATACCTCTTCTTTCAATGATGCGACTAAAAGCGCAGTCTATATAACAAACTTTAAAAAAAAAAAAAAAACAAATGACTGCAGACGTTTATTGAACTTTCCGCCGTAAAATATAATTTCCGAAATTTATCGAATATTTCCCTCAGATACATCTTTACTCTATGCATGGCCAACAATACATCTTTCTCACTTCACATTCTTATATAAAATAAGAGGCCGTGAAAGAGCGCGAATTCAGTTGTTCATCACGTAAGACAAACTTTCTACTAACAGTGGGTGGCTTGTAACTACCCTCAGAGAATTTTCTCGAAAAAATGTTTCAAATAAAAGTTTTAGCTCTTAGTATAAGCAACCTATGTGCAAAATTTAAAGAAAATCGTTAGAACCGTTTTCGAGAAAATCGCGAAAAACGAAAATTTCTTCATGTAAAGTCCCCTTAAAAATAAGAGAAAATAGTCGCCAATCTTATCCTCACATCTTCAGAAGGTACCTGACCCAAATACGAAATTTTGTTTTCATACGATTTTCCGTTTTGGAGCTAGCTTGTTCACAGATATTTTCCACACAGACACACACACACACACACACACAGACACACAGACATGTTTCCAAAAATAGTATTTTTGGATTCAGGGGGCCTTGAAACGTGTATATATGCTAAAAACTCAACTTCGAATTTTGGGGTCGAAAACAATACTTCCTCTACCTATAGTACCTATGGTACGGGCAGAGGAAGTAAAAATTATATTTTGCCAATTTCTGTTAGATTGTCATTAGAAACAAAACATATATATATCCACTGTTAATTCCATGTTAGAAAGCTCTCGGTTCACTTCCTAGATGGTGACACTATTGTGAAGTTAACAGCCAGATAATACAAGTGCAAGAGAATGAACCAAACACGTTTTAAATGTCTTCTTAACAAAAGCAAAGAGTTCTTTTGGCCTCACAATGACGTGGACAAAGATATTCCTAAAAAAAAATGTTAGGATCATTAAGAGACTAAAATGAACAACTAAATAACAGAGCTACAAGGTACTGCTTTTATAGGGATTTAGCAGGCATATTTTAATTTCTAAGTTTGTAAAATGAAAATTCTAATCTAAGGGATACTGAATAGTATGTAATAATTGAATTGCAACTTGTATTCCAAGAATGAAGTGGACAATGTGCATCTGTGACAGAACTATAATGATTGACAAATACCATGATTTGAAATGTAGAGCAATGCAACTTGTAAAGTTATTTTTGCCATCAAATATAAAAGTCTTGAGTAGAATTTCACATCAATATAGTTGTTAACTTTGGAGCAAATTATATTTCTATTACCTGTGTCATACTTCTGCAGATTTTGTGATGTGTGTCTTTACATGATTAGTAAAGAATATAATGTAATATTTTTTTACATATAAACAAAATCTTTGTGTTATATACATTACATATTTAAACTAGGTAATATGCAATTGTGTGTCCATGACAAACAGAATGACTCTACTATTCTATATTAGAACAAAACAGTATGATTATAAAAAACAAATTCTCACATGTAATTACATTTAATGTAACTCTATTTTTTTCCCAATTAGAATTGTTTCTTCAAAATTACATATAATTTTGTGACTTCACAGCTATGCTAGGGTGTACACCGTTGTTAAATTGTTCATTCTAGCTTACTTATATGGAGATTTTTTTCTATACCTGAACATTCCATCTGCTTGCATTGTCCCGCCCCTACCACAACTCCCACCAGATAGCTCTGTTTATCTGGAGATTTGTACAGTTTTATAACACCAATGTGTGTGTGTCAGAGAAACCAACAACTTCAGAGTTTTTGATTCTGTGTATCAATGATGCACTGCCTACATGCACTGCCAATGATGCACTGCCTACATAATATTGCATCATATTATATTACTAGTGATCCATGAAAGTGGTTTAATTTTTGGGGATAATTCGTTTTAAAATGTTAATATTATGATGTTGTTATTAATTTGGAAGTGTTATTTAAAAATTCTTATAATGTAATTACTAGGGCTCGGACTTTTAGGTAAATACATATTTTTTTTGCTATCACTTATGATTTCTGGACTTTGTCAAAGTTTCTGTTGGGACCTTTGGATTCAAAATACTGAGTTGCATATCACATAAAAAAAATATTTTCGATATTTCTTATTTGAATAAATATTTTTGGTAACTTAATTATTTTTACATATTTTACCACATATCATGTTTAGAAATGAATATTTTGACAGTTTTTGTAATATTTTACCACATATGTTTAGAAATGAATATTTTGACAGTTTTTGTAAAATTGCACCATTTTTGCAATGTGTTGCGTTATGTTCAGTCAGAGAAAAATCAGGGCGGATTTGGCCTTCATTAGTGCAAATTTATGTTTCCTCTCACACTGCATTACTAAGTTGGAAACAACAAAACAATTGTTGACGGAATCAATAAAAAGAAATCAAACACATTGAAAACAAACTTAACAAAATCAGTGGTTCAAAAGCAAACAAAATTAAAGAAAAATTCTTGTCATGCCTAAATAAGAATGAAGGATTACAAGTGTTGCGCAAGATTTCAGAAATTTTAATGGGTAACAGTGTAGAGAGCAGATGGAACATTGAGTGTCAGTGTTACAAATATGCAAGATGTTGAACGTACATTTTTAAGATACGAGTCTCTGTTCCATGAAAATCGTTACACCTTTAAGATGCACAACTTAGATCTACTTTTGTCGTTCACTGCAACAGTTATACACTTGCTGACTAGAATGAATAGATGAGTAGGGCTACTTCTGTAAATATTGGTTAAATAAGTTAATTAAAATATTTTCATATTTTTAAACATATTTTCGACTTTTTAAACACATAAAAAATAAATATTTTTGTTTTTATAAGCACCTAAAAGTCCGAGCCCTAGTAATTACTCTTCGGGAAGAACATAATGCGTTTGAAAACAGGGTGTTTAGGAAAATATTTGGGCCTAAAAGAGATAAAAATGGAGACTGCAAAAAAAATGCATACGACGAGCAAGTCCTGGTGCAGTAAAATGAGGCAAAATCAGATCTACATTTTTCTGAAATACTGAAGTCATAAGAAATAATATGGTATAAGGTAAATTAAGCACTTAGGTACTTACAGAAGGAGGTGACAAGGAACTCAAATCTGGTGGAGCTGCTCTTGTGTGGTCACTGCCCCTCTTCATGCTGATTGGTTGAGATCTTGGAACTGTGCTCTGCAACAAACAGATATTTAAATTGAATACTCTCCCCTTTTGTGTGCTGTAGTCTTTTCTTTAGTGCTTTCTTACTTACTAAAATCACAAGCAGGGTTAGGATTATAGGGGCGACTTTAAAAGGAAAAAAGTAGAGTAGTATTTTGATAGAACGGTGAACGGAACATTGTAGTCTGTTACCTATTTTCAATGTTGAATTGTGAATCTAGTTTATGACATAGGATGACAATAATACATGGGAATAGAAATTTTTTGTGGTTGAAAATTTAACAATTTTTATTAATGATATAGTACGAATGATAACTATATTTAACATCATATCCAACAGAAGCCTCAAAAATGATTTCTCAAGTCACAGAATGTTGTCAATGATCAAAAATAGTCACCAACCACTGCACATTAATTTAAAATGAAATCTGGTATACTGCTTTGTGATAGAAGAAAATCTTGAAGACTATGTGCCATGTGTTGCTTGCACAAGAGTCAAACTCTGTTGATCACTGTGTTGCACACCTCTTCACCCTTGCAGGCCCATCTTACTTTTCACACAAACACTTCCACTTCTCTTCTCTTTCTATGTCATCTAGCACTTCACTCCATCTTTTCTAAAGCAGTTAGCGATTATTATTATTTCTTCTTTAATTAATTATTTCCATTCAGCATTCAACACTCAGCATTAATATCTCTACCTGAGGCAATATTACACAGTATACGCCGTAAAAAATAAAATTATATACAGGCAAATAAGCAAAATTTTGTTTTGTTGTATTCAAAGTTTTAAATTTGTTATAATGAAATGTTTTAACATATTAAATAGGGAAAAGAGAAGGGGCCAACATGATTTTGTAATACTGAAAATTTTGTTATACTGGTATTTCACTGTAATGTTAAAACCAATATTCTCAAATTGAATTCAATGTTTTGCAGACTCTTAATCATAGTTCTGCATAATTTATCAAAATGCTATAATTTAAAGGAATAACCACTCACTTTTGTTGGAGATGGTGGTCCATCATTCGTATGAAGTTGTTGATAGATATCCCTCTGTGTCGGAACAGGTATTGGTTCTGAAATGGGAAGGAAGCTTGGTCTCGGAGGACTGGCAATGGCGAGACATTGCTTATTTCCCTTTGTTAATCTGTCAGCATTACTACTCTCACTGGACTGATCTGATGGCAGGTTTGAAGGGACAAGCACAAAATCATCTGTCTCCTCAGGACTGGAGCTGCTGCCTTGAGGTGATCCTGTCAAAACAAAGCGCAGCATCTCTACTCTGCTAGATCTGGCATTGTATCAACTCTGTCTCTCAGTGTTATGTAATAGCTATTTATACCACTTCTAACACCTTCCAACTTCAAATGTACTGCTTTAACCCCATTAACACTATGTATTATTCAACAATGTTATTACATATAACTATTGTTATCATTCAGGACTAGGATTTGTACCTCTTAAAAAATGACACTGTTAGTAAAGTGTATCAGTATTGCAGTGTATCAAAAGCATGCAATTTCAGTGTTATTTCACATCGAAACAAAATACCTTGAACCCAAGACCTTGAGGAAAGAAAGCCGATTGATTAATGATTTATATTTTTATTTATATTTGTATTGACATGTCCATTATCTTATGTAAGATAGAAGGATGAAAATAAACTAAACTAAACTAAACTAAACTATGAACAAGACAGTAATGCATGAAGAATACATCTTCTCAGTTTCATATAAATATATGAATACTTAATTACATGACTAGATGCACAAAAAGACTGATAAAAAGAGACGAGTTAAGTACCTGGAATTGGTGAGCTAGGTTCCGTCTTCTGTTGCAAAGGACTGGCAGGTACTGGAGATGTGGCTGCTGCCACAGGATTGTATAGAGCTCCCGGAGATGGTGGGAGATCACCTGAAAAAACAATCATGTGTTATCAGAAATAGGCTATCTCATATACTTCAACACAAACTCAAAGAAAAATAAACTTGCTGAAAAAAATCAAGCAGAAATCCATTTTGTGAAATACACTTTTGGCCTATATTCTGATATCACTAATAATATACCGGAGGCAGAAAATATAGGTGGGTTCCATACTACCACTTAAAGCAATTACTCTTCCTAGCAGATCCTTTTCTCCTCTCAAACCCAGGCCCTGACTGGGTATTTGCCCAGGGCTGCAAATTTTAGAGTGCCAGTGACTAATTATACTGCAGAAATTTTTCACTTGTAACCACAGTTAAAAATGTTAAGAGATCATCCCTCCTGAATAATAAGTTGAACTCGTAGGTTTTAGTGTGCACTGAAAAAGATATAACTTTGAAAACTAATTTCCAAAAAAATTGTAGATGATTTTACAAAGAGAAAATCCAGGACAAATTTGTAAAATAAATTTTATTACAATTGAATTTAAAAGAATCAAACTTGAAAAAAAAAAAATATATTAGAATGAGTTTCAGATTCTCATTGTAAAGTAGAATGAGGAATAATTTTTTTCTACAATATTTTTTAATATACCTGTATACATATTTTCTATGAACATATTTAAATTTAATTTAGCAAATGTTTTAAAATTACCTAATACATTAAATATTTTTTATAATAAAGATTGTCTATAATATATATTACACGCAGTACACAAGAAAAATAAATATGCTACCACTAGATAGGAGCATTGGATATTTCCATAACTAATAATATTTTGAACTTGAAATTTTCAGTGAACACTAAATGAGAAAATTCAACAGAAGTCACAAGGAATGAACTTTGGGGATGCATAGCACTCTACTAGATGTGATAGCTTAGACCCTATAGATTCCATTTAAAAGCACCTTATTTTTGTACAAAGGGTATTGTAAGTAAAATCATGAAACCTTGAAGAAGGAAGTTACTCCTCTGGGTCGCGAGCGACCCCTGGGGATCCCGTAAGGGGATATTCACAGCGGATTTGTTACCGGGGTGCGCCAGGAAACCTTGAAACCTTATGGTAAAAAACAGTGGTCTCATTGGCTCAGTCGCTATCGAGGCTGAGGTGTCTACCCTGGATTCCCTTGTTTCTATATTGGGGGCTTTGCTTTCAAGTTTCCACTACACCCCTTTCACTGGGAACTTTGAGTATGGTAACTTGGTATCAGCACCGGATCCTTCTCCTGTTTTTCTTTGTTGGAAGCTTTGCTCCTCTTCCAAGCTTCCACTAGACCTCCTTCACCAGTAGCTTTGAATACCGTAATAATTATAAACAGTAAGGGGGAAGCTAACTATATAACTTATTGGAGAGATTAAATATATAAAACTAGTGGCAGCACTGGATAAGCTTTGCAGGAAGGGCCAATGAGATGCAAGATCATCGGCAGCCAAGGGAGTGCTATACTAAACCCATGAACAGGAAAACTTCTTTGGACAAAAGAAAGAAGATGCATACAACTATGTAATAACTGGTCAAAAAGACAGGTTGGTCCTTCTAGTGTTATGGAGTGATTAAAATGCTGTTCAGAAGGAATTACCGGTAACAATAATAGGTTAGTACTTCAAAACACTGTTTAAATAAGAAGAATATAGACTTACTTGAAGAAGTCTCAACATAAAGGAAAGAAACATGTACAAAAGTATTTGTCAATGACATTAGCACAGTGAAAGTACAAGGATCATAAAACCGTACAGAAAATTGTGGGATTTTTTTTTGCACACTTTCTTATTTTTTCTGCTACTACTACAGCATATGTTTTGTGATTATTAGACCTGAATTTCAAACAATCTTCAAGTTGTCAAATTTGGATCAGATCCATGCAGCAACAGATGATTGTGAGCAAAATTTCAGTACAGATAGATAAAATGTATAGATAAAATGAAACTTAATTTTTTAAACCCCCCAAAGCAAAATCAAGCCCTAACTTCAAAACACTGTTTAAATAAGAAGAATATAGACTTGCTTGAAGAAGTCTCAACATAAAGGAAACAAACATGTACAGAAGTATTTGTCAATTACATTAGCACAGTGAAGGAGGAAAGTACAAGGATCATAAAACCATACAGAAAATTGTGGGATTTTTACTACTACAGCATATGTTTTGTGATTATTAGATCTGAATTTCAAACAACCTTCAAATTGTCAAATTTGGATCATATCCATGCAGCAACAGATGATTGTGAGCAAAATTTTAGTACAGTTTATACTGTATAGATCAAATGAGGAGCATCGTTTCAAAACGTATTAAGTGCACTCTTGGTCAAAATACAGTTTGATACGATTTCGCTTTATTTCTTAAGCACTGTTTAACACTATCAATTCAGAATGGAACATTTCATGTTCTATCCCGTGTTAATTCACTGTCAAAGTTGACGTATCGGATCAAATCGTATTATGTGCATGGGAATGACCGGTTCAAAGCGTATTATGTACAGCTTTACTTTAGTGCACTTAATACGTTTTGAAACGATGCTCCTCAAATGAAACTTAATTCTTTAAACCCCCCAAAGCAAAATCAAATTAATCCCTATACTACTCACCTGGTAAAGGACATGTGGGTGATGAGTGGGGAAGAACAGGCTCAGGGCGCCGCTGTAGGAATGGATGGTTGAAGAAACTGTCAAAGGGAATGCGATCTCGTGCATTGCGTCGCAGCAGCCCTAACAACAAGTCTGCCAGTTCTGGGGAAGTTCCAGATGGGATCCTGCAAACAGAACAGTCATGAGAAAATTATATACTTAAAAGGAATTCATAATGCAAATTTTTCTGAATTCAACAAATATTTGTGTAATTTCATGTTACTGCTGTCTATAACCCCAAAAATAGCACTTCTTGTAGCAAGTTTCAACAGTTCCACACCAAGTGAGGCTCATTTATTGAATTGCAAATTGTCTTTCTGTAATGGTCAAAGTATAATGGAATAAATTTGGTCCTTGAAGTTTTATTTACAGTTTTTGAAATGTTAAGTCTTCCTCAAGTAGTTTGGTGCAGTTGTTTATAATGGCAAAAGATCAAATTTATGTTATGTATGCATTTTTAAGTTTCATCTTATTTTCAGACGCTGGTAGTTCCTTCCTGGTGTTTTACGGCTTAGAGGTACATCAGAGGAAAACATGTTTTCAGTGCACACGCTCAGCACTTTAAATACGTCCTCAAGAGATTAACATACTTGAGATAGTTATTTTTGTACAACCTTACATGATTTTTGTTTAGGCACTTTAACACAGATTAGAATATGGCGCCAATTTTTATGTGATTTTATCATAGGTAATCCCACAAGAGTTGACGAGTTTATCGATAGATTCGCAACAGGAGCGAATTTATCTGATGCAACTCGTCAGCTCGAGTTGGATTTATTAAGACTATTCCATGAATAAAATGTAACGGATTATATAAATAATAATTCAGGGTTGGAAAAAAACATGTTTTTTTTAAAAGGAACAAAAAAAACGTTTTTTTTGTTTAAAACGTTTTATATGTGAACAACAATGTTGGTTGTTTTAAACATGTTTTTTAACGTTTTTTATGTTTACAACAATGTTGTTTGTTTTAAACTTTTTTAGCATATGTTTATAACACTTTTTAATTGGGTGTTAAATTTAATTATGCAGACAATTTACATTTTGTCAATCCAATGACACCCTGTGCTAAGATGTTCAAGATTTACGAGTCGTAGACTTAATAGTATTTGAAAATACATTTTGTACCAGTAGTATTTGTTTATGATTTAATAGTTCATGATTAATAAAAAATAATACAAACTACTGTTTAATTACTGCCTTTACTGCTCAACTGACGATTGACTTTCACCATACTTTACGTGGTCTTAGCCGCCTTACATTATCAAACTTACAAGGAATATCCTACTATAGTGTTGCCAAATTGACACATTCAATATTTAATATTAATAATCTCTTTCTTTAAAAAGGAAGACCACAAAATAGATGGTAGGATGCAGTCATAAAAAATTCAAATCAATTACTCAAAATCAGAAACTGTAAGCTGGCGACAGAGGATAGAGAAGTCTGGAGGAAAAGGATACAAAAGACACCACCTCACATGATTTTCTGGTATTCTGGCCCTAGTTTTTTGTTTGTTTTCTGTTTACAACACTAACAGGGTGTCACTGACTTGACAAAATGTAAATTGTCTTCATAATTAAATATAACACGCAATTAAAAAATGATTTAAACATATGCTAAAAAAAAAACGTTTAAAACAGATTGTTTAAAACGTTTTAAACAAACTTAAAAAAAACACAAGCACTTGTTTTAAACGTTTTGTTTTAAACATTCCAACCCTGTAACAATTACTTTCGTACTTTGTTGTACAAAAACAAAACTAACAGTTGTAAGATCACGACATACTGTGAATCAACCATCCATGAATCGATTCGAGCTACCATGGTGTAAACCAGTGCTACCAATTGTGCATATAAGACATGGTTAACTTCATTCAGGTAAGCTAACAGCAGAACAGAATAAAAGCACACGAACTGGCTTCCACTGAATCAAAATTGTGTTCTTAATCAATGTACATTTCTATTATTTCAATTTCCAAACAAGTTACGTTGTATAAAATAATCTGTTTTCGTGCCGCTTAGTGGCAACATCTGACTATTAATCACTGCACACTGATACTCGCGTCTTGGTAAAACACCATCCTCGCGATTCCTACAAGAATATTGCAAGATAAATGGCCGTGATTGGTCTATATCCGAGGAATTGCTAAACGTTTTTGGTCAATATCAAATATGCGGCGTACAAGTTAAATAGTCGTAATAATACTATGAGCGAGTTTCTTCTTCCACTAAAGAGACTATAAAAATTAAATTAAATCACAAGTGTTGTTCAATAACAAGTGTAAACACAAGTTTTATAACATATTAATATTTATTATGTTGAAAAATTCTTTAAAAACTAGATTTTTTCCCTGTCAAGAGGTAGCAAGCAAAAGCAAAAGAAAGCCACTGAATTACTCCCTGCCACATCAGCAGCAAGTGTCTATCTGAAATATAAAATTTTGATTCAATACAAATTTTAATTTTCGGATTAAGATGTACACAAGCAGACAAGCATTATTTTGACCTTCAAAACTAATTTCAGGTTCAAACACAATGACTCACATTTCTTCCTCTGCTCAAATAAAAGTTTGCCTCTTAGTATAATATAGGCCTATTTTGTATGATATTTTCTTCATGTAAATTGGTTGTAAAAATGAAGAGAATATTGTTACCACATCATATCACATCCATGAAGGATACTTAACACAAATAAAATCTGATTAATGCACTCACGTAACTTTCTTTACTCTAAGCATGGCCAATAAGTTACATCTTTCTCACTTCACATTCTGATATAGAATAAGAGGCTGTATTGCAAAAAACACGTGTTCAGTTGTTTCAACCTGATGCAAAGCTTTAATGTTCACCACACAAGACTGAGTTTTGACAAACAGTGGATGACTTATAATAACCCTTCAAAGATTTTTTTTTTCTTTCTTTGAAAAAATGTTTCAAATAAAAGTTATTGCCCTTAGTTTAAGCACCCCATGTACAAACTTAAAGAAAATTGTTAGAGCAGTTTTTGAGAAAATTTTCTTCATGTAAAGTCCCCTTAAAAATAAGAGAAAGTTGTCAAGAACCTTCGTGTCATATCCTCAGAAGATACCTAACCCAAATACAACATTTTGTTTTCATATGAATTTCCGTTATGAAGTTAGACTGTTCACAGACATACAGAACACACAGACTGTTTCTGAATATAGTATTTTTGGAATCAGAATTTATGTAAAAACTCACTTTGAATTTTGGGATCAAACACAATACTTTCTAATAGTACCTATGGTACGGACAGAGGAAGTAAAAAGTGTGTTCAGACTGCTAATGCTTACTTAGGGGCAAGGTTGGCATTCTTCTCGTAGTATTGCTTGAGTGCCTGAGGAGTCTGTGCATGAAATGGAGCCTTGCTAGTCAGGCACTGGAATACTATTGTCCCCAAACTCCATAGGTCAGCCTTTGCATCATACTGCAGTGACATAATCACCTCAGGGGCCATGTACATTGGAGAGCCACACAAAGTAGCAGCCATTACACCATCCTGAAGGAACCTTGCAAACCCAAAGTCAGCTGGAAACACAGAATTCATTAAATGTATTTCACATCAAAGACAGAACAAACTGATGAATAATTATATAAGAGTTGAATTTTTACACAAAAACTTCACTTTTGGTATAATTTACCTGTACTAGATTCGGCGCCTTCACAACCATTGTCAACAGCTATACTTCAACTGCCGTGCTACCCTCCCACACCACGTCTGCGGTTGAAGTATAGCTGTTGACAATGGTTGCGAAGGCGCCGAAACTAGTACAGGTAAACTATACCAAAAGTGAAGTATAAACAATGTTTATATAATTATTATGTTATATAACTTCGCTGTGTTAACTTCCAATACAAGTTTAATACTAATACAATTTAATATTTAAAACTGAAATGTCTCATATATGCATGACCTGTGTTAAAAAAAACAATGAAAATGACACTCTCACAGTGCTAACACTGCAAGCTATATGATGACTACATGACTAGGGACCGTATTTTTTGGCAAACAGCAATAAGTGCAAAATTTTACAAAACAGCTTTCCTTGGTTGTATTTATACTTAAACATGCGTAAAATACCAATATTAGGGTAATCAAATCCACAAAATATCATTAAATTTGTTCGATTGTGCCAAATGTCTAAATAATCATGAAATACATGCAAAATATGCCCATTCCATACATAAATTGAGAAATGTGTACAAAAATTTGTTTTAAAATCGTAATATCTTGTTTTAGTGGGATTTTTTCCTTCATTTCTTTTAGCATGCATCCTTTTCTGCTAATTCTATGGCTGCCGAGAAATTATCAATACTTGTGCTCAACTACATATCGTCGCTTAAGAAACAATACCGCTTAACTAACAAAACACAAATTTTACAGGAGAAGCAAAAAACTGTTTATTTTTGCTATTAGACGTCGTACAATGTTTACATTTTCAGGATAATAAACAAAACGTATTTCTAATTATATGTTGGCAACATTGAGTCGAATTTTAGTTTTTTGGCACCGTGGCGCTAGTTACGCGGTATTGAACTCTTAATTATTTTACGAAAATGTCAGTTACGCGGAATTAAATATTTTTATTTCAGAATAAAAGAAGCATTTTTTAAGAAAACATATTTTATTTGAGTGTAGTATAGTACTATAATTGTTGACCAAATTATTTTTATTTATATATTTTATATTGAAATAATCGTGCTCTAATATAAATAAATCAAGTAGGCCTATACATGGTACAAATACAGTTTCCTGATACAGTTTTTGTATTGAAGTTACAATTTGGAGATAAAGAATTTTATCATACTACTGATGGCAAAATAATAATATAACAGTGTGGGCTTTCGCGGCCGGCTACATCATGATTGCTCAGATTTCCCGGGCTTGTAGGCCGTGGTCCAGGACCAAAGCCTACAAGCCCGGGAAATCTGAGCAAGCAAAATAATAACATACTGGAAAGCCAGAAGCCTAATGAAAATTGTTCAATAGCCTGAGCAATAGATTAAATAAATAAACAATAACAATTTTGATGCTATGATTTACAAATGAGGAATGTTGTCATAGAATAGATGGAAATCATGAGGAAATAATGTCTTTAGTTGCTGTAAGTGATCCCACTTAGACTTCTTGATCTTCAGCCTCTCCATGTAGAGCCTGGAGAATTCTCCTTCCTTGAGAGTCTTAGGCCGCTTAGGCAACTCCTGAAAATCTTCAGTGTAGTCCAGATTATAATGTATGATACCCTTAGGTTCATATTTTATTACTCTTAAATAAAATGCCGTAGGGTCATTTGGTTTTCGTTCAGGACGAATGGAATAATAAATCCAGAGCTTATTGACACTGTAGTCTATGAAGAATGTGTGATCACTGATCACGATAAGTAGCCTTGTTTGGAAATGACTTTATTCTTGCTTCTCTTGTCACAGTTGGATATTGACTAGGGAGGAATATTTCTTTAGATTTTGGCCTGCATTCTGTGACACTGATCACTGAATCACACTTCATTTGGATGTGACCATTTTCCAAAAACTTCTGGAAAACAGTAATGTTTGTTTCATTGTGAATTTCAGCAAAGCTTTTGACAATACTGCGTTCCTATTTTGATATGTGCAGCCATTGGAATATAAAATGATGGGCACATTACTTTCTTCAATGTGTCAGTAACACACAAGTGGAAAATGTTGATGCCACTTGCTCAGCTTCACTTTCATCGAACCCGTAGCAGATTACATCATGATTAGCCCATTCATACATTGTAATATTATGGACTGCCAATTTAGTTTTGTAATATATTGCACTGGCTTGCAAAAAGGGAGCTACCTTTACAGCCTGCGAGTCCATCGTAAAAACTCTACATGTGCCTGATTCGCCCGCTGCCTTATCTTTTGTATTCCCCTCCCGATCCTTTCCTTTTTGATAATCATACTCATTTACATTGCCGGTTGGATATCCAACACATAAGTCGCAGTCGTCCTTTTTGGGCCTATATTCGTCCTATATTCATGTCTGATAAAATATCATCAAGTGTGTGTCTACTTATTGTCCCCTTGTTCATTTCTTTAAACTTTTTCTTTGTATAGGTGATACAGATGGCTTATAGAATTTATTCCTGGCTCCAGATAGAGTTAGTAGACATTTGTCTAAAGTAATGCGATGACAATTTCGGGAAGTTTTCTAGAAATTCCCTAACAAATGTCTTATTTAGTCCCCAAAAAATTCACTATCATCTGTTCCTCACTTTCTGTATGATTTCCCGAAGAAGTCCCTGAAAAATGATGCTCATAACTTAGGTCATCTGTCATCTACGTTATAGTCGGAAGTATAGTGGATGTGTGTGCAAAAGAAAAAAGCAATAATAATAATAATAATAATAATAATAATAATAATAATAATAATAATAATAATAATAAATTTAATTCAAAATACGTTAACTTTTCTTTTGTCATTATTGCTTTAAAATTATTATTTTTCCTTTTATATCAGTCAAACCACTCACAGAAGGTCCTTCAAAAATATTTTCTTCAATCATAGGTAGGGTCTCTGCCTTGCTTCCCTCTGGTACACATAGAGATTAATCTGCTATGAATATATAAAAATGCTAATAGCATAATCGTGGATAGTAATAGATCTAATTTTAAATTAATACAGGCCTTGTAATACAAAAGTATGAACTATAGATACAGGTTTTAATATTTTTTCATATGAATCGCAAGTTATATCTCATATTACAGTTTCCGGTAGCTGTCCTTGTTTTAAAGTCCCGGTATTGTCGGCATGTTATTAGGGCGTACTAAAATAAATTACAAAACACACTGTCTTCAGATATCAATATGTTCGATTCCCCTTCCTCATCTTCATTTACACAAATTGTCTTATTTATGCTTTCTTCTGGTGCACCAACCGGTGAAGATATCCCCGGCAGTTTCTTCTACTAATGAAATACTTTATTTTGAAATATAGCGTTTAAAAAATATACCAATGTTAATTAATATTCATGACTTTTTGAGCCAGAAGATTCTCGAGAAAACTATTTTGAATAAAAATGTCTGACATCAGTTATTCAAAAACTAATATTGTACTCATATAGGGTACTTAGGCTACTTCGTTTTATCCTGGTAGAATTTCTAAAATTACTGAATATAAATCCTAATTTTGCAATTATTTCTTCTTCAGTAAATAATCCATCTACAACTTCTTCAAGCAGATCCACGTTCATGTACAGAACTGTACCTGTGTGTTCGGCACGATTTCAGGCAATATGTTTCAATACAAGATATAATTTTTTTTTAATAATTTTTTTGTGTTAATTACAAGAGAATGTGTAAAATCGATTCATACAAAACATCTTAAATAGCACTTACCATGTAATGTACCTTCTATCGTCAGAATAGATCTTAACTCATACTAATAAATATATCTTCTCTCATCTTGATGTAAAAGTAAACTGACAGCAGCCTAATAATGTTTAATCCACAGGTGCAGAAACGGAAATGGGTGAGCCCAAATAAAAATCCGAGGGTTATATGTCACCTTATGTTGCATTAGTAAACTAAGTTGAACCGTGCGCCGTATACGACAGATAGGCAGTATTATATAAAGTTTTCAATGAAATCAGATACGCGGTGTTGTACACTGGTTCAGTTACGCGGTATTTCTGAATTTTCTATGTTGCCTCTTTTGCAAGGTCATGACACAAAATTTCATCTTGACCGATATTTCATCATAAGCGCGCTATTTCAGTGATGCCAACAGTATAAAAATGTAAGTTTCACCAAAAGTGTCAGTTACGCGGTATTGTTTCTTAAGCGACGATATACACTAAGGAATATACACTATTCAGTCATCATGAAACACTTTTCTGCTATCTCTGTGCTGCGTGTGGGACGCCTATGTTAGATTGTGGCAAAGAGTATGGATTCGACAGATTCTGTATTTTATCCACAGTAGTTGGCACTTCTGTGAGCACAAATTACACCATTTTAGGTTACATAAATTCAGGAAAAGGGGGAAGTTTTCATCCCTAGTTGATCTGTTGTGTGGTTAGCATGCATAACCACCGAAGAAAGGAAAATAATAATCAGTTTCACATTATCCATATCCAACCATAAAGTATTTTGCTCACTAAATTAGAAGCATCAGATTAGAATCCTGAGAAGGGTAGTGTCTAGATACAGTATTAACTTGTGGAAACTTTTGACGTGAATGAGGCCGCCTCAATTGCAAAGGCAAAATCGGTACTATGCAATGTCAAGATCAACGGTGCCCTAGCCTTCCTTCAGGCAAATTTCTCTGACCTTCCAGAAGCAAATAGACGCTTGGAATCTTCAACCCTACCTCTGAAAGATGCCCGTAATGTAAACACTACTAAAAAAAAAAAAAAAAAAAAAAAAAAAAAAAAAAAAATTACCAGTACCCGTGGGTGAAGCCGTCACATTGAAACTAAAAAAAGTACTCGAAAGGAATCCAGGGTTTGAAAAGATGAAAAATGTGTGCTCCATTCTTCTCGGGGAACAATATTCCAGTGTCCAATTAACTCGGGAACCTGCTTCTATGAAATCTGCACCTATGACGTCATGTGAGGTTGAAAGGACATTTTCTGCCTAAGAGATAACAAGAAGAACTTCATAGTTGAGAATCTTGAAAGATATTTAGTGATATACTGTAACCAGGAAATGTGAGGCAATCTTATTTCCACTGGTTCTTTTGATTGTTTATGCTTTCTTTCTTCCATTGTATAATATTGTCCTAAAACAAGTTTACACTAATTTAAGTATATTTTGTTAAGTTAAACTTTACAAGTAATATGTATTGAATCCTATGTAGCACATTCAAATTCATTAAACCAATTATTCTACCCAAAAACGATATTTTGGACAAAAAACCTAAAAAAAACTATTTCACCTAATGGAAAACCTAAAACAGTGACTTTAAAAACCTAAAAATCCGGTCCCTAATCATTATCACTCAAGCTCGAACAGTCCCACCCCAAAGGGACTTAAATTCTGTGGAGTCCGGTCCCTGCATGAGACAGAAGGGCTTTCCAATCAAAAGCCGAGTTAAAATAAAATAAAATGGATAACAAACAGCATCAATCTTTACTGTACTGATTGAACTCAATGACAAAGTTATTTGTACTTTATGGCTCAAGATCTGAGCTCAGGGGGGAGAGTGTTTCCAATGTCAAGCAACTATGGGAATCCAAAGAAAAATGTGGATTCATCACTCCAATAAGAGCGAATAAAACTTTTCTGCATGTGTTAACTCACCTATTTTGAGGCGGATCTCCTGTGGCGGTGGGTATGACTTCTCCTTCTCCCCAGTGTGATTATGACTTAGCAAAATGTTCTGTGGCTTCAGGTCTCGATGCACAATACCCTTGGCATGAAGTGCTTTCATAGCTCCAGCTGAAAAATACCAAACAGAAAAACTTTAGATATTACAATATATTTACAAAGGCATATAACTATATTATTTCTGTACTGAAAATATAATACTTTATGAAATTTCTCATTATATAACAAAAATATTTTGTCATACATTCTTCCCTTTGAAAACAACAAATTATCAAATATGAATTGCTAAATTTTGTTCACGATATTGTATTTTGAAATATGGGCAGAGTACGGTTTAATAGTTTTCTTACATGGTTTTCCTATAGATTTCTTTTTACCAAAAGATTAGAATTAAATCATAAAATTTATTTCTGCCTTGAAAATGTGTTAATATATTGAAAATGCAAGATAATATTTTGTTTAATAAGGGTACAATAGAGTTTCGATTATCCAACCTAAACTGGATCTGGAGTCGTGGGATCACTGAAGACATCGGATAATACAGAATTATCCAACCTAAACTGGATCTGGAGTCGTGGGATCACTGAAGACATCGGATAATACAGAAAAAAGAATTGAAATAAATAAAAGCTAGTGCCACCTCCATTGCACTTAATCCTTCACTGAGCATCATATTGTTTTTTATTCTGCTTTAGTGCTCAGTTCTTCTTAATTTTCATGGTGATTCTCTATATTTACAATGCCAGTTTAAACTGTTGATCTTGTTTGCAGTTTTGCAGCTCAACATCGCGAGATAATAAAGCATAACGTTATGAAGTACCATCAAAAGTACAGTAAAGAAAAAATGTGTCTACTACTAACAGTGATGGATAATACTGTATTTTGGATGACCGAAGTTCGGAAAATCGAGACTCTACTGTAACTTATTTTGAACTTTAGAGGAAAAATAAGCAAAAAGGCAATATTAGGCTCTAACGTAAAAATAGGCTGTTTTAGGTCCTATAAAAATATCAGTTTTAGGCATAGTCACTTATGAAACATGCATATACAAGTTTTCATCCATATATCACTTAAGGATTAAAATAGGTTTTTACCTAAAATCCGTAGTCTAATCATAATATAATACTGGTGTTGATAAAATATATCTTTTTTGATATCAGAATCTCATCTAGTCTATAAACAGAGGGGAAAAAATACTTAATATTTTAGGTATACATGAGTTAGATGATGATTTATATTTATATTTAAAGCAAATTGTACAGAATTTTAGCAATGCTTATATATTTATTGTACTAGCTATTTTGCTAACATATATACAGGAATAACACAGGGACTACAGATTCAAGTAAAACTTTCAGAGATTTGTATCTATAGATGAAAGTTCAATGTTCTCATTTAGTGCATGGTGCTCCAGTTTTATCTTTATACATACAGTAGATGCTTATTCTTGCTGAATCATTCTGTCAACTGAGCAATTATCACATTTGCATTCTATTTCAATGCATATGAGTAACTTCCACTCTCAAGGACAATGGTGTTATTCACACGCATGTTACTTTACACATTCAATACCAATTTCACAGCAGGGCACATAATACCCAAAGATTATTTACATGCCCTGCATGTGCTTTGCACAGCACTTTAAAAAAATGACTACCTGATACTAGTTCTAGAAAATTTAAAATTTTTGTTCTGTATTGGTAGGGACTGTATTTTTTTTGGTACAATTAAATACCTGATTTTGGTGTTAACTTCCTTCCATATCATGGGTATTTCGTGAAATATACAACTTTATACATTTATTCTTATGTGGATGCTATAGCACTTTGCCTGATATATATATATGGGTGATTCTTCAAATACGGGAAAATTTGTGTTCCGGAGTGATATTTCCCTTCAAATTCAACATTTAAAAAAATTAAAATAAAAGTTTGACTTCTAGAAAGTAGGCAGAAAGTGAATATTAATTAATTTTGATTATGCACTATGATAAACCTTCCAATTCAAAGTACATGACTGAAGTTGAGCCTACAGAGGTTTAGAAATGGCTTGCTGAGACCACTAAAACTCCTTTTTGTCATCCACATGCCTCATGAAGGGGTATGTGGATGACTCTCAAGTCATGTAGATGATAAATGTAGGGTACTATTGTGTCTGCGGTGTCTGTGACCTGTACTTAAAATCTTAAAACTGATTAAGTGAATTTCTGCTTGATTCCCCCCCCCCCCAACCATAAAAACGCAGTCTAGTTAAAATTACATTAATTCCGGAGTATGCACACAAATTTGCAAATTTGGTGCAAAATCAACTGAAGCACACTGAGAAAAATATGAAACCACATAAAGAAAAGCATATTGTTGCCAAAGTTAGTCATTAATGTGGCCTTCTACCATCCACATGTACAGTCGGTCAAATAAAAAACGTCGGGACTCGTATGCTGTTAAAATTAAAGTTTTGACGCATTAGTTCACAAGTTTCCTATAAAAAACACAAAATACAGGTCATTTTCGGAACATATGAGGCCATGCGGCAGGAGGGAAAATATGAACAAGGAGGGAAAAAATGAAAATCGCGGAAAGCGCAACACACGATATTCAACTTAATGCATTGTCATAATTCATTTTGCTTTGTGTCATCGCCACATACAAATGCTAACGTGAGAGAAAGTGTAGTTAGGGCTGTAATTGACCTGCATTTTTCGGTCTCTGAAGCAGCGAGAAGGTTCCATATTTATGAAAGAGCAGCTCAGAGGTGGGAACTTTACTATAATGCGACCGGAAGTTTTCATAGCAAACGTTGATCTGGCCGGACGCGTATTTCGATGCTAAGATTGGTTGCAGAAGTTGAGCGTAAGTTATTGATTTTGCACTAGAAGTACCGGTATTATAAAATAAAATCTTAAAAAAATGCTCCTTGAATAAACATATTCCTCGCGAATCTATTAATTATTAATATTATAAAAATTTGCAACCAAGAATATGGCGGATTTGAGGCATATAGCCACAGCCTTCTATACATGTTTGTTTTGGAACAAAACTGACTAAATAATCAAGAAAATACATGGATAGACAAGAGGCGTGTGTGAACCTAACCTTAAGTCTTCCTGTACATGCGCATATGCTCGTTCGTGATACTTAATCAAATACCGCCTGACGTTTTTTATTTGACCGACTGTACACGGATGTCATTCACATGGCTTTAAAAAAATTAAAAAATCAAAATATAAACATTTAAGCTCTGCTGGTGTCATATTATAATCAAGTAACCCCTGAAGTATTTTAGTAATTTTTTTGAGATTTTTTAAACAAAATAAAAAATTTGGATATTACACACTCCAAATTTTCCCGTATTTGAAGAATCACCCATAGGCCTATATGCCCATATTTGAGGTAATACACGTAAAGTGATCCCTGTATGGGCCATGGAGACCCGTAGGATAACTCTTGTCTATCAAAAGACAAAACCTTCTTGCAATTGTGTAATGGATTAGTTCTGCCCTCAATATCTTACCATGCTGGTATTAAATCCATGTGAAGATCAATTCACCTCTGATTAGTTTCTAGCTAATCACGTATATCAAGTAACATTGATCAAGAGATCAAGAAAGATTTATGAATGTTACATACATATCTGCCACACACATTAAGAATATATTGTAGTCTTTGAGTCACGTTACAAATTAAGTCAGAAAGTAAGACAATACAATAATGAAAATGTGGCATAATGAGTGATTGAACAAACGTTCTTAACTGAGATGGGAGATAGTTTTTATACTGTACAGAATATGCAGTGTTGTGAATGTTGTTTTGCAAACATAAGCGACTTGTACATTCCATATTAAATTCTTATCAATAAGTATGCTGAGATACTTAACAGTATGACTGAAGGGAACTGTAAAATCTTCAAATTTAATTTGATTTTTGAGAGTTTATTTTGGGCAATTGCCCTATTATGATAGTATAAGAAGAAATAAGATTTGTTTTTCTTTTTTTTTTTTACTAAAATCAAGAGGTAAGTGCAAAAACTCACCCAGCTGGATGAGGAAGAGTCTGATGGTGTCCTCACTGAGGGTACCCATGACTGGAACAATCAAATAATTATGTAAGGTAAGATGAGGGATGGCAAGGTTATAGCACATTTCTTATCACAAAGTCTCACAAGTTACTTACTCTGTAGGTAGTCTGCCAGGTCACCCCCATTGCAGTACTATAAATAAAAACACAGAGATAGAGAGTGTTATTCAGATGTTTCCAGAAGACATCACAGGGGAATGTTAGGAAAAATACCAGAACTTTAAATCATAACTGTGAAGAATTTCCTCATAAGCTGCCAATTCACAGAAGACCGTGTAGAAAAAGGGGAGGTTCTAAAGTGAAACTCATAACGTTCTCTACCCTTAATACATTTTACTATACAGTACACAGCTGTACTGCAGTGGTGCACATCCCTGTGTGTAAAATTATTATTACTGTTTGAAATTTATTTCAGGTTTGAACTTTCAACTACTTAACTGAACATTAAAAATTGAACACAAGTGACAAATTTGAAAATTTTGATTGTATCATGCAATCTGGTTGTTTCAGATCTTAGAAAACTACATTACAGCCATTTCATAAATTATGGGAATTTTTCCCTCAAAGATAGAAGTTATAAAATTATTGTAATTGGGTGGTCAAAAATAAGTTTAAAACCTCAAATTCTCTTAATTTTAAGAGCTTAGGTGTATTTGAAGTGGTTTCATGTGTAAAATCTGTCGATTTACTTATTTATAGCGTTGAGTTACTTTTTTTTGCCATTTTTAGCATGATTTTAATACTCTTTAATACCAAGTAGCCAAGAGTAATCAGCTATGTTTATTTTCATTTGAGAAAATATACATATTAAGGTACAATCTATATTAATAAAAGGAAGTGTCTGTCTTCCTCCGTCTGTCTGTCCGCGATGCCCAGCGAAATCTACTGAACGCAGAGATCTGAAATTTTAAACATAGATGGACTAAAGGGTCGGAATGTGCACCTCGAAGCCGGAATTTTAATTTTCGCTTTCGTTCGTGAGTTATGAGTGAAAAACGGGCAGAAAACGTGTATTTATTGCGTTTTCGAAGCATGAGTTTTCAGTAATACAAATCAATTACACTAGGCTTTGGCTACTTTTGTCATACCTTCGACATAAAAGCATCGCGATCTCTTGAATGTTGTAGCTCACGCTGGTCGATTCATTTGTTTCTAATGTCAAGGCACGCAAACATAATATGAAATTTTCAACCTACACCGAAGAGGATTATTATTATTATTATTATTATTATTATTATTATTATTATCATAGGGATAATCAATATTAGCCTAAATATGGTCAAACGTTGTTCGATTTGGACGAAACTCACCATACAGGGGTTTTCTGGGCCAAGGAACTCGAATCTGAGGTCGCTTTTACCAGCTGACGCTATCTAATCGTGATATATAGTCCACATTATTTAGGTGTTAATATAATGATTTAACTATCATGCTCTTAATTTTTAATTTTTGAAATAATTATCGCGGGCGAAGCCGCGGGCACATGCTATCTTAAAATAATAAAAAGACGTGTTTGTCTGTCTGTCCACGATGCCCAGCGAAATCCACTGAATGCAGAGATCTGAAATTTTAAACATAGATGGGCTGAAAGGTGGGCGAATGCGCATCGAAGCCGGATTTTTAATTTTAGCTTTCGTTCGCGAGTTGTGAGTGAAAAACTGGCAGAAAACGTGATTTTGGCGCTGTTGAAGCATCAGATTTCAGTAATACATTTCAATGTCAAATCAATTGCAGTTGGCTTTGGCTATTTTTGTCATACCGTGGTAATAAAAGCATCACGATCGCTAGATTGTTGTAAGCCCACGCTGGTCGATTCATTTGTTTAGAATGTCAAGGCCCGTAGACATATGAAATTTTCAACCTACACGTAAGAGGGATAGGCCTAAATATGGTCAAACATTGTTCGATTTGGACGAAACTCACTGTACAGGGGTATTCTGGGCCAAGGAAATCGAATCTGAGGTCGCTTTCACCAGGCGACGCTATCTAATCGTGGTATGTAGTCCACGTGATTTAGGTGTTAATAAATATAATGATTTAACTATTATGCTCTAAATTTTTAATTTTAGAAATAATTATCGCGGGCGAAGCCGTGGGCACATGCTAGTTTGGTGTAAGATTAACTTAAAAAAATATGTGTGGTTAATTACCATGTAAAATAACAAACAAGGGAATTTTTGTCCCACCCGTAACAGTGATAGTTTTGTTAAATTATTATTGATGAGTTAAATAAATGTTGTGACAACCTGGAAACAGTTTATAATTTGTATTGAATCCCTCATACCTTCATTAATATCACATTAAGACTCTAACAGTAATAGCAGAACAGAAAATGAGCTTTTGTTTCGAATCATTAAAATCAGTGTCCAAATCATGTCCCACCCGTAACAGATTTTGAAAAACAAATTTAAAATATTTAAAATAAATTTTAAATAATGCTTTGCTTGCAGTGTGGAGGAGAAGGCATTGTAAATTTTTCAGAATGTGAAGAACCAATTCTAGTTTATTATTTATGATATATAATAAACAAAAATGGTTGTTATAATTTGCTAGAATATCCCACCCGTAATTATGAAATGGCTGATTATTTTATTTTTCTAGCATTTCTAACTTGGCAGCATTAGGGTTAAAGAATGGAAATCCCTTTTAAAGTACAAGCGGGATCAACTTTACTGGTGTTTGGTGGATTATATCCATCCACATTCCAGGGACAAATTACCACTTTTCTAAAGATAATTGTTATGTGACATCTCACCACAAAAGCAATACAAATTGCATCTACTCACCTCCATGACCAAGAAGACATTGTGTGCTGTTTCCTGAAAACACAAATATACATTTTAGTTATTAAAGAGACAAAAATTTTGAAGAAGTATTTCAGAAATACCTTAGATGGTGAATTAACTCATACCTTGCAGTCAAGAAGAGCAACGACATTCTCATGGTGCAATTCTGTCAGTTCCTGTGAAGTAAACACAATATCAGCAACAATCCAAAAACGTGCACTCTAAACACTTGAATGAGGTTTTAGGACCAGTCACTAAAAACGGAGAGTGGCGTTTAAAAAACTTAACTAGCCTATGTATTAATATTCTGGATGGTGCTGTTAGATATAAGGTACACGTAAACAGGTTCTCTTAACTTCTTTTGAAATAGATAGCAATGTTTTTGTTAAATAGTTACAGATTGTAAAATAAATTGGACGTCTTATAAGCTTAAATGAACGTCCACTGTTACAAACAGCAACCATAAAACATAATAATTTTATAATCAATTGTGTGTCGTCTCCATTTATGGAGATCACATAGAAACAAGCACAGATGCTAACAAAGATGTTGTAAGAAATTTCCTCTTGTCTTCTCAACAACCAACTAGAGGAAACTTTAAAGTATTATTTGGACGTGAAAGAACTGGAGATTTTTGTCCAGAGACTCAAATTTAAGCTTGGAATTCTATGATATGGGACACATGGTTTACAGTCTCTCCCAGAGGACTTTGTGCCCAGGATTATAGCATCCTAAAGAATCCATCAACAGCAGCCAGGTTAGAACCCACAACCTTCGAATCCTGAGGTGGGAGCACTGACTGTTAAAAAATTATGAAGGGGTGTGTAATTCTGCACCCTTATTAAATTAGAACAGTTCTGACAATTTTGTTAATAATGATTATAGTACAGTAGACTCTTACTAATCTGGAAGATATCAGATCGGGGTAGTGCCTGACTAGTGAAAATGCCGGATTACTGGAAGGTTGTTAATAAAACCACTTGAAATACATAAAAGTTCTGTTTTATTACAAACAATATTGTATAAAAAAGGCAAAAAAGTTAATTTTGATGTAATAATACTGCATTAAAATTATAGTATATTGCGATACAAGTGCTGTAAGCAATGCATACGGATCAAGGAAAGAGTTTTTTCAATTTTCCGAGATCCGTTATGCGCTTACGGCACGAGTATAGCATGCTATTTTTTGCACGATGATTATATCAATTTAATTATATTAGTTGTGATATTACCTGAAAATATTATGTATATACATTCTTGAAGATAGATGTTTGTTTCAGAAAGTGATTCGCATGTGTTTGTTGTTATGGGAACCGAATATTTGTCCTGGGGGGCCTTGTCCATAAAGGCTTGTATTATGATGTGCCGTAAGTAAATTCTTACCGCACGTAGCAACAAGATTACGTGTGGGAATGTCAACTTACGATCCACGGCAACAATATTCGTAAGTACCACTAATTAGTTAAGTCGTGCAAAAAATACTTTTCAACTATCTTTTAAAATTTGTTGAAACAAGGTTTTATACAGTTATACTAATACTAAAAACAACGCCGGACTAATGGAGGGTCAGATTAGCGTAGTGCCAGACTACAGAGAGTCTACTGTATATTAAGTGAAGACACAGGTTGAAAAATTATAATAGCTCCTATTGTTTGTTAAAATATAACTTTTTGTTAAATTTTATGCAACATAGGTCATGTTAGTATTGAAATTACACCACCTTATACCCTCAAGTATGTTTTTGATAGAGGATATTTCCAAGGAGAGACTTACGCTGCCAATATCATTACAATCTTGTTTATTTCTATCTGCATATAACCTGTATATTAATACAGATGACCTAAAAAACGGGTCGAAATGCATTCTCTATGAGGCTTCCAAGAGAAACCATCTGCCAATATCAATAAAACAAAATAGGACAACACAACGCAGTCAAGATACGACGTACATAATTAAAACGATCAGCAAATTCAGAGTCCAGCAAAGGGAAACTACTATTCATCGTGCCATCAATGACAGCAAGCAATAAGGAAGATAGTGAGTAATAAACGTTAATAACAACAATAACAAATTGAAATATATAGTGCAATTTAGAAACATTATTTTCCTGCTTTGACAGTAGGCCTATTAAGACAAAAATCACAAAGTGTGATATGAACAATTTATAGACAAGTAGTATTATTACTATAAAAATATACATTTTAAGTTTTGTAGATAAACAATTTTTAATATCAAGAAATCACATTTTATAATTTTTAATGCATTTTAATTTGTGACCACATAAAAATTTTTACAAATAACTTAATTTAACAAATTTTAATCAATTATGTAAATAGAAAAACTTGTATATAGGCTAAGTTAACTATACATTTTAAGTTTTTAATATCAGGAGGTTTCATTTTATTTATTTATTTAATTTATACATATAACTATGAATACATAACAAAACTTTTTTTATATATTTAAATAAACAACAAAAAATTTTTACCCAACTGTGTAATGACAAATTTGTACATAGCTATATGGTAAGAATGTTGTTATGATATGATATGCTGCTGACAAAGTTCATGACATACAGAAACAAATGGTCGTAATTTTGTGTAATACATGCTTGAACTATTAATACACAGGTTATATGCAGATAGAAATAAACAAGATTGTAATGATATTGGCAGCGTAAGTCTCTCCTTGGAAATATCCTCTATCAAAAACATACTTCAGGGTATAAGGTGGTGTAATTTCAATACTAATATTTCACCCTCAGTGGAAAAATGAAATTCCTAAATAGGTCATGTGTACAGAAGCAATCTTTTCTTACTATTGTACTGGATTCAAGAGTTCCACTTACACGTGGCAAAACAGCAGGTTACTACTGCTCTGGATATGTTATATTTATAACTGGAATGCTATTAATAAATCGCAGACAAGCTTTCCAGGAGGTCAGACTGGAAATACACATATAGACACAGCTATTGGAGCTGTATTGAAAAGGGTATTTCATTAAGAAGGTGAAAATTAAAACATATTTGCCTAAAGAAGTTGCAGAAGAGAAAATGATACACAAAAGACACGCAATTCATACTTTTTTTCAGTCTCTTGTTCTACAAGCTAAGGGAGTGTCAGAATTATGTAGATCTAACTGTAGCCTACTTTGCAGCTGGGCCACTCTTATTATCTCTTAAATTTCTTTGGGCAGGACCTACTTGCTGGTTCAAACTAACTGGGATCGAGGCTGATTCAGATTTGTTTGGTTGAAGTTAACCGATTAAAAATTCTTGTTGACCGACAAGGCAATAACACTAAATCAAAATATGAATTTGAAATTGTTGAACCTAAGAAGAGTCTCATGTCCCCCCAGGGGGGCATGTATATATGGACTTGGTGAAAGTAGAAGTATTAGTTACTTAAAAACTACAAATTACATTCATAAATTTTCTACAGTATACGGTATTATAGGATTTTATATTTCTTAGCCAGAACTTCATTATTTCGTTTATTTATTTTGGGCTTGGCTACTACAGCCTCTATAAAACAATTAAGCAATAAAAGTAATATTTCTTAAGGTTTATTTATTGCAAAATGGAATCATAAAGCTTGATATTATTACATTATAATTATGAAATTTGTTTTAAAACTATTTCTCAAGAAATTACACAAAAATGTTTTGGAATAAGAATAACTTATAATCCATAAAGTTGGAATTTGTTAACAAGTAATGTTTTCCAGGTGTCTCCAGTTTTGCTCGGTATTTAGGCCTACCATTTTTCCTGTTAATTACCAGTTTTTCTCACTGGGATGGTATGCCTATATATTAGCTTTGGACGGGAAAATGCAAACCCTGAATGTAACAGGTTTCTTTTAATAAAGAAACCTAACATTGAAAAGCAATGAACCGAATAGCCTATAGTTTTCATCTCACCATTTCCTTAATTTATTATTAAGTCATTGGTCATTAATAATAATTCACTATCAATTAATTTATTTTTATTATAATTATTTGTTAGGTACTTAGTTCAATGGTTGAATACTCCATACAAAGTAAAATCAAACTATTTCATTGATTTTAACGAAATAAGAGCATAAAGTCTTAAATAAAATAAATAAAAAGGCCACCATGATGTAAATTCATTAGAATCTTAGATTTGAAGTTATCAGCTGCAATAATATTTAGGCTTACAAGGGCTGTAATGAAGGATCACAGCAAGAATTTTTAATCACATTTTGCTGAAGAATTTCAAAATTCCTTGTCTGCATCAGATGTCAGAAATTCAAACGAAATAGGTAATAGCCTATTTGTGGATAATACAGTAAGTTAAATTATTGTTTAGATCAAGGCAGATTCACTGGGTAAACCTACTTCAAAATAAAAATTTAACAATTATTATAATGACGTGCCGCACTTTGAGATAAATACCTCAAATTACAAAGCATTCTACAAAATATGACATAATTTATGCAGTAAAATATATTTTTATTTAACTCTGTGTTTAACCTCATTCTTGACAAATATCCTCAACGGATATTAAAAGATGAAAAATACATATGTGTTTCTCAATCTATTTTTTTCTGATATGCCATTTTTTTACCATTATCCTAAGCACCACCAATATCTAAAATTACAATTGCTATTAGGGCTACCAACAGCCCCATTATAATGGGGGGAAAACTTATTACAGTATATTCTTTCAAAACGACTAATCAAGTCACCCATTATGGGAATTTCCAAATTTAACTAGAACAATGACAAATTTTATTCATGTTACAAAATGTACTAAGTCTCCTTGTTTTTCAGCTTCACATTTCATTTTTGAAACTTTCCTTGACAACGACCTTCAATGGCCATAAAAGCTAACAAGTTGACCCTGGACAAAGCACACCAAGTGAACAATTGACTAAATTAATCTGAGTTTAAAAAAAGATACACCTGTCAAATAAGATTTCACTATGGAAGTTAATTGTATTCCAACAAGACGGGTGAGGGCTACTGCAAGATGGCAAATATTTTGCAATTATCATGTAGACCTGGTTTCTGACAAAGCCAAGGCCAAAAAAAGTATGTTGCAATAAACTGGCAAAATATCATCACAGGTGCCAAATACAGTCTGGTAAGAACATAAAACGTTTTCAGTTAAAATGTGTCAAGGGCATACCATGATTTTACATTCAAGCTGTTCAAGGATATGATATCTGTTTCACTTCCTTCTACGATAAGTTTACTCAAAAGCAAGTCACTGTATTCTCATCTATGACCAGTTTGTTAGTATGGTGTAGCTACAGAAGTACTCTTATGTCAGTACTTCTCAAATATCCCTTTTTTGAACTAATCAGATTCATGGCAATCTCTCTCAACTCATTTTGTTGCACACTGACCGCCTCTCAGAAACCATACATGCGGACTGCAACCATAAGACAGCCTTTTCATAAAATATGGGAATTTTTCCCTCAAAGAGAGAAGTTATAAAACCAGTGTAATCGGGTAGTCAAATAAAAGTTTAAAACCTCAAATTCACTGAATATTAAGGAATTACATGTATTTGAAGTTGTTTCATGTGTAAAATTTGTCGATTGTGTATTTATTACATTGCAGTTGATTTTTTTTTTTACATTTATAGCATGATTTTAACACTCATCAAAACTAAGTAGTCAAGAGTAATCAGCTATTCGTTTTTGATTTGAGAAAATATGTCACAGGCCGGTACTCATAGTCAACGACTTAAGAACAGACTTTATAAAGCTGAACTTATTTGACAAGTTGACTTATATGTTTTTCGTATTCATAGTCTTCTTTCAAGTCATACTTTATTAAGTCTGACTTCATAAAGCTTACTTATTCTATATATTAAAGTCCAACTCAATAATATGAAAAATCATGCGTTCACTGCCGTAACAATTGAATTAGCCAATTGTGATTAAGATTTTTTCAGATTTTATGTAAAGCAAAGCCAAGTGAGTACATAATTCGCTGTCAAGATATAAAAATACAGACGGTAAACAAAGAATTCAATTCATCCAGTCATGTTATGCAGCGTGTAAGTAAACTGATCAATAGTTTCTTGAGAATATTCTGCGTATATATTAGCTTGGAGATCGTTCAGAATTAATACCGGTACACTTATGTATTTATTTCAATATCAATTATTGTTTTAGAGTGATTCAAAACAGCTTAGGAAGCCTTGGGCCGATATGAAATGCCAGCAGAGAGAAATGCTGATGAAAGATAGATGATTGATATTTCCAAAATTGTGTCTGCTTGAAACGAAATCTCTTTTTAAATTCATTGTCACTGTAGAATTTGAATGGATTCATCATGTTTTGCAAATAACACTTTGGGGTGTGAGTTTCTTCTAACTTAATACTCGCCCAGATCCTCAAAATTACTATCCATGGTACTGGCTTAAACTGAAATAAAGTATAAAGTAGCTACGTCATAAGTCAGACTCATTTGTGTCAGAAACTCAACTTAAGACGAGATTAAAGCTCGACTTGGATATAAGTACGACTTATTGCGAATACTGGCCTTAAGGCACAATTTGATATAAGATTAACTTCAGAAAGTATATGTGGTTAGTTAGGCCTACTATGTAAAATAGCAAACAGTGACATTTTGTCCCACCCATAATGGTGATAGTTTTGTTAAATTATTATTGTAAGAGTTAAATAAATGTTCTGACAACCTGGAAACAGTTTATAATTTTTATTCCATCCCTCATACCTTCATTAATAATAACCAGGGCCCGGATTCTGATGACCTAAAATTGTTTGAAAAATTACCTATAAAATGACCCTACATTTTAAAGAAAATGACTTAATAATTATTAAAAAAAGACTTAAAAACTGATATTTTATTTATAAATTAATTAATATTGTACACACAAAGTTATAGGCTAGACTAGTTTGTACATAATTGTAAAAACTGTAAATAACTGTAATGTTGTGAATGTTCTTTCCTCATGGAAATTTATACTGGCACCGAGGCACTGGTAAGTCAAAATTGGGCACATCCTTTTGTGGTCTGCCGGATTATATTGTTTATTGAGGGTAAACAGTAGTTTGCACTCTCAAATCCAAGCAGGTGGCAGACTCTGGTGCCAAGTCAATCTAATAACAATAGTAATATAATACAAAGCTTTGGCGTTTCTCTGATTCTCATTTCCGACTGAGACATGTTGAAACTGTATATATATATATATATACATATATATTCATAGATAATTAATATCATAACTTTAAGAGTACATACTAAATAATATTATAACAGAATGTTGGAAGAGTTTGCAAGACCAACCCTTTAGCCAGGAGATTGAAATTTACACACTAATCTTTTTAACAATACGAAGTCACAAGTAATAACCACTCAAGCGAAACTTCGCATTTCTAAAGATCTCAGCTAGAAGTCCTGAAAGTGGACTTTCCTAAGATGTTCAACTTAGCTAAAGTCACGAAAGTTGTATATTAGAAAACTGTCACAAACCTAATTGAAATTCTCAGAAATAAGGCAATTGACCTGAGTGGCTTTTCCAGTAGGACGTTCCAAGTCCGTCTCACTCACACCAAAAGGTGATGACGTGGACAAATGAAAATTCACTTAAAATATTTCAACCAATAATAACTTATTGAGAGTATGGAGAAGGGAGGATAGTTTACGCCCTTCTGACAGAGCTACAGAGAGACCTAGCTAAAACTAAGATAACTTGCTTCATATCCTCCGCCGAGGATACACGGGTATTTTTCTAAGGCTATTATGGCAAGATAGCACCTAGGAGTATATCTACATTAAAGTAACAATGTAGTAGATATAATAACTTTTAAACCGAGTGTTTTTTGTATAAGCTGTTTTGTAACTTTTATTCTGTGTTCTGTTAAAACTTTCGACGTACTATGAATTGTTGAATAAATCATCGAAATTCCTTTTAACACTATCAATTAGTATCATTGTGTGAGAGCATGTATGGAGACGAAATACCTAAATTCCTATTACAGTCAACTTTCAGAGGTATTTTGTCCTATACGAACTGGAACCAGCTAAAACACGCCCGAGATCTCATGCGATTCCTGGACTACGTCATCTCTACAAGATCAACATCAAAGGTATGGACCAAGGAATATTAACCTTCACATGGACCTTCTATCCTATCCTTTTGGCGCCCATTAACCGAATTCCATTCAGATGAACGTTTCCCAGCTACCGACCCAGTTTCCGTTACAAATGGCACCCAACATGGTTTACCTCGATCCCAGTACCTCTCCGCAATGATACGGCTTCCGTTACAAATGACGCCCATCGTGGTTTTGCATCGAAGCCAGTACCTCCATACAATGATACTGTTTCCATTCAAAATAATTCCTAACATGGTTTTCCTCGAATCCAGTACCTTAATACCTATGATACGGATTCCGTTACAAATGGCTCCCACCGTGGTTTTGCATCGACACCAGGACCTCCGCAATGATACGGCTTCCATCACAAATAACACCCAACGTGGTTAAAGCCGAAGCCAGGACTTCTATAATTGAAACTGATTCCAGTACAAATACCAAGTTACAGAATATATAACAGAATATTACCTAAGCTATACAAGCACCGGTCTTATCGATTTCGCGGGATTACTACACCACAACAGTGCACTGGATTACAGCACCAACACGGCAACAGTAACCTGCTACAACATCCAACAACATCAACATCATCACGACCTCGCGGACGACAGCAATTCCAGGAAGCGGTCCCAGGCCAACTCATCTCTACAAGTACATCACCTGCAAAAATATTGTAATCGCAGTGAGTCTTACAATCTGAGTATGAATGTTAAATTTTTTATATGTTTTTGTTGTATATAAACTCTTTCTTGTAATTATCAAATGTTATTGCGCAGCTTTCGTGTAATTCATTATAAAACTAAAGATATGGATAATAATACTGATATTTATGCAGAAAACTGCGGACAGGATATATTGTCACAGGGTGAGGAAATAGATAATAATCGACCTTTGCAGGTAGCAGACCGCATACCAGAAGCGCTGCCCCTTGAAGGTCAAACTCCCCAAATAATAACAATGAGTGAAATTCCTCAAGTCAATGTTAGCGAAGAACTTCCGCAAACAAACATCATAGCTATTCTAACACAATTGTCAAAGTCTGTAGAATCTATAAAAACTCAGCAAAATAACATGTCACAATCTGTAGAAGCTAATAAACAACAACAGAGTGATATTTTAAAATCTGTAGAATCTATGTCAGAATCAGTTGAAAATAAATTCACAGCTATTACTGCCTCTACTAAAATTCAACAAAGTGAACTCTTAAAAACTGTAGAATCTAAATTCACTAGCATGTCGGAGTCCGTAGAGTCACTTAAAATTCAGCAAAATAACATGTCTAAAGCAGTAGAATCTGTTAAGATACAGCAGCAAAATGTGCTAAAATCAGTAGATTCTAAATTCACTACTTTCTCACAATCAGTTGACAGTAAATTTAATGATCTAAACGCTGTAGTTGAGGTAGTTCAAGAGCAACAGAACTCAATTATACAAACTGTTGAAGAGAAATTAAAAAGTGTAAATAGTATTGCATCTAAAGAACTAACCACCAGTGTAAACAAACAAATAGGCCTAGTTCAGGATCAATTACTAGACAAGATTGATTCTGTGAATGAAATAATTCACGATACGAAAGATGACTTAGATACTTTTTGTAATCAGTTACATCAGGTAGATAATAGATCTAGGGTTGCTGAAGATCTCCTTACAAGTATCTCAGATAATTTTTCGACCGTACGGAAAAGTATGGATGACAAATTTAAGCAACTAGAATGCGAGGTGCAGACTAATACTAATTATATTCAGGGTAACATTGACACCTTAAGTGATAAAGTTAAGCAAGTGCCTAATATTGTTGAAGATACCATTTTAATTAAGCAAAAGCTAACGGAAGTGGAACAAATTAAGCAAAAGCTAACTGATATTGAAGATAGTGTACAGAAATTGCAAAATGAAAATAGATTCTCGCAACCAATGCACTCTCAGGTCCCTTGTAATCAGACTGACGACATCAATGCTGTGCAACTAACCACCAGAGCGCAAAGTCTTATTAATTCTTCCCCAATTCATGACATTTCGAATTGTAGTAACAATAACGACAGTCATTCCAATGCGTCTCCGGAATTTTTGCAACGCATTGATGCGACAGTAAACAGGCAGGAATTGAACGTGAATGTTCATACAAATGAAAAGGTACAATCCCCATTACCTTCATTTATTGTCAATGAGATTCCATTACCTAAATATGCAGATTTGCAATCTCAGAATCCATTGCAATTTATAAAAGAATTAGAAAATTACTTTGTATTGCGCGGTGTTCCAGAACGCCTAAAATTAATCATTGTGAAGTCTAGCCTACAAGGTAATTGTCAACCTTGGTTTGATATGTCATGTGATCAGGACATGCCATTTGAAATGTTTAAGCAAAGATTTTTAGATCATTTTTGGGACGTAAATCGTCAGTATCAAACAAGAATGAATATATCAGGAGGCAGATATAACCCCAAAGGTAGGTTATCGTACGCAGAGTACTTTATTCGATTAGCGCAGCAATCGAAATTGTTAAATCCTCCTTTGACAACTCAAGAATTTTTGACTATTATACCTAAGCATTTCCCAATGAATGTTCGCGATGCTTTAATTGTTTCCAAATTAAGCACTTTTAGCGACACATTAGCATTGCTCAAAGCTTTATATGATCCGACTGATAAAGGTCAAGTTTCTGATAGAAATACCCAGGGTACCTTCAATCAGTATGATAAGCAATTGCCTAACTCGCAGGACGCCAGGAATAATTTTTCACGCGAGGGGAGCCAGGCACAAAGAATTTATACTGACGGCTACCAGCGTAGGCCTAATTCTAATCAGAACGCACCTAATGGTAATCAGAATGGACAAGGGTATGATAACAATTATGTTCAGAGAAATAATAACAATGATAGAAATAATCAACAGTATCATAACGGTAATCAGAATAGTAACTCCCAACGTTATGACAACAGAGGAAATGGTAGGAGTAATTACCAAAATAACAATAACAATAATAATCATGGTTTCAGGAATAACAACCGTAATAATAACCATAATTCCGGGAACAGAGATTCCCATGCTATCAACTATATTCAGGTAGAAAACCAAGAGCAAGGCCAGAGAAATGATAATTCTCGCTCTAGCCAGAATAACTCAAAGAATAAAAACAAACAGAGACGTAACCGTCAGAATTCAGATAATTCTGAACATGATCAAAATAGCGATGGTGAAGGTCCTCCACCTGCCATGAACGCTAACGCACAAGTTTTCAGACCCAGAAATACGTCTCGGTCGAGTAACAGACCATCTACTAGCCAACATGAGAATTAGTAAGACATGCCAAAGATAGGCGAATTGCCGGCGTGTCATGTAGTATTTGTAATCTCCAAAGTTAAAATCAAGTAATAATAATACTGAACTAAAAGGAAAGTAATACTAATACCATTTGAGATAGCAAGATAAGCTAAAGTTGATTTTTCTTAGTACCAAGAGTAGTTGTAGATATACAATATTAAGCTCGTCGTCTTTTTTTTTATACATTAAATACATTGACTTAAGCGCTCACCTGTGTGTGTATAGAAACACGTTTTATTGAAACCAATAACATTGTAACAGACCAATATGTAACGATCTTGGAGAGGAAAGATGTGGATGATTTATATTTCTTCGTTGAGTATATTCAACTGAATTTGTCATGAGACATTATTATTTTTATTACGCACATCGAGGTTTATGAACTCTGTGCTAGCGACTCCCGTGTAGGTAGAGTACGCTAATTTTATATTTTGTCAGCAACTCCCGTTTCAGGTAGAGGACACTGAACTTGTATGTTTACAATGCAGGCTGAATGCGCATTGAACTTTTGCCCACCCCCTCCCACATAAAGGTTACTCTTGGCTGTACAGGTAGATGCTCTGTCAATAGAACGATCCAATTCGCTTAACTCATCTAATACAACTGGTACGTAAAAGAATATTGCATACAACTATTTCTCAGAGAATGAAGATATTTTTATATAGAATTATTATTAAAGAAAACAAAGATTTTATTATAATGTATAACTTGCAGGAAGACAAGTACAAGGTAACGAAGAAATTAAGAGACCTTTCGAGATTGCAAATAACTGACACTGCACTATATACTTTGAGACAGAATGCCCCATTGTTGAATGAAAACACAACAGGACCACTAGCTATCAAAGATGATATCCTGTATAAATTTGATAGAAATAAGAATGTCTGGAAATCCTATATTCCACAAAGCATTGAGAAAGACATTATTATGGGTTTTCACCTAAGATTAGGGCATGCTGGATCAGACAAATTAACTCTTACTATTGGAAGCCAATTTTATATCAAACATTTAGCTAAGAAAGTAAGACAGTTGTTATCTGCATGTGAGATGTGCTTAAAGGCTAAATGTATGAACGTGAGATATGACAATAACCCGCAAGCGATCATTTCAGATGGAGTTAATTCCCTGGTGACGGCGGACTGTCATGGGCCCCTTCCGGTATCTCAGTTCGGATTCAAACATTTATTTGTGATGTACGATATCTTTTCTAAATACATAAAGATCTATCCACTGAAAAGCATTACAACTAAAGCATGCTTGGACAAAGTACTAAATTACTACATCCCAAATCACGGTAGGATGGCAAGACTCCTTACTGACAATGCATCTATCTACTCTTCTAAAATTTGGAACAAAACACTAGAAGAACATGGGATTAAAGCCTTGCATACAAGCAGATTCAACCCGGAATCGAACCCAACTGAAAGAATGATGCGTGAAATAGGGAATTTCTTCCGCATTTTCTGTCATAAGAACAACAAGTCATGGTACAAATACTGCCAGATTGTTGAAGACTTACTCAATAACACAGTCAATGAAATTACTCAGGTCTCGCCTAGACAGCTGATGCTTGGAGATAAACCGCCGCCTTTGTTTGCAAACATCCCAGAGGTTGTTGACAAGAATGTCCCCTCAATGGAGCAGGCTGACTTGTGTAGAAATGCTTACCTGCGAATGCTTTCACGAGCAGAAAAAAGAAAACAGAGAGCAAAAAGGTATAAAAAGAAATGGACCCCAGTCATAGGTACCAAGGTCTTAGTTCGTAATCACCAATTATCTAACATGATTAAAGGCATTAATCATAGAATGCAATTGAAGTTTATTGGCCCTTACACTATCACTAGACAATTTGGAGATCACACCTATGAACTGACATGTACAAAAAAGAATAAGGTTCGAGGAATTTTCCATAAACAAGCTTTGAGACCATTCAAAGAACTTGAATGAATTCTGTGTACAGTAGGCTACTGCCAGCCACGAACCCTGTTTATTTATTTTTGTTATTGCTCACTCATTTAAGATATGCCATTTATTAATGCATATTAATAGTAATTTTCTTTAGCATGTTTTCATCACATGACATACGTCATAGAAACTGACTAATAATTATATATATTTTTATGGTATGATACAAATTTTTGTAATGTATATTGTATGCAATTATTGTATGATAACATATGTGTGTGTGTACATCATGAGTACAATATTTTACAATAATGGGTTAAGAACAATTGAACTTCCAAGAAAGACACCCATATATAAATATCGATATATGTATATAATTTTACTCTCTTTTGGTATAACAACCAAGTGTTTACTAAACAGTGAAGTGATATAAACAGTGATTTTTTTTATGAAGATAGAGACTTACTATGTATTTTTTTTTTACAATGTATATTTTACTATTTTATCTCAATAATTTTTCTATGAACACTCATAAATAGTGCAAAGAAATCAATATTAAGAAAATTCTTAATATCAGGTACTTATATATTTTTACATATAAACATTCAGTACTATTTAATTATTATTATTAATTATGATTGATATCAAATAATTTTTTCTTTTCATATAATCTATTTGATTTTTCTTTACATATATTCAATGTTGATGACAGAATGAAACAATCTCTTATATGATTTTACATATTATAATGTTAAGGTATGACTTTATGTGAAATTTGGTAATTTTTCACGTGTGATTTTTTCACGCGAGGGTCATCAAAATCTAAAGTTGTTCTTTTTGCAGGCGAACAATTTATATTTCGCTGCAGGCATATGAAACTGTATATATATATATATATATATACATATATATTCATAGATAATTAATATCATAACTTTAAGAGTACATACTAAATAATATTATAACAGAATGTTGGAAGAGTTTGCAAGACCAACCCTTTAGCCAGGAGATTGAAATTTACACACTAATCTTTTTAACAATACGAAGTCACAAGTAATAACCACTCAAGCGAAACTTCGCATTTCTAAAGATCTCAGCTAGAAGTCCTGAAAGTGGACTTTCCTAAGATGTTCAACTTAGCTAAAGTCACGAAAGTTGTATATTAGAAAACTGTCACAAACCTAATTGAAATTCTCAGAAATAAGGCAATTGACCTGAGTGGCTTTTCCAGTAGGACGTTCCAAGTCCGTCTCACTCACACCAAAAGGTGATGACGTGGACAAATGAAAATTCACTTAAAATATTTCAACCAATAATAACTTATTGAGAGTATGGAGAAGGGAGGATAGTTTACGCCCTTCTGACAGAGCTACAGAGAGACCTAGCTAAAACTAAGATAACTTGCTTCATATCCTCCGCCGAGGATACACGGGTATTTTTCTAAGGCTATTATGGCAAGATAGCACCTAGGAGTATATCTACATTAAAGTAACAATGTAGTAGATATAATAACTTTTAAACCGAGTGTTTTTTGTATAAGCTGTTTTGTAACTTTTATTCTGTGTTCTGTTAAAACTTTCGACGTACTATGAATTGTTGAATAAATCATCGAAATTCCTTTTAACACTATCAATTAGTATCATTGTGTGAGAGCATGTATGGAGACGAAATACCTAAATTCCTATTACAGTCAACTTTCAGAGGTATTTTGTCCTATACGAACTGGAACCAGCTAAAACACGCCCGAGATCTCATGCGATTCCTGGACTACGTCATCTCTACAAGATCAACATCAAAGGTATGGACCAAGGAATATTAACCTTCACATGGACCTTCTATCCTATCCTTTTGGCGCCCATTAACCGAATTCCATTCAGATGAACGTTTCCCAGCTACCGACCCAGTTTCCGTTACAATGTCGACACTTTAACACCGAATTTTTCCTTCTTGCATTAAACAAACAACGCTTCAAAGACAGCACCGCTAGCGACGAAAAGAAGTTAATACACACAATGTAAATACATAGAAATTACTAAATCAGGAAGCAAATGACACGAAAATGACAAAATAATGACCTAAAATTGAAATAAATGCCCTAAAAGTATAAAATTGCAAAAAATGACCTAATAAAAATGCATTTCTATAATCTAGAGACCATGATAAGGATTTATCCACAAGTTGGCAATGTCTATGCAGCATCAATAAAAAGATGACATGTCATTAGAATCCGGGCCCTGATAATAACATTACGTCTCTAACATTAACATCAGAACAGCAAATGAACTGTTTTTGTGCACCATTAAAATCGCTGTCCAAATTATGTCCCATCCGTAATAGATTTTGAGTAACCAACTCTGTTTTATAGATTATATCCAAGCAGGAGTGCAAAAGTCACGGACATTTGTACCATTTAATACCTAGCCTATTTAAACAATATTTTGTTACTCAGGAATTTTTTTAAAAAATCAGATATAGCGGTATTGACATTAAGATGCCAACATAGGCCATCACAAGTTACTGGCCACAGCCTTCTATACTGATAATGGCTACCAATGAAAGCGATCCAGTGAATGAATGATTGTGAAAAGTAATTATATTATGACTCAAACAGATAATAGGGCTACTCTTTGTTACAAAGGAATATTTTATAAAATTTCATTCACGGATGTTATTTTACCATTAAAACCGGTGCTGGTATGCAACCAGTACCGGTATTCCATACTGGTGCATACCACCTCACTTCTCTCAATGAGTTAAGTTAGCTGTGAAAGAGATAAAATAAAAGTATGTCCAGTGCACCTATTAATTTATAAATCTACCTGATTTTTTATATCAAAGACTGCTATTTTATCTCCACATTCCTGGACTTGAACAAAATGCCCCTAGGGGAAGAATTAAAGCTACAGACCACAGAGAGGACAAGTAGGGACTAGCAAATGCGATCTGCACGACATAGGGTCTTCTCCTAAGTCAAATACATATGGGTCTGTCCATGAGAAGAGGTCCACATTCTCCAAAAATTGAAAGTAATAATACAGTGTTGATTGGTACACCAAAAGAAAGCTATAATACACTATTTTTGATAACTCAATTTTAAAATATGTTATTTTCGGTATTTCTCCATGTTTTTGAAGCCCAAACTTACATTTGAATTTTGCAGCAAGTACTTGACAAAATTTGTATACTAAAAAAAATTATATTTTAATTAAACTACCAAGACATGGGACAAAACCATTTGCTGAATGTTTCTCTGTGTTTTTAAGGTATGTTTAATAACATTTATTTCTGCATAAGATTTTTCAAAATGCAGAAAACCCCACTTTGAAAAATGACAAGTATTTGCTGTCCTGATACTAACAGAAAATACAAAAAAGTTCTGTTATAATGTTTTCACTGAGGCTATGTGTACAAGATGCTAGGAACTGCTAGTTTATAACCCAGGTAATAGATAGCAGTAGACACATTTTAAAAAAATCATCTAGAATTTTTTTTATAATGTTTTGTATTATGTCCTGATACTAACGACTTCTGGAGAGAAACTCTAAAGTGCACACTGTTGGACTGCTTTTGTGTGCATATTTTCAATATATTCATATAATTTCAAGAGAGAAAACTGTAGGCACATATCTGTCAACAAACAGATATACTTCTGAATACATTTACAAACCAAAAATATTTTATTTCCTTGAAATTATAAGCTGTACGTATGCTTTTTTCAACAACATGGGCAAAACAAATTGTGAAAGGCAGAAGTTATTTATGGAAAGTCACAAGACTGATGAAAAATTTAAATAACATAATAAAGAATTATACAGGGTGAATAAACTGAAAAAGAAATAACAGCACTAGAAGCAACATTAAGGAAAGGAGGCAGAAAGAAAAAGACTAAGCCGTGCTACTAAAAAGCAAGCAGATAAAGCTTTCACCATCTGCTGTTGGTAAAGCCTATAAAAGAACTGAAAGAGCAATGCCATGAAGTTCTAAAAAAAGTGGCATATATATAAACTTGCTTGAAATTTTAGCATAGCCTACCGATCAATAAAAGTCAAAATATGACTTTGATACAATTTCATAAAAATCTATTCTCACTGTGATAGAAGGAGTTCCTGTCTTAGCTTCATATTCAAGACAAGCAGTGTGCTCCTTTCCTGAATAACAATACAATTGCATTGTAAACATGTATTCTGTAACTTCGTAACGTTGGCCTCAATGTAATTTAATACAACTTGTTATGTTCTATTTAAAAAAATTAATATTATATAATAATAAAATCAGGTAAACTGATATGACAAAGTGCCAGTATGTTAATGTTGAATCAATTATAATTGCAATTATGATATGCAGAAAATAAGTTTTTCTAATCAGATTAAAATCGACCAACGTCAGCAGAACTACAGATTTGTGATACCTTGACAATCGCGCACTCACATAAAAATAAAAAATAAAATAAAAAAATATCCATGTCAAATATACCGGTTCCGGGATTTGATCCGGGGACCTCCAGAATACGAGTCCAAGATGTTACCATTTGGCCAACTCAGTCAGTTTGACCGTGTTGTTTGATAAGCGTATGTGAAGGAATAGTGTTAACTGTCAAATTATACAGTTAGACAAGAATTAAAAAACATGTGACCTTTAATTAGTAATAATTAGTAATTAATAGGCTTCTTGCCATGAACGTTATAAATGCTTAATCCAAGTTTCATGAAAATCCGATAAAGCACATTTGAGTTATGGGGCTTTTGTTATATAATACCATAACAATGCACTAAATTGGGCATTATTCCAGTACCGGCCAACCGATTTCGTTCAATATCAATAGGGTTCTTCCCATGGACATTATAAATGCATATACCAAGTTTGATGAAAATCCGATAAAGCGTATTTGAATTATGGTGCGTACAGACACATGGACAGACAGACAACAGACAGACGGACAGACATTTTTCCGTCCCCCACACACAATCTCATAAAGTACCATACTGGCACTTAATAATGACATTAGTTACAATTATAATTTGACTGTAATATGTTCATCCATTTGAAAGACATTTTGTCCTGATACTAATTGTCCGGATACTAACGCACATGCAGTTACAATTACTAGTATTACAAAGTATTAAAATTAAAAATCCATAAAACAAAATATACCAACTGAGTCTTGAATAGTGTATGATTCAACTGCTTTAAGCAAAATTTGAATACATGTAGTAAATTAGGAGGAACTTTTACAATAATTCATTCAAATTTTTTAACCTTATTTCCTCATCCGTATACTAACAAAACAAAAATGAACAATAAACAGTATATTTTTGCCATCAATCCCAAATAAGATACTGGGAATAGAAACTAAGAGTAGTGGTCAAGATGTATACAGCAAAATTGTTTTCTGTAAGTCAAATATCACACTGTACTTCAAATTATGAAGTTTAAATTTCAACCAAAGTGTCCTGATACTAACAATGGACAGTCCCATATGTACAATACATATGTAAATACATATGTGTATATGGACAGAGAACCTTCAAGTAGGTATTAAGTAAATCCCAATGACTTTTGCTTTTACGAGTAGGAAACAGCCTGAGAAAAGCCACTTGAAGATTGATTTGCCAAAGATTTCGAAACCATGGCCTCAATAATATGGACTGACACTTTAGGAGTCACTACAGATTCTCGAGCATGAGCTACAGTTGGTTTGCAGCCACGAGCCATGAATCACTTTTTCACCACAAGCTCCATGAAATTTGAAATACTGTTTTTGAACCCAGGTCCACTCCCACCGGAATCACTAAGGCTAGCTTTGTGTTAAACGAGGATATAACGTGTTCTTCTGAGTGCAATTTGTGATATGGTAAAAATTGTACGGTATTAAGTTACTGAATTATTATTAATAATTAATGCAGCCTAGTATCTTACTTCTTTCGTTGGACTTACAGGCGAATGTCCACAGGGGAGATTAGTTCATTTTAGGCCTGTGTCAGTTGCCAGTGTGCTGGAATTTTGTCCTGCAGTTCTTTTAGATTTATCTGTAAATCTAAAGAAATGGGCATGTCATATTCATGCATGCAAAAATTCAATTGATCTGGGCCAAGATCAAACCCACACCTTGGGCACAGAAAGCCAGCTGAAGGGGGAAGAATCAATGCTATGGGTCGCATATAATTTAAGCAGGACATGGAAGATAGGTGTCAGCATGACATACATGGTCTCCTCTTAACCCTTTAGTGCCAAGCACTGATACGATTGGTATCGCCCTCACTGTCACCTGAGTGCCAGCCTTTGTATTGATTCTACCAGCAAACTGGGTACCGGTATAGGCCTAATTTATTCATATGAGACTGCCATATGCAGGTGTTTTTTGAACTACATCTTTCGTATCACCCAATTCCCAATGATGCAGAGGCTTTGGATTCAATTATAGCATATGCTATAGTTAGAATGGTCAGAAAACATTTTTACTCTTCTCAGGCCTACATAATAAAACAGGAAATTTACTGACATTAAGTTAAAACCTAGACCTACAAATACGTTCCACCAGTAAAATAATGGGAATGACCTAAAATTGAATCTTCTACATTTCTATGATAATATACGAAGAGAAAACTAACCTTCAGAATTTTGATCTCCTTCCCTAGTAGATTCTGAGATTTGGAAAGGTTCTTTTTTGTGATGCTTTTAATGGCAACCACGAAGTTTGGATTCTGTAAGAAAAAAATATATTGTTAATATTTATGGACTACTATTTACAAAATTTAGCAATAACATTCAAGGTAACTCGCATACATACTAAACAAAAGTGAATGGTCCATACCTTCCTATGTCTTCCTTTGAAGACCACAGCAAAAGCGCCATGGCCGATTAAATCTTTGTTGTTGTACTCGTATTCACCAACACATTCCATTATATTAAAATTCAGTAAAATTCCACACTATTATTTTAATTGTTGAGATTTGTTATCATTTTTAGCAAGACATACGTTGTGAGAAATCGGGATCAATAATCGAATCACTAACCCAAATTGCGCATATTTACTGTTCAGTGCGTCATTTTACCGTCCCCCTGGTTTGTCACATCGTTAAAAACTGAACACTATTTATTCCACAATATAACTTGTAAAATTACGCACACTAAAGTTTCTCATTATTTGTATCAATTTACTAATGTCAGGAGTGACATCCTCCATCTTTAGATCACATTCACAGCTGTTGCCGTCGTACAGTAGTAAACATGCGCAGATTATATAGTGCACTTTTAACATATGCATTTATAATACATAATTACTTTATTTTTGCAGTTTTCATATAACTAAATTTTTTACTTAAAATTAAATATTATACATACATATTAGTGCCATATGATTTCTTAACTTTAATTATAAAGCACAATAACATCATTCCATCCAAATATAAATGCGCGAGAACTAGCCCTAACGATCACTGTTCCCTCTATCGGGTGCAAGGACAAACAAAACATTCTCTGCCATCTATCAGAGAATCGAGTAACTTCAAACAGAGCCCAAACTCCACCCGATTCATGGATCGCGAGGTGGGGGGGAAGGGGGATCAATTGCACCCTTGGATTTCTTAGGATATTAGTTTTGTCCTTATACAGCATAAAGGAAGAAGACTTAACTGGTTTCTTAACATTCCAAATATCTTTTTTAACAATGCACAACCCAAAACAAAGTATTCGTTCAGACCGATACAATTCCTCACAAAATAAAAAGTATGATTCTATTCATGATAAAAGATACAACTATGAGGATGGTATAAGGATTTAGACAGAAATTGTCTCACTCAGTGAAGCGGTGGAGAAGAACTAGTGCTGTCATTTTATGCTGCCAGATCTAGTGGACATTTTTCCAAGTCTAAATACGGGACACACATCTTTTCTACATGTAGGCTTAAACTTTATTAACTATACAATGTCTTATCTTATAAAATCTAGCTACTTGTATTTCTCTGTAGAATGTATTTTGGTCAAAAAAGCAACATATCTACTAAAATACCGGTAGTTAAAAATTCTGGGAAACTCAACACATAATGATATTTTACAAACTTTTGGTTTTCCACAGTTTCTACTTGAAGTTGGATTTTTTCTTTAGACCAAAATTTGTTCATTATTGAAAAGAAGCATTGAAGTTGGAGCATTACCCTGGCAAAAAAAAAAAAAGTATCCACGAGATTAAGGTGGCAAGATAAAATAAATTTGATAAAAACAGGATAAAAACAGAACAATACCAATGTGATAAGATTGATGGGACAAACTCTTGAAATAAGGGATTGTCCCGTACAATATGGGATGTTTGGTCACTTTCACAAAAATCAAGATTCAAAAGAGTTACACATTATAGAGCCTGAAAATCTGCCTGTGAATTATGTTAATAAGAACAATGATTCTAAATATGTGGTATATAACATTATCAGATAGTCGGGAAGGAAACTAAAAGAACTGTTGAAAGACGTATTAACCATAATGAGATTAAGCATCCAAAAAAATCACTAGATGGGAACCAAAAACATCACAGATACATTTGTTTTGAGATACTAGAAAAAAAAAACACTCTCCTATCACTCTGCCCTCTACAGAAAAATATGCAAAACTAAATTTATTTTCAATAATGAAACATCCCCGAGAAGGCCCTGGTGCTCTGGGCTCTGGAGTGCAGGTGGAGCCATCAATATCCCACTAGGAACAATAAAAAATTAAATTTACTACTTGAAATATAATTTTCAAATTATGATTTTAAGAATTTTGAGATGGGAACATTAGTTAGGAAAATCTAGAAACCAAAAGGAGACACAAAAATTAGAACTGAAAATTTAAGTGTGCTGTTCTGCAGTGTTTGCATACAAGAAACTTTACAACAGGCAGTACTTGATTTGACATAGAGAAGAATCTGTAGCAAGATTGAGATCGGAAATATACACACAAAACTTCACTAAAAAGGTATATTTACCCAGAATGTTGGCCAAACAAAAAGGAATTTAGACACAAGGAGAAAAGAACATTTTAGAAACATTATGAATAAACAAATTGAAAAATCCGCTTTGGCAATGCATTTTTGGGAAGTAGGCCATGAAATTGAAAATGAAATTGAATTATTAAAACAAGTTGAAAAACCAATAGATCTTATGGTATGGGAAAAAATATTCATTAAAAAGAACCGAGAAAATCTTTTAAACTTTGACACTTCAGTTGGCATACATGGAACCTTGATTGACAAGTTCATTCATCCGCCGCCAGAGGGCCAGTCGGAATCAGCTGATGATGGCGGGAAGACCCGTTGAAATGATCATTCTGGGTAAATATACCTTTTTAGTGAAGTTTTGTGTGTATATTTCCGATCTCAATCTTGCTACAGATTTGAACACTTCACTGTAAATTTCCATCTAATATTTATATAGAGAAGAATACTTAAAAAATGTCTCATATATTTTTTTAATGTCAATCCTTGAAAGGTTGGGGAGGGAGATTAGGGATAAAGATACGACGATTGCTGTATAATAAAAGTTTTCAAGACAGGATTTCAAAAGAAATCCCATTTTCTTTTTAAGAAATCCCATTTTCTTTTTATGTTAAATAATAAAGCACACACAAAATTTAAAAGCATATGGGGGATAGTCAAAATCAGAAGAGCAGGCACTGTTACACATCTTCATATTTTGCAGTTTGAGATAGTACAAGCCATCTCATTGGCTGACGTTTACCAGAACTCCACCCATATATGCCTTTAACTTTTAAATATGCTTAAGTGTGTGATATGCAAACCTTTTCAAGTGATTACATCCCCCACCCCCACTCTCACCCAATTGGAGCTCAATTTAAAGATTTAGATTTACGATCACAAGGAGAGATCTCAATGTCCATTTGTAGTCTATAGATCACAGTTTAAGAAGCACTATACTACGAGCAAATCATTTTACTCGCTTAGTTCTAATGATAGCTTAGACAGATATCAGAAAACTAATAGATATCCAGAAGTTGTGAGTTTGCCACCAATTCAGGAATCTTTTAAGATAGCTAAAGTGACCAACTACTATAAATGTCTTACCTTACAGATATAATTACAATTCTACACTCTATACATAACATAAACATTTTATTTCATTTAAGAATTCTATTTACAACATAATTATAAATACAATACAATCATCATCTTTTCCTAGCACTGTTATTATCAGCATGGATTAATTGAAGGACATTGTTAATGATTTGAATCCTTTTGTCGTTTTCAAAGTCATGACTGTTGGAAATAAGACGAAGTTGATTAAGAGCTTCTTGGAGTTTTGTGTCTACACCTGCCCATTTTATGATCAGTTTTCCCTTTTGATTATTGGCTATCAGCGCCCACACAATGGTTGCAGTTGCTGATTTCTCTTCCAGCGACCCATCACCGAGTTTCTGATGCACCATTTGCAGAAAATCCGCTATAAAGAAATACCATATGTTACTTTCAGCTAAGCCATCAATTAAGATTAGCTGAAGATACCACTGAATAATGAACAAAGCAAAAACTGATCTGAGTCAGTTTGTGCCACAGCTCACAGAAAAAATGTTTCCACATTTGTAAAGGAAGTAATAATAATAGTTTATTATGATATCTGTATGAGGCGTGTTTATAATACTTTATCATCATTCATTACCTTACACCTTACACAACTTCTCCACATAGTCACCACCGTTATTCAGGCAACTTGTAATGGGAAACCAATATTTGTATGCCTTCATCAAAGAATAATGCCACCTGTGATGAAAGTCAAGTCTGCACTTCTTATTTCACAACATCACCATCGTTGAAATATTTTCCACAAAGGAATTTCTTCAGATGAAGAAACCGATGAAAATCGCATGGTGCCAAATCTGTAAGGAGTTTGGTCATATTGTTCTGAACCAAATGATGCGATCAGGACCAGGTGTGATCAGGGTTTCTCAGAATTAAAAGAAACCCCTTTATCGCTGCTCCTGCCACCTGCTGGATGAACCCCTTGTCTAGACCAAAATCTTTGCAGAACTTCATGAACAAGGTGGGGATAGTTCCTCTTGCACTTATGTTGATGTTTGACGTTAAATTATTGTCACTTATCGTTTACATTTATTCAGCTTTGGCTGGTAAACTGGAGACTCATCAATTGAGCTTACATGCTAAGTTACAAACTAGGAATATTCTAGCTTAGGCCTACACTATATTATAAGATCGTAGGCTTCCACGGCCCAAGTTGACAATAAAATCTTCTTGGCTTCCGGGTATCTGCCGCGTCATGTTTAAGAATCCTGCCGACGTTTTGACCATCTTGCCGTGGTCTTTATCAAGGCTACTGCAGCTCGCTCCAAAACGTCTCCTGTATATATAGAGGCAGTGTATATTTCCTTCCCAGCCAATCACATCTCACTATCCAATGCTCTGTTGTGATTGGTTCCAACACTTGGAAGGAAAAACGGTCCTTTTCAGGCACAATTATTTTCAGCAGGACGCAGATGTTGGGTCCATATCCTTGACAATTTCAGGCCTTCATCCCGGTTGATGTTGTTCGGATGCTTGATGATCTCTATGGCCTCCCTTATTTTTCTGTGAGTCCTGTATGTGACCGTGGCTAGAATCTTGGTTTTGTCACACTCAATGGCATGTTTCGTGTCTTCAGAATGTTCAACTACCGCCGATTTCTCTGTTTGGAGAGCCTTCATTGCTCTTATGTGTTCTCTTAATCTCTCTCCTACCGTTTGACCAGTCTCTCCAATGTACTTTCGTTGGCAGCTGCAGGGGATGGCATAGACTCCAGGTCTTTGTAATGGTGGCAAGCAGTCTTTCTCTTTTCTGATTAAGTTGCCAATACTATTTGTAGAATAGAAGATGGTCTTTATACTGTGTGAACTTAGCAAACGTTTGATCTTGTCTGTGGTTCCTTGTACGTACGGAAGATATGCCGTCTTGGGCATATACTACACTATATTACTTGTAAATCTTATTTGTAATCAGGAAAATTCTTTATTTCTCTAATGCTATTAATGAGTGCTTGAAAATGAATTATAATTATATGGTAACCTCATCTTCAAGGAATTCTCTGATTGAGTAATATATTCTTTGCAATAACCCGTTTTTAATTTTAATTTTGAATTGTCTGCTGTTTAATGCTTTTGTTTCGTTTGACATTTTATTGTATGCTTTTATGCCCATGTATTGTGGGGTACGCTCTAGGAGGGTTAATCTATGGGAACGGAATTTTAACAACTCTTTATTTCTGGTGTTGTGTTCATGAGTATGTTGTGTGTTGTATTGGTCAAAATTAATGAGTACATGAGTTAGAAGCTCTAGTAAATATATTGAAAGAAATGTTAATATTTTTAGATCTCTAAAGAGTGGCCTGCATGATTCCCTGTAGGATGAAGGGTCATAATTCGTAAGATTTTTTTTTTTTAATTTTGAAGATGCTTTCCCATTTGCTGAAGTTTCCCCAGAAAATTATTCCGTAAACCAGTATTGAATGACAATAGCAGTAATAGACCATTTTCCTTAGAATATAATTGTTTGGAAATTTTTTAGCCTAAACCCTCAAAAAAACAATTTTCAACCATGAAGCGAAAAATCAAGAATCCTGTAGATATATATATTAGTAAGTGTTCCGTTATGTTTTAGTTTAGTAGGTCATGCTTCTGTAATTCGTTTTTTGCAGGCCTTGCTTGCTATCTTGTTTTTTATTTATTGAACAAATGAATTTCAAATAGTTGTTATGTATGGGTATTGTAATACACGGGGGTGAAAGTAACATTGAAAGAATAGCAACAGCTCATTAGTTCACTGCCCGACCGGTTTGGTGCACTGTGATCGCTGTTGCCATGGCGGCAGGTTTGTTTCGAAACATATGACAGCAATATACGAAAAGGCGTAATATCTGGTTTTTTTCTGTATGCATTAGTGTTTGGAAAAGGAGGAGATATAATTAACATATTATAAAGATGCCAAGTAGCGAAGGTAAGTTAAAATACATTAACTACTTAAAACAATCCTGAATTAATATTTATTCCATGTTCTACGAATTATTAAGATTAATGTTTCGTATTCTTTGTTTCAGAAACGAGTGAAATATTCCTGTAAGTTCCCTGGCTGCGGAAGTAAATACTTCAGTATGAAATCCAACGTGAACTACAAAAACAAACCTTTCTACAGGTTTCCGAAAAAATCAAACGTGAACCAACTGAAACATCAGTGCAATTTAGATGATAATGTGAATTGTGCTAATTATTTCATGTGTGAAGACCACTTCCTGGAGAAAGATTTCGTTAACCATACTAGACAAGTTATCCCAAAGCAGCTTGCGACTCGTGATTTACAGAGACCCAATCAATGTGAATTCCCAATCAAATGTGGGAAGTGATCTCAAGCCTCGCCTAGTTTTTGTGAAAATAGAAAGTAAATTCATACTTCTGTGTATGACTGAGGTAAAAGAAATTCAAGTGACAGGAAGCTACTAATATTTATGGTAATGTAATATTTTTAAAATCAGTTTTTATAAATATAATTCATTAATCAAGGGTGTTTGTTTTTTTAATTATAAAGTCATCTAAAGTAATACATATTTCAGCAATCACCGAGACATGTATGTTGTGAGTAGCAGAAATTCTAGAAGGTATTCTATACTACGGTTTTTATAAGATCTGACGCATATTGTTTGCAAATTATTATTTTTTCTTATTTAAGGTGTTCATCATTTAGTGCATTTTGGGTTCAATGCTTTTAAAAGATAATTGTTTGTATCACTATAGCCTGATGGTATTAGTGGGCTATGGTCATTACCGTAGCCCGCTAATACTAGTGGGCTATGGTTTTACAGAATTTGGAATGCATTTTCATACATGTGTTCTGGCACGCAAATTTTTCATTCTTACAGCTTAACTGCCCGACCCGTTGGAGCGCTGTAATCGCTTTTTGTTTCCGAGTTTTGACATGCGCTGTTCACTTCTAATAATAATATTGGTGTTCTGTGTTGTAATATCAAAATTATTCTTTTTATGTCTTGCATCCAATCAGAGACTGGAGATTTTTATTATATTGTTTTGATAGCCAATAAGGTTTATCTTTAGCTTTTCTCCTTCTTCATCGATTCAAGTTAACTGTGTCTCATAAAGACATTAGTTTTTCTAGGCTTTAAATGCCTATTCTTCGTTGTAATCAATTCAACTACTACTCATAAGGACATGAGTTTTCTTCTTGGCTTATCAATGCCATTCTTTACCTATCAGATAGATCTGGTGGTTTACTTTCAATAGCTGAAGCAATCAGCTCTTCGATTCACATTAAGGTTTCACATGCCTTATTGATTCTGAAGACTTCGAACGATTTAAGGACTATTATCACCCATCGTGTGATTCATCGGGTCTTCTTCATTTTGGTGTTGGCGTTGCAAGATCTCAGGCTAACATCTGTATCAACTATCAAAAGGTGGTATTAATCAATTCAAAGGTACGTCATTTACTACCTAATTTATTTGAGGAACAATTTGGACGTAATTTCATCATTGAACTAATATATTTGTGGTTTTGATCAAACTGATTAAGCCATCTCAAGGATATTTATGACCTTTAACAAAGGAATTTGTATTAAACATTGTGATATCTACAAGTTCATCAGTGTTTATGAATAATAATATTATACACGTCCAAGAAATCAAGAATTTATGAACTGAGCATGATGTATGTATTGTTGTTGTGACAATAAATTGTTACATACCAGAGAAATTTATTTAAAATGTATTGGGCAAGGTTGGCTTATCTATTTATAGTTTAAGTCTCAATTTCAAGAAGTGCTACGTCATATGATTCTTGTTATACAGTCCGCTTGCTCTCAGCTTGCCCGTACATTTTTAATGGTCCTCCTATTGCCGGATAGTTGAATCATATCTGGACTGTTATCTGGTGAATTGAACTGTAATATATACCAGAATTTGTTCTCATCATAACAATAACTAAACAATAATTAATATTGTTACTGCCTCCATGTCTTCTGCATGTTTGAGGTGAAGGCTGGAGGATCTATTGTTAAACTAGTGTTATAAGTTCATGCTTGTAAAACCTACACAGACAGCAACACTTACACTAGTACACATATCACACCTGATATTGTATTGTTTCAACGTCCATTGCATTGGACGTTTATGTACTGATTTGTCTTAACCCGTAATCGGGCATTGTATTTATTGTCATTTGGGCCCTAAGAGCGGGCAATTATTGATATTCATTGTAATCTGTGCTGTAAATCTAAAGAGATGGCTAATCAGGAGTTGAACATTAATGCTCTTAAAGCAAAGAGAACTCCTATAAAGGCTCAGATCACTCGCCACGTCAATACCTTTCTATCATTCACTGATCTTGATGATAAATCGCATAAAGAAATTATAGCCCGTAAGGCTAAGTTTAATGAAGTCCTGATCAAATATGAAGATATTCAGTCTCTGATTGACCAAGTAGAGTATTCAGAAGCTGAAGCAGATTATAGAGAAGATATTGAGCAATCTGTCTTTTCAGCCATATCTCATATTGACTCCTTAATTGTAGCCTATGAGGCTAAACTTAAACAAGAAGCAGATGCTAAACTTAGGCAAGAAGCTGTAGAAGCAGAAGCTAGGACTAGACTAGAAATTGCAGAAATAGAAGCTAGGACTAAATTAGAATTAGCAGAATCAGAAGCTAGGACTAAATTAGAATTAGCAGAATCAGAAGCTAGGGCTAGTCAAGAAGCTGCTCAAGCTGAATCTATGGATAAATTAGCTTCTATTGATATTGTAGCAACTCAATTCTTTGATTATATTGAAGCTATTCAAACGTTAGTTATACGAGACGAAGCTTCATATTTCAAGGCTGTCAGTATGCGTAATGCATTTGAAGCTACATTTAATAAATATAAGATTAATTTCTCTCAATTAAGATCACAAGAAGTGACTGAAGTTATTAAACTTCAAGGTCGAGAAGTCGAAGCGGCTTTTCATGAGGCAATAGGTCGTCTAAATGGTGCTATTGCTAAAAATAAACAGTTCTATGACCCTGATCAGGTCTCAGCTTCTGTAGTCCACCAGTCATCTACAGAATTGACTCCTTCACTCCCAAAGCTTCCCGAGATCCGTCTTCCTCAATTCACAGGCGATCCTGCCTTGTGGATTGAGTTCAGGGATACATTCTATTCCCTTGTCATTCAACATAAGCATATTTCTAACATGGACAAGTTCCAATATCTAAAATCATGCTTATCGCCAGAAGTCATGACTGTAATACAGAATATTCCTGTATCCTCAGCTACATTTGATGTAGCCTGGGAAACGTTGTCAGAAAGATTTGACAACAATCGTCTGATTGCTAATAGTCACATTGACAAATTATTTTCACCACCTTCTCTTGAAAAGAATTCTGCAGACTCTCTGCAAAGATTTATAGATCATTTCATAAGCACGGTGCATGCATTGCACTCTTTAAATACTAATGTTGATTTATCCGACTTAATTATTTCTAAAATGATCTTAGACAAACTCCCAGTTCATATTATTAGAGAATGGGAATCATCGCTGAAATCAGACAGACTGCCTGAACTCAAGGAACTACTTAAGTTTCTGGAGACTAGAGTCCGAGTCTTGCAAATGACGGATTCAGCTCTAAAAAATCAGCCTTCAACTTCACAGAATTCGCAACCTATATCGGCTAAGAGCAAATCAGCTCAGTTTGTCAACAAATGTATTTGTTGCAAAAAGGATTCACATCAAGTCTACCAATGTGACGTTTTCAAAGCAATGAGTCTTGCAAGCCGTAGCAATTTTGTCAGGACTAACCATTTATGTCGTGTATGTTACTCTTCAAGAGGACATACCAAGGCTTGCAGCTCGTTCTCTTGCAGAGTGTGTGGAGAGAAACATAGTACTCTTCTTCACGATTATAGTGCTCAGAACGAGTCACAAATATCTAATACTGCAGGGATTATGTCAGCCTCTCATAATTATCAAGGCTGCTTACTTCCTACTGCAAATGTGTTTGTGATAAACAAGTATGGTCAACCCGTAGAGGCCACTGCCCTCTTAGATAGCGGCTCTGATTGCAACTTAATCAGTGAAAGGCTGTTTAAACATTTAAAACTATCCCCTTGTCAGCAGCAAGCAAGACTGACTGGAATACTATCGTCTAAAGTAAGCACCCATAAGCTTGCTTCTATAGAAATCAGGTCTCGAACAACTCGATGGTTTTGTAATACTGTTGCTCTTGTTGTTCCGGAGATTTCAGAGTCGAAACTTCCAAGATCTCCAATTAATATCACTAACTGGAACATTCCGCCTAACCTTCAACTAGCCAATCCTGATTTCAACACACCTAATTCTGTAGATTTGGTGTTGGGTGTTGAGGTTTTCTCGCAAATCAATTGTGTGGGTAAAATTTCTGCTCCTAACCTACCCATCATTCATAACTCTCAACTGGGTTGGTACTTTGCGGGCAAGCTGCCCCAACCTTCCTCTCCTAGGTTGTCTGTTCGTAAGTCCAACAAACTTACACTTCATAAATCTAAGGATTTTAGCAATGGACTTCCTGATGATGTATCTTGCCAATCTAATACCTTAGATATGCATTATTCAGCCTTAGTAAATTCAAACCTGCAAAGGGTTTCTAATGCATCTCGCCAAGCGAGTTCAAGCTTGACGTCTCTTAAGAGATATTCTCTTTCTAATCCTGTATTAGCTAAGGCTTACAGGAATTCTATGTCCAAACACTTGAAATTGGGACATATGGAATCCGTTGGTCAGGTTTCCAACGACAATTCCGACTACATCAAAACTTACCACCCAACATTAAGGACTTCAAACACCATGACAAATTCACCCTGGCGGGGTCAGTCTGGTTCAAGTTGCAAGGGTTCGTACTGCCACGAATCTTTATGTGCAACCAATTGTCAATTTGGCACCAATGCCATTCTCAGAAGATGACGAATGATTCAGTCATTCTCTGCTTTCATATTTTTCAATTCATTTTAATTATTTGTTCTCATGTTTGTTTTATTTTTTATTTCTTTTTCCTCTCTTCTTTATTTATTTTTTAAACATAACTCCACATGTAATTTTAAATTATGCCTCAAGTGTCATAATTTGCGGGCAATATGTTCCGTTATGTTTTAGTTTAGTAGGTCATGCTTCTGTAATTCGTTTTTTGCAGGCCTTGCTTGCTATCTTGTTTTTTATTTATTGAACAAATGAATTTCAAATAGTTGTTATGTATGGGTATTGTAATATCAAAATTATTCTTTTTATGTCTTGCATCCAATCAGAGACTGGAGATTTTTATTATATTGTTTTGATAGCCAATAAGGTTTATCTTTAGCTTTTCTCCTTCTTCATCGATTCAAGTTAACTGTGTCTCATAAAGACATTAGTTTTTCTAGGCTTTAAATGCCTATTCTTCGTTGTAATCAATTCAACTACTACTCATAAGGACATGAGTTTTCTTCTTGGCTTATCAATGCCATTCTTTACCTATCAGATAGATCTGGTGGTTTACTTTCAATAGCTGAAGCAATCAGCTCTTCGATTCACATTAAGGTTTCACATGCCTTATTGATTCTGAAGACTTCGAACGATTTAAGGACTATTATCACCCATCGTGTGATTCATCGGGTCTTCTTCATTTTGGTGTTGGCGTTGCAAGATCTCAGGCTAACATCTGTATCAACTATCAAAAGGTGGTATTAATCAATTCAAAGGTACGTCATTTACTACCTAATTTATTTGAGGAACAATTTGGACGTAATTTCATCATTGAACTAATATATTTGTGGTTTTGATCAAACTGATTAAGCCATCTCAAGGATATTTATGACCTTTAACAAAGGAATTTGTATTAAACATTGTGATATCTACAAGTTCATCAGTGTTTATGAATAATAATATTATACACGTCCAAGAAATCAAGAATTTATGAACTGAGCATGATGTATGTATTGTTGTTGTGACAATAAATTGTTACATACCAGAGAAATTTATTTAAAATGTATTGGGCAAGGTTGGCTTATCTATTTATAGTTTAAGTCTCAATTTCAAGAAGTGCTACGTCATATGATTCTTGTTATACAGTCCGCTTGCTCTCAGCTTGCCCGTACAGTAAGCTTATATTATAAACTCAAGGATTTATATGATATGGAGCGATGATTCGTATAAGTTTTCTAAGTCCAATGGGAGTGTTAGGTTAGAAGAGCATAGCATATAATGTGTCATATAAATCCTTGAGTTTATAATATAAGCTTACCGATATATATATATATATCTACAGGATTCTTGATTTTTCGCTTCATGGTTGAAAAAATTTTTTTGAGGGTTTAGGCTAAAAAATTTCCAAACAATTATATTCTACGTTTACCCTCAAATAAAAGATGAAATTCATTAATACATTTTCCTTATTTCCAGGCTTGTTATATCAGCAAGATATGTCATTCAACAGTCCAACAATTATTATATCTGTTAAATTATTTTTTTCTGCAGGTGGGAGCATAGATATTTCCAGGTGAACATCAGCTGGCTAGCCACTGTAAGATTCCATTCGGATAATGGGATCTATGATCACTCCCGTTCTGGTAGTATAATTGATTGCTATCATATCTATGTGCATGGTGCTATCTGTTCCAGTAAAGTCAGTCAGTAAAGGTTACACCAAATAGGGATTTATAAAATTGTTTTTGATACTAGAATCTAACCTTACAGTCAAGAAAGTCAGTAATTAGAAAGGATGCTCCTGAAAGGGATATATTGTTTTCCATTCTTGAACCTAACCTTTCAGTAAAGACAGTGTGATTAAAAAGGTCACTCCAAATAGGAATTTATAAAATTGATACTTGAATCTAACCTTCCAGTCATTGAAGTCAGTAATTAAAATGATACTCATAAAAAGGATTTGTTGTTCTTCGTTCATCACAATAATCTTTCAGTAATTAAAAAAAAGGTCACTCCAAATAAGGAGTTATGAATTGTTTTTGATACTTGCACCCAATCTTCCAGTCCAGAAAATTACTAATTAGAAGTACAGTCCTAAAAGGGATATATTGTTCTTCATACTTCAAAATAATCTTCCAATTAAAAAGGATGCTCCAAGTAGACATTCAGTAAAGAACTCCATACAGAGATTCACTATTCTTCATAAGTGAACTTAATCTATCAATTACCGGTAATAAAGTGTTCACTGTTTTTCATATTCAAACCTAACCTTCTAGTAAAGACAATAGTAATTTAAAAAGGACACTTCAAATAAGTGTTCCCAGGGTTGGACTGGCGACCTCGAGAGGGCAGTGGAAAAGGTCAGAGGGCATTATAGTCATTACGGAAGTAGTGAATACACATCACTTCCACACAGTTTAATAATACAGCACAGACTTATCAGCAAAGATACTAAAGGAAAAGCCAAGACAACTAATTTAATAGGATACATTGCAAATATCTCATACATAGAAATATCTCATAGATTAAATCCCTAAAAGCCATCTCATTTCTGTGATCTTTTCACATAGTTTGTCAACAATAGGGTCATTGTTCATGGCTACCAAAATAACCTACTCACATTGTACAAGGAAGTGTCTGGAATTGATGAAAGGCCAAGAAATATTATGTTATATAACATACATGGGCATTTACTTGTGGTTCTCGACCTTCCCGCATAAGACACAAGATGGATTGCGGACATTCGGTGTACGTGGTGGATTATTCTCGTGCATGAATCATATCTCTTTGCAAGCAGTGACGGGTTGCGACACAGTTCCGATTGGAAAGGCGTTATGGCACATTCTAAGCCTTTGTATAATGAAATAATTTCATACGTAAAAGAATAATTAAAAATTCAAATTTTTTTGTGTTATTTGTATATTGTAGTGTATATTATAAAGTGAAATGAGTGTTTCCCTAAGAATGAGCAACCGCCACTGCACTTATTGTCTGTTTGTGTCTCCATCTACCCGTTCTTTTCGAACTATGTGTTAAGTTGACCAAGTTTGCAGGTTGCGTGTCAACGGATAGGGGTTTGCTCATGATTGTTATATAAGGTAAGGCCAATATTAGGAAAAATCATAAAAACCAAGCTTTGTTTAAAAAAAACCGAGTTACAGCTATTTAATTTACAAGAATGGGATTCTAGTGTTAAAATTTAATATACTTTACTTATGCATTTCATTTGTCACTATGAAAACTGATACTGACAAAAGGTTCTACCTTTATCTTTTGAGGTGTGAAATTTGATAAAGTATTCACCAAATTATCTGTCTTCCTATTCCTTTTATTGTATTTTGCAGCCCTCAGAGAGATCTGGGTAGGATCTAATATCTCTACAAGCTGTTCCTATTAATAAATTATTATGTTCTGAAACACTAATATCTTCAACAACTTACCTGAACTCAGAAGCCTGGGACGATTGAGCGAGTGAAATGAAATATTCCGCAGAACTCTAATTGCAGACATTCTTACTGTTGCCTTTGTACTTGTTGATAACAGAATTAGAAGTTCAAGGCTATCTGGTACCTAAGGAAAGAAATACTCACTAAGGTCATGATGTAAGTCATATTTAATGTTAGGGACCGTATACTTTGGTAGCAAAGATAAGAGAAAAATTTTACAAAACAGCTTTCCTCAGCTATAGTTAGCTATATATATGCATAAGATAGCATATTTATTTATTTATTGAATATACAATTACTTAAACCCTATTCCACCCGGAGGTATATTAGGGTTATAGTTACAAGACAATATATTTGCAATATTACTACTTCTTATCCATAGGCTGGATGCAGGCCTTACTACTCTAAGAAAACAAGATAACTAATATATTATATTATAAAAGAAAACTATAACATCTTAAAAATAGAACACAAAAACTTTTGGAATTCTCTATAACAGCATTTTTTCCTAAAAATATAAAAGAGTGGTTTATCTAATTTCTTTTTACAATAATCTAAGTGTGTGTCCAATATTCTTCTTTTATGCTCTAGGACTGGGCAATGAAAAATTAAATGTTCAACAGTTTGTTGTTCAGTACATATACATTGATAACCGTTCTGTCTTTGGATCATGAAACGTTGAAAGTAAAAACCAAATTTGCCATGCCCAGACAGAAACTGAGTGAATATGAAGTCCGGTTTTACACTCGTACAGCGTAGGCGACACTCAACTGTTGGAAAGAAGATTTCTCTCGTAGTGGTCCCTTTGGAGCTGGACACCCAATGCTCATTCCAAGCAGTCCTAATATAATCTCTAAGTTTATTCTTAGCATAAGATAAGGGACACAATTTGTAGCTAAAATTTAAATTCGAGGTCGCAGCATTTTTTGCCAATTCATCAGCTCTTTCGTTCCCTAATGTGCCCATATGGCCTCGTACCCAGGATAAACAAACGTGTTTCTCGTATGATATTATCTTAGTTCTAATCTCTGCTGCCAAGGCATTTAAATTGAACTTGTTGTTTATAGCAGTAAGTGCAGTTTGTGAGTCACTGAAAATGCAACAGTCAGAATTTTGAGATTTAGACCATAAGACAGCCTCCTTTATAGCAAAGAGCTCTGCTTGTACAATTGAGCACTCTGTAGAGAGTCTGGCCATTTGTGAATACATTTCCCTACCACAACAGAACACCACGAAAGCACAACCGATTTTATCCACCATTCCTTCTCTGCAGAATTTTGAACCGTCTGTAAAAATCTCCAGATTGTGATTCCTGGTACATCCATTGTTATTAACGAAATTATTGAAGTAAGCAGGATGTCCGGCAGTAGTAAAGTGTGCTGGTCTTTCGATATCCAAACGCAAGATTGCGTCTTCATATGTGAAGCCTTTTCGGAGCAGCGTAGTTTCTGCTTTTGCAATACCAGACAAATATAAAGGCTCAATGCCCGCAATTACTAAAGCGGCATCTGTAGAAACAGTTCTATATGCTTTAATAATCCTCAGAATAAAGCCTCGTTGTATTTGTGCTAATTTATGCAGAGCCCAGCTCATATCAAAACATTTCCTAAACACCGAAGCACAATACAACACTAAAGGTTCAACTGCTGCTCTATAGATAATTTTCAGAACTTCTGCATTGAGACCCCATGTTGGTCGAGAAGCAAAAGCCAGTTTATTGAGTAGAGTGTTGGATTTGCTAGCAACATTGTCAAAGTGAGGTCTAAATGTCATTTGTTGATCCAAGATTACTCCTAAGTAGGACATCTGATCTACAATTCGAATGTGTTCCTGATTCATTTTAATTATTGGCTTTTGAATTCTCCTTTTTCTAGTAATAATCAGAGCTGTTGTTTTCAGCGGATTAAAATGGAGTTTGTTATCAGAACCCCACTGACATAATTCTTCTAATATTGTGTTGACCTTGTAAGTCAAATTAGGCATATTTTTAGCTTTACACATCAATAGAGCATCGTCTGCATAAGCATATAATTGACATCCTTCAGGAAGAGATATTTCTAACATGTTGTCATACAAAATATTCCAAAAAGTTGGACTACAGGACGAACCTTGAGGACAACCTTTGTCAATGACCTTTGTAATGGAATTGCTCCCAATTTGTAACTGAACACTGCGGTTTTGAAAATAACTCTGAATTAAGATGTATAGATTTCTTGGACATTTCTTCCGTTTTAACTGCACCAGAATTTTTGGCCACCAAGCATGATCAAAAGCACCTGTAATGTCCAATGATATTAATATTCCGATTTCTTTCCTTTTAAGCACTTCCTCAGACCACTGCCTAACAGATAGCACAGCATCTTCTGTGGATTTATTCGGTGTAAAACCAAATTGATTGTCACTGAGAAATTTTTTACTGTATAAGTGGTATCTTAACCTATCGTTCAAAAGCTTCTCCAAAATTTTACCCATTACAGGTAACAGAGAGATGGGCCTAAAGGATTTGATATTAAATTTATCTTTTGAGTTAAGTTTAGGTATAATTTTCACTCCTGCCTTTTTCCACACTTCAGGAAATGTTCCCAGTTCCAAACATTTGTTAAAAAGGTTCACAAGTAGCAATGGAGAAATATGAAAGATGTTCTTGATTATATTAGCTGAAATTCCATCCAAACCAGGAGCCTTGCTGTCGTTTTGGTTTCTAATAACATTTTCAATTTCCTTGATGGTGAATGGGACATCATCTTCGGTACTGGGAGGAAGAATGGATTCTTCCCGAATTTCTTGTTGATATTCATTGTCTTGAGTGTCATTGGGAAAGAAACTGTGTACCAAGATGTTGGCTGTTTCTAATGTTGTTCTCCAGAAACCTTGTTCAGTTTTAATGGTGGTAAGTGTTTGGTTGTAGTTCTTGGGCTTACAACATATCCTATACACTTTTCCCCATGGATTTTGGCATGTCTGAACAGAGCATAAATCTTTCCAACATTGGAATTTAGCCTCCTTAATTTTAGTTTTATATTCTTTTAGGATACTTTTATATACAGATTCATATCTGACAAGAAGAATTTCATTCTTGCATCTGCTGAATCTTCTGTATGAAGCGAGGACTCTTTTCCTTAGAATATCTAACTCGATATTCCACCAATAGTTTTTAACTGGCTTCTGAGATATTTTTGGGAGATGTTTCTCACAGATATTAGCAATTGTATTCATGATCTGATTAGTTATTTCATTTAACCCATTCCCGTTTTGGACATCGGAGAGATCAGTATATTGTTCCATATCTCTTGCAACTGCTCTATTGAAGTGAGACCATTTAATATTTTTAGTTTTATATTTTCTTGTTAAGTAATGTTCTGCAGATAAATTATGATTACCTACATTACTCTGTAATGTAAGAATTATTAGACTGTGGTCGGATAGCGTAGGGGCTTCATTAACTTTCCAGCTGGTAATGTATGGCAACAAAGGAGAGCTACAAGCACTAATATCAATAAAACTGTGGGAGTTCCCACGTCTGTACGTTGGAGTTATGCCATCATTAAGAATAGTTAAGTTATTTGCGCAGAAAAAATCATAAAACATATTTCCCCTAATATCAGTAATGGGGCTACCCCATGCACTGTGCTTTGAGTTAATATCCCCTGTAAGAAGGAAAGGCTTTCCCCTCAGCTCATCATATATAGTCTGTAAAGTGTTTATTTCATCTGTCAGATCTTTACCTGGTTCACAATAAACATTGCAAATATAAATGTCACTGCCTCCCCAATTAGCAGAAACTATAACTCTGTCAGGGGAACAAAACTGAGCTAGATGCAGAACATCTGAGTACTTTGTGATTGTAGCAGTTCTTGGTCTTTCAAGAGGATTGTCATTTCTGAATCCAGAGTAGGTATACACGTTGCAGTTTGAAACGAAGCCTTTAACCTGATTTCTAATGGTATTAGGTTCCTGTACACAAAGTATTTTGATCGTATTAGAATTGGGTGCTGCATAAAAATCGGAGGAATTAAGTAATTCGTTTGTAGGCACCAAGGATTTATGCACATTTTGAGTGAATATTGTTAAGCTAGCCATAGTTAATTTTTGAAGTTATGATTTCGACCATCTTCTTATAAGCAAGACAATTTATGTCCGTGGCCTCGTGTTGAGTATTGGTGGGCTTAAAATTTATTCTTCCAGACATTTTACTGTTGTATTTTACACAGTTAATACAACTGATCTTGTTCTGTGGACAGTCCTCAATTCCATGATCTTCTGCACACCTTTTACAATGCCTTCCATTAGCACAATCTTTACTCAGATGACCATAACCACTGCAAGTATAACAACGTGTGACAGGAATATGGTCTTTCACCGGACAACGATTGTAGCCGATGTATAGCTTTCCCCCTGTTTTCACCGCTTTGTAGATCGTTGGAGAAACTCTGATCACGGCAAACTGAGTGAAGTTGTCACGAGATTTTTTCATGAATCTCACTTCCATTTGTTCAGAAGGATCCGATAAGCATTCTTTAATACCCTGGTTTTGATTAACAATGGACCTGTCCTCTTTATCAATATCTAAATCAATTCCATGTATGATTATTTCCGGATTGAGCTTTTTCGGAATTCTGGCCGTTAAGTGTATGCTTCTCGATTCTACAGTTTTCACAAAACTTTCACACTCCTCTTTGTTTCGAAGCTCAACTACTACACTCTTGTTTCTCACTTTCTGCACTCTGTTTATGCCAACCTGAATGAACGTATCTGTTGCCTCTTTCATTATCTTCAAGGTTTGCTCAGAATCCTTGACTACATCAGCCGTTTTCGGTGATACAATTACAACATGTTTTGTTTTTGCTGGTTTTGTTGCTTGAGCATACGAGATCGGTAGAATGGAAGACTCCTCACCAGCACAAGAAGACTTTTCCATTAGACGTTGCTTGAAAGTGCCTAGCACGTCTTTAACTACATTCAATGAATTCATCACCACTTCACACCACTTACGATCAGTCCTTTTATCCTTATTTAGCACTTCAAATATCTTTTTTATTTTGTTTTCCGCGGAGCAAAACAAACCCGGAACATCCAGATTCACGGCCATATTAAGCAAACTGAATCCACAAAATATCACAAAATTTGTTCCATTATGTAAAATGTCTAAATAAGTGCGAAATAATGTACCTCTTCCATACAGAAATTGAGAAATATGTACAAAAATTTGATTCAAAATTGTAATACTTTGTTTAGTGTGATTTTCCTTAATTTCTCATAGCATGCTTCCATTTCTACTATTTCTATGGCTGTTGATAGGTTACCAATACTTGTTATCAATTACAGCCAAGACTGAGAAATGTATGCTATTCAGTGATCATGATACACTCCTTTTCTGCTATCTCTGTTCCCAGTTTGGGGTGTCTATGTTAGATTATGGCAGAGTGTAGATTCAACACTTTTCGTATTTTGTCCACAGTAGTTGTGAATATGAATTACACCATTTTAGATTATATAAATGCCCACTTCTTCACTATTTTTCTTTCATTTTGCATATCTTTTAGCAACAATCTGAGTCTATATATGAATTCTATAGGTTTTAAAGAACATTATAACATCAAATATGGCTATTTTTTGTGATTCTAAAAAAGAACAACTGAGTGCTGCAGTATCCCCATAAGGATAACTGTAAAACTATTTTATTTCGCAAAATGCCCACAAAATAGAAGGAAGTTAATACCAAAATCAGACATTTTAATTTAACAAAAAGTACGGTCCCTAATAACGTAGCAAAGAAACAGTATAAAAAGCATTAAGATTTAATGATAGTAGAACAGAAAGGGTGTAGATGTCCATCGTATATGAGGGAATTCTACATGGTCAAATAATTAAAAAAAAAATTATGGTGGAACTTTGGGTACACAGATTTCAAACTGGCACTTTGAAGTCAGTCATTTAATCATCTATGAGCTCCAGAAGCATAGAAACTCTGTCAGAATAGCATTATTAGAAAATATACTTTATGACCGGTATAGCCCAAAAACAAAAGAATGAAACGACTTTCTCTTGGCAAATGTAACCTCGGTATGATCTATAATTGGATGCAGGCTACTGCTGTAACTCTAGCAATAACACACATCACTTCACTTACTATTCCAAAAGCATCTTAAAAATACCTTTTCGCAATTATTCTTAACAAATAAATGGTGGGTGAGGTTAGGAATTAAACGTTGACATCTACATTCCTTTCCACTCTCTATGCTTGAGTATTTTTTTTTAAATACCTTGGGTACTGTAAGCTGTCCTTCTGGGTAAAAAGTGAATTCCTCAAGGAAATCTAGCCACAGCAGTTCCACCAATTCTGAGTTCTTGTGTCTTTTAGCGGTTGATGGATGCAGCTTCACAAGACACTGGAACAATGTACTCTACAAAAGAAACACAGTTTCATGATAAATCCACAATCTGAACTGTTTGCAATTTCTTGTAGCCAAATATTAGTATAAGGCACATATATAATTTATTGCATCTCTTACTTGATCATTTTTTACAAATTATTAAATACGGTACCAGTAATTATGTCAAATGATCACAGTTTGTGCAATTGTCAGCTTTTGCATCTGTCTGTCTGTCATAGTCTGAATCATACCAGAATGGCATGTAATATACAGTGAAGTAATATACTATGTAAATTAAACAAGATGTTGATGTTTAAATTCTTTAGGCTTCACTTTTACTTACATTTTTTCAGAACGTACATTTCATGAGCTTTGCCCACATTTTCAACTGCTAGTCAATTTCTCCAAGCAAGAATTTGACAGTTAGCTAGTAGTTGAAAATGTGGGCAAAACCAATTGAAACGTAAGCTTACATTCTGCAAAAATGTAAGGAATACAGCGGTTCGGTGGAAAATGATGGTTACCTGGGCGCCACAGTATAATGCATATACTGAATATTTCTGATTTGTTGAACCCGCCTCCGGTCTGCCAGTCGATCGTTGAGCACTTCCCTCTAGCTTCAGGGTAGGAAGCGAAGAACACCTTAATATTATTGCTTGAATAATAATGCAGTTTCTTTGAACACTGAAGGAATATTCTGTTTATTCAAAACGTTGGAAATACAAGTCCAGTCATTGACAATAATTACAAAATTTGTTTGTGAATAATTAATATTGTTACAAGTTCTCGGTAGATCGTTACTAGTGATACAATTGCTGCCGTATATGATTTTGACTAATCGCGATTGAAAGTAAGAATCCTTCTAAGTCGATTAATTCCACAGCTAAAATTTTATAAGTCCAATTAATTCTGTGGGCACGCGGCCTCAAAGATAAGTAGAGTGATTGATGTAGGCACGCGGCCTCGACGTAGAGTGATTTTGACTGTTCTAGGCACGGGGCCTTGAAGTAGAGTTGAATATGACTGTTATAGGCGCGGGGCCTTGAAGTAGAGTGATTTTACAGTGCCACGTTAGGCCTAAAGAAAACTTTCTTGGACAAACATTTATCCCTACTCTTCTTAATTATTATTCGTGAATCCCGGCACGTGGTACTATAGACCAGTTCTTATTGGCAAATCTCCCGACCAATAATAATATGTTAGTTTCCCACGGAAATCAATTGGATTTTCCCTTATTCTCAAAACCCACAACTTAGCGTCTCGGATTTCTAAGAATGTTCGGACAGCGTGTTGTATCAGTAGCAACATCAGAAGCTATGCTTAAACACAATAGCCGACTTCTTAGAATTACTTAAGTGGATCAGTACCCTCTGTGATAAGATCTTGGGAGATTCCCGATACATTGTACCTGAGTACTGCATTGCCTTATCTCGCACCCGCTAGGTCTGCTAGGGAAATTCCCAGCTTCTCCGTCTATTCACTGCAATCTCATTTTAATAGTTATTTAAAATGATGTTGTTAAACTTTTTACCTTTGCCTTCTTTCTAGTTAATAATATTTATAATGAATGTTCCGTCTTTTCACGGTCATTTTAAGACCAAACACGGGCTATGAGATTTTATGATTTTAGTTTGAATAAATTTGGGCAATTAATCTGTCATTTATTATACTTAATTTGGTTATCTTGTTTATTTCTTTTTACCGAAGTATCTGAACTGCAATATATGCCCCAGTCTATTAAGACAGGAATCATCATAGCCTATGATTGACTTACTGGCTGAATATACTGCATCTCTCCACAAAATATTATACCTTATTTTCCTCCAGTGTTGCAACTATCTTAAACAAATACATAACTAATTTAATTCCTATCTTGACACGAGACTTCACCTTAAATCCTGTCCCACATGTACAAGTTTTCTGAACCTATCACATTCATGCATTCATACATCTTGCGGTTTCCTGTAGTGTTACGTTGCTTGTACTTATTACTTGGTTTATTGCACGACCAAGACATTACAACAAAATTTTACGTAAACACCATAAATTTACCGATATACCCTCGTGAGACCATGAAAATTAAGCTCAAGCAGTTCTCACTGAAATTTTATAAAATATATTGAATGCATAAAGAAAAACAAAAACACTTTTTTTTTTTATTGAGACTTTGACAAGGTCGATCAAGCAGTTCTCACTACACCTACACTATATTATAAAGAAGGCATAAAAACACTTTTTCATGAGGCTATGACAAGGTCGATCAATCAGTTCTCACTACTATTACACTACGTTATAAAGAATGTATAAAAACACTTTTTTTTTATGACAAGGGCGCTCATTCAGCCCTCACCGCAATTTCAATACAATATATTGCAATGCAAAATACACACGCATATTTTACTCTCATTCATACCCATTCCTCTAATCCTAAACCTATGTGGAACTGATAACCTATCATGCCAGTAGCTATTTTACCGCGTAAAATATACATTACAGGTTATAGGCCTACATTATTCCAGCTCAGTACAATGCCTTTCGGTTATTCCTTGCTTTCCTCTAATTTGTTCATATTTACAATACATTGTCGATAAATGACGTCACACAAAATCACTGATCATCTGAATACATTTTACGGATTTATATCCTTTATTGGTTCTGCCCAAAAATTTTCTGCTTCTATGAATAATTTAAGATAACTAGAGTCAAAGGTTAAGCGTAGTTTTCCATGTGCTTTCACTACACCACAAATCGGATTTATTTGCTTACAGGCTTCTTCCATCATTGAAATTGGTACAGGCCTACTCTTATAGCGACGCTCAGGAATATCTTGTTTTAATTTCAATTTGCGTTGGTAACCCCGAAATAGGCCTGGAGTTGAACTGAACACTGATTTGTTCTTATATAGCATGTTATATAAAGTCGACTTTTGACCATCTGATAGCACATCAATTTCTTCTACTTTCTCTCTGAGAATTAATTCGATATCAACATTTTCCTCTTCATTTCTTCCATTCTGACTAATGTTAGTAAAATTCGCGTGTACCGTTTCACATTCATTTTCATCTACATAATTATTAGAACCCTTAATGCACAAATGATCATATTCTTCGTCCTCCCAAACAATATCAGATTCCATTCCCTGTAACTCTGCGACACTTTCGTCACAATCAGCCTCATTATCACCTTCATATATAAATACGGCCGGTTTAATTCCCATAGGCCTATATTCGTCGATACTATTTCCCTCTTGTACTACAACTGATTCCACCACGAAAGGCTCGCGTAATAATACATCTTCATTTTGGCACTCCAACTCCTTAGTAATTATATTCTCATTAGATAAAAACGGTACACGTAACTTTTCTTTCTCATCTAATTCCATTTCTACCCAATTTTCTTCAAAATTTATTCTCATTAGTTGATCTGTCATAGAATCACAACCCAGAATTAATTTATGTGCTAAATGTTTTATTGTCAAAAAGTAGACTTCTAACTTCTTTCCCTCAATTTCCAACGGCAACATACACTGATGCTCAATTTTATGGGATTTGGCACCAATTGCAGTTTGTGCGTATAGGCCATGTACTTTCAATTCCTGAACGCGCACTCTTGCTGCTTTCAGCGTTTCATAGAATTTTTCGTTTATTAGAGAAAAAGTACAGCCAGTGTCCACCAACATATCGACTTCAAATTGGTCTATTTTTACCCTTATTAATGGCGGATATGTGGGTGTTATACCCTCTCTATTTGCACATCCTACTACGCACCCCTTCTCTCGTGTTTTATTTTCATTATCAGGTCTTTTTAATCCTTTTAATCCCTCGGTCTGTGTGACGTCATTTCGACCTCCAAATGCGTCTCCTAATAGTTTAAAGGCCTGTCTTGCGCTACATGCCTTTCGTCATTTCTGTGACGAATGTCTCCCTGAGTATCATTGTGATTTCCCGTGCTATGCGCCTGATTCCTTTCACCTTCTATGTTAATGCCCCCCTGGTTTTCTGGAATTCGTTCTCCTACTTCGTTCTGCATCCTGCCATGAAATCGAACATTATTTACTTGTCTGTCTTGAGGCCTATTCTCTTGATTATTTCCCCTCCAGTTTTGGTTCCCATTATTTCTATATGAGTTATTATTAGGGGGTCCTCTGTTCGATTCCGCATTTCTGTTGGCATGTCCTTGGTTCCATCTACCTCTGTCATTATTTGGACCTCCTCTCGTATCTTGATTCATTTGCATATTATCCGGTCCATTTTGTCTCCTATTATCGCTACGCTCTTCTCTGTTAGTTCCTACTTCGAAACTAGATAATAACTCCAAAGCCTTGCTATAAGTTTGGGGACATGATACTATAAGCAGGTTACATATTTCCGGCTGAAAATGTCTCGTCACAAGCTGAATGGCCTCGCGTTCTGGCATTCCGGGGTCTAGTAACTTGATTAGGCCTATAACTCTTAGGAAATGGTCCGATAGAGAGACGTTGCCCCTAGGTGAATATCTCCCATTATAGACCTCATTTCTAGCTAAAGCTCTCTTCGCCTCACCCCAATATCTTGCTAAGAATAACTGCTTAAAATCCTCATAGTTGCACTCCGGGTGTACTGTAAGTTCAAACCACTCTTTTGTTTTTCCTTTTAAGGCTCTACCGAGGATCAACATTTTGTACTGAGATGGAATAGACCGCAAAGTAAAATACTCTTCAACAGATTTCAAGAAACTCTGAGGGCTCGTGTTGCTCTCATTGAAGCTGGGAAGTGATACCTCATTTCCTATTAGGTTACATATATTAATCCTATTATCGCTAACTACCGGCATGCTGGTGGCTACCGTCTCGTGTACTGTATTACAGGACTCATTTGCAACACTAGGAGGCCTATATGTATTTCCTATTCCATTACATATACCCTCACTACAATTTACAGCATAGTTATTTGCTACAGGCCTATGATTTTCAACCTCCTTAGCTACCGTGCTTACTTCTTTAGAGATTTCCCCTATTTTCTCAGCTAATATATTTTCTAAATGCACTACCTTGTCATTTACTTCTGAGATTTTATCTCCTAACCCTACTTTTACTTTTCCCACCTGAGTCTCCATATTCTTTTTCAAGCTAGACTCCGATTTCTGTATTTCTTTCTCCAAAATTTTCCTTTCATTCGATAATTTTTCTTCATATTTCTTGCCCTGAATTTCTATTTTCCTATCTACCGATGCCATATTATTCTCTAATTCAGACCTAATTTCCCCTTGACTTTCACTAATCTCTTGCCTCATTGCTTTTTCACTTTCTTTAAGTTCCCTACAGAGTTCTCCCCTGATTTCGTTGCATATGTTAGATTGGACCTCTTTTATATTATTAAGCTCCCTCTCAAGCCTATCTATATTCTGCCTATGTTCTTGGTCCGATCGGTCTATCCTATCTCCCAGTTTCTCTATCTTTTCCCCGGTATTTTTCTCTAGTTCCTTCATATTCTCCTTAGAATTTTTCTCTAGTTCCTTCATATTCTCCTTAGAATTTTTCTCTAGTTCCTTTATACTTTCCCTAGTTTCCTTGATACTTTCCCTAGTTTCATTACTCGATTTTTCTAGTCCTTTCATACTTTCATTAGTTTCATTACTTGATTTTTCTAGCCCTTTCATCATGGCTATCAAATATGCAATAGAATTCGGGTCTATGGTTTGATTTTTTTCCCTAGGCCTATGTTCAGTTACACTCTCACTCTCAGTTAGCTGAATATTTGTTGCATTATTTTCCTCCCTATTATCACCTCCCTGCTCCAAAACCCCGTCACCTGTCGCGACACTGTTCTCATTGTTAATCTCCATTCTACAATTATTTATTTCCTCACCAGTAAGCAAGTCGTGCCCCTCTCCACCTTCCATATTAATTTTATTCCTAGTAACTTTTCCGTTTCTAAGCCACATACATAAATTATAAGGGTACTGATACACTCTTACGATCTACCTTACCTTTGGTTAAGAAGTTCAACATATAATGCATAACATGTATAATTATACCCTTGCACAATAAATATTCGATATGCCTGAGTTCTTCTAATTTGAAAAAGATTTTATTTTACTTGAATTTATTCTTTAATTTACTTAGTGAGTTTCAGTTTAATTTTACTTTGATCTTAAATTGCAAACTTTTAAAAAAATATTATTTGATGTCAGGCTTACTAATTTATTTAATTAATATTTACTGTTTCTTAAATTATTGATAATAAAATTGTTTACTTTACTGAAACTCTATGTATATTTAAGTTCTTATCTGTTGGTGATTTTTGATGTTTTCTGCGACGGTCTCCGGAACTGATGTACCACGATCTTGAATTCCAGCGGTGCCTTTACGGGTGACGTTCTAGAAATTCTGCGGTGTCTTCCTTCCGTTTTGGGATGATTTCTGAAGTTGGTGATCCTTGATGTCCAGCTTCACTCGTGCCTCACGTTGGGAAATAGCCATGTACAGCGGTTCGGTGGAAAATGATGGTTACCTGGGCGCCACAGTATAATGCATATACTGAATATTTCTGATTTGTTGAACCCGCCTCCGGTCTGCCAGTCGATCGTTGAGCACTTCCCTCTAGCTTCAGGGTAGGAAGCGAAGAACACCTTAATATTATTGCTTGAATAATAATGCAGTTTCTTTGAACACTGAAGGAATATTCTGTTTATTCAAAACGTTGGAAATACAAGTCCAGTCATTGACAATAATTACAAAATTTGTTTGTGAATAATTAATATTGTTACAAGTTCTCGGTAGATCGTTACTAGTGATACAATTGCTGCCGTATATGATTTTGACTAATCGCGATTGAAAGTAAGAATCCTTCTAAGTCGATTAATTCCACAGCTAAAATTTTATAAGTCCAATTAATTCTGTGGGCACGCGGCCTCAAAGATAAGTAGAGTGATTGATGTAGGCACGCGGCCTCGACGTAGAGTGATTTTGACTGTTCTAGGCACGGGGCCTTGAAGTAGAGTTGAATATGACTGTTATAGGCGCGGGGCCTTGAAGTAGAGTGATTTTACAGTGCCACGTTAGGCCTAAAGAAAACTTTCTTGGACAAACATTTATCCCTACTCTTCTTAATTATTATTCGTGAATCCCGGCACGTGGTACTATAGACCAGTTCTTATTGGCAAATCTCCCGACCAATAATAATATGTTAGTTTCCCACGGAAATCAATTGGATTTTCCCTTATTCTCAAAACCCACAACTTAGCGTCTCGGATTTCTAAGAATGTTCGGACAGCGTGTTGTATCAGTAGCAACATCAGAAGCTATGCTTAAACACAATAGCCGACTTCTTAGAATTACTTAAGTGGATCAGTACCCTCTGTGATAAGATCTTGGGAGATTCCCGATACATTGTACCTGAGTACTGCATTGCCTTATCTCGCACCCGCTAGGTCTGCTAGGGAAATTCCCAGCTTCTCCGTCTATTCACTGCAATCTCATTTTAATAGTTATTTAAAATGATGTTGTTAAACTTTTTACCTTTGCCTTCTTTCTAGTTAATAATATTTATAATGAATGTTCCGTCTTTTCACGGTCATTTTAAGACCAAACACGGGCTATGAGATTTTATGATTTTAGTTTGAATAAATTTGGGCAATTAATCTGTCATTTATTATACTTAATTTGGTTATCTTGTTTATTTCTTTTTACCGAAGTATCTGAACTGCAATAGGAAGAGTGAAATCTAAAGTGTTTAAACATGAACATCTTATCTAATTTACAAAGAATTAATATTCTGAATCTCTCCACATGCCCCAGAAGTTATTAATATTCACCAACTTTGTTCGTGAACTATTTATTTTGTTTTATTTATTTATTACACTGTCATTTAGCACAATACAGGTATAGATAGTGACAAATTTGATACCATGAAGTAGAAAACTAAAATGTAACTAAGTATTGCAACATTACGATATTCAGCCATTAACCTAGACCAAGTATGCACAAAATATAGCCATTCAACTCTTGCTCTGATAGGAATTGAATCCTCAGTCAATTTATCCAGATTTGAACTTCACTACACAGCTGCAATTTTTTTGTTTTAATCCCTCGCTTGCAAGTAATAATAATAATAATAATTTATTGTTCGTTGATTGCACATTTTACAATTTTGAACATGGTCATATTCTTAAAACTAGGTTTAGCTCTTAAAACTAGGTTTTAGCATATTCTTAATACTAGGTTAGTCTACAATCCCTTAATACATAGTACATAGTTATTCCTTTATACAATTTTGAACATAGTCATTTTCTTTTTTTTTAAACTACCGGTAGGTTAATCTGAGTTTAGCATATTCTTATTACTAGGTTAGTCTACAATTCCTTAATACTTAGATATTTCTTTATAATATAGAAACCCTGTTTAATCAAGTACTCTTTTAGTTTCCTTTTGAATATTTTGGGTTTCTCTCTCAATCTGTTTAGTTCTTTAGGTAGTTTGTTATAGAGCATAGCTCCTTTTTTTTTTAAGTTGTATCTGTTCCTGTAGTAATCTTTTTTTTGTCTTGTTTCATGCACGTAGTGTTTTTCTCTTATACTATTGTATTCAGGATATGTGATTACAAGTACAATTGTTTGGTATATATACAGACTGTACAGGGTTAGCATGTGATTGTTTATGAAGCTATTTCTACATGATTCCATTTTCTTAAGTTTGAGCATTGTCCGTACAGCCTTCTTGTACTATAATATTCCAGCAGAATAATTTGTCATTATGTTAAGAAAAGCTGTCTCCCATTTGCTAATTGACTTGCAAACCACAACAATTTAATCTCGAATATTTTTACAAGACACGTTAACTGAAAAGCATGCACACTTTTGCCTTGCATTTTCAAATTAGGTTTTTTAGGTGCCTAAAATATCACCACAAGATCAATAAATCTTAATTCCATTGTTCACACAGTACTCTGGGAATTTTCCCAAAAACTCAATTATTTCACTTCTGATCTTGATCTTCAGTGTTCTGACAATTACTGAGTCAAGCATTGCAGGATAATTTTGCAGCTCTGGTTAAGACCAAATCCTGAAATTTAGTGGATACTGCCTATCAAGTGTTTTGTATGTTTGGCATCAATTACATTCGTGAACAAACCTAAGAATAGCCACTTCAACTGTAATGCCCATCTTCAATAGAACTGTGACAGGAAAGAAATGAAATGTATCTCACTTAACTGTTAGAAAAGTAAAGAACATTAATTCAATCGTGTTCATTAATGGAAGTTTCTATGAAGAAAACTGTAATGTTATTTAATATTTTAGCTTAGCATTTAAATATTTACTTATGTACATCGGAGGTCTAAACTAGTAAGTTTAAACCATAATAGTTATTTATGCAACAAGTATAGATATTTGAAAATAAAAAATTTGGTAAGTGGAGAAAATAGTGTGTAGTCAACTCGCATCATTTTCAAATGTTGTTACACTCCACTGTGAACGTTCCGACCAGAGTTTTTTGAATAGTATAGATACTTTTTTAATGTTCGACAAATTTTCAGAACTTGCCTGCCAAGATCTCAAATACTATAAAAAGATTTGTTTAAAATTATTACAAGGATAAACGTTAAAAAACTAAAACACAACGTTTCGACTCTGCCCTTGAGTCTTCCTCAGGTGACACCTCAAACAGTACTGATCATGAAAAGGATTGAGTTTCGTCAGGGTAACCATCGATAAAAACATTGTTTCTAAAATATCTGTTAATCCAATCCTTTGGAATGTCGAACATTTCCTCATGTTCCTCCATTTCCTAATGTTATTTAATATTTTAGCTTAGCATTTAAATATTTACTTATGTACATCGGAGGTCTAAACTAGTAAGTTTAAACCATAATAGTTATTTATGCAACAAGTATAGATACTTTTTTTAATGTTCGACAAATTTTCAGAACTTGCCCGCCAAGATCTGAAATACTATAAAAAGATTTGTTTAAAATTATTACAAGGATAAACGTTAAAAAACTAAAACACAACATTTCGACTCTGCCCTTGAGTCTTCCTCAGGTGACACCTCAAACAGTACTGATCATGAAAAGGATTGAGTTTCGTCAGGATAACCATCGATAAAAACATTGTTTCTAAAATATCTGTTTATCCAATCCTTTGGAATGTCGAACATTTCCTCCTCTATGCATTCCGCAGGTGGCCCGGGGAATTTTTACCACTGGAATTTCTCTTCTCCGTCTCCTCATTACATCCAGCCATTCATCCCCTATATCACCATCATACCTATTCAAACACACCCCCTGGTTGCCGATTATGCACCATGCCTCATATACCTTTCTTTTTACGCAATCATCCTCGATTTTTACAATGTTTACTTCACCAATACTATGCTTGTTTTCCGTCATATGCTGACTGAGTCACGTAGAGCATTTCCCACTATTTACAACCCTTTCATGCTCAAGTATTCTAGTTTTAAAGTCCCTCCCTGTTTCCCCGACATAGACTCCCTCAAAATCACTACATCTTACCGAATATACTCCGGGAAAATTCATTTTGTCCTTGTTCGTGCCAAGACATTTATACTGGGAAAACATTTTTCAATTGTCTTTTCCATTTTGTATGCTGGTACTATGCCGTATTTCCGGAAAACAATATTGTTATTCCACATGACATACAGGAATTAGCAAATATGTCGAAGATTGCATTGAAGATTGCAAATGGTATTTTTGGTTGTGAAAAGGCACAGACGAGTAATGTACCTCAACTGAATGATTACAGCATTGATTCTGATGCTTCTGCTGTAGCTTCAAGTTCACACAATATAAACATAGTAAAATCTTGAACAGTACAATAACAATCAATTTGTTAAAAAACTGAAAATTCTATTGTAAGTTACATTGAATAAAATGTGTATATATTGCACAAAAATATTTAAAATTTGCACAGAAATTACAAACTTTTATAACTCAAATAGTTCAAGAATGACACACTTTTGGTACATGTAGCAGAAAAAATTATTTGTTCAATAACAAGACGTAAACTTTTACAAAATTGTTTCTATTAAGTTTTTTAACTGATGGTGGTAACATGTAGGCCTAACACTTGGAATCTAAATGTAAATGAGATTGCATGTAGTCTTTGCTAGTCTGAGGTACCATTAAATCTGGTTTCATAAGTATGTACTGGTATTTCATTCCTAAAACTGTACTGGTCAAGATTATGCACATGAACTAAAAGCTCAAACAGGGATTTACTACAATCAAAATTTCTAATACAATAAAAAGTAAAGTGTTGTCTACCATGGCATTTTCAAAAATCCTCAGAACTTTCTTCTGTAGCAGTAAGGTATCTCCAAACTATACTGTGAACTATACATTAGAACCAAACCTAATAATAATAATCTAATCAAATTCACATACCTTTCCAATGGCATTCCTGCACTCCTGAGACTGGCAAGCATTTGTGAGCACTTGAAAGGCAAGTCTGAGAATGGCTGGTTCATACACACTGTTCACTAGATTCATCTCCTTGTGCACAAGGCTCACAATAGCATGTAGAAGCGACATTGTATTTGGTGTCTTCCGCAGTCCTACCCCAGGTACTGTTGTCGTGAGAACCAATGTTAAGGAAGCTACAACAAACCATGCATTGGCAAAAGTCACTAATACAAATATCCAAGTATATTAATAACATAAAAGTGATGAACACTTGATAAAAACACTTAGTTATGATAGTGGTTAAAAACAATAAAAAACACATAACACAAGACGTTTCAGCCCGCCCTCCAGGCCTTCCTCAGTCAGACTGATTATATGGATCACTTCTTTCACAAACTGTCGTGTTGTTCAACTGTTGTTGTAGTTGTTGTTGTTGTTCGTCGTTGCTTGTATTGTCCTCAAGTTCACGTTCTCTGTATCTGTTGCTTCTATAGTGTTCCTGTATCCACGCGTTGGGAATGTTAAGGTCATTTTCACATCGTTCAACAGTTGAACAACACGACCGTTTGTGAAAGAAGTGATCCATATAATCAGTCTGACTGAGGAAGGCCTGGAGGGCGGGCTGAAACGTCTTGTGTTATGTGTTTTTTATTGTTTTTAACCGATCTTTTAACCACTATCATAACTAAGTGTTTTTATCAAGTGTTCATCACTTTTATGTTATTGAGATTTTAGTGGAAAGTAGGACCACGCATTTTATCTTTTACTATGGATCCAAGTATATTAATACTTGAAATGGAGATTTAACATACATAACTTCACTATATAAATTTCCTATAAATGTTATGATTCACTAATACAGTTCAACAGAGGTAATACAGCCTACTTCTTCAATCATAAGCATTGCTATGGGGTGTGCTGAGTCTGCCCAGGTACACCCTGACGACCCTCCAAAACTCTTATAGCGACTGGCACTTTCAATTAATTTTAAATTATTTATTCATTTAAGAAACACACAGTGGATTTATATGTTTTCATGCTGTGTGTTTCTTCATTATCATTTTATATGAAGCATAATGCGCTACTCCAATATGAAGGCACCAGGAGAGAAACACGATCTCAACAATGGGTGTAATTTTTACATTAGGAACTGAATTATGTGCAAGAAGGGTTTCGTTGTGTCAAATCAGAATGATTTTAATACAATAAAATGATGCATTAAATATTTCTTTGAGATTTAGTGCCTGTGCTAAGATTTACCATGATAATGATGGTAACAAGGTTCATTTCCATTAGTAATCAGAATTTTAAAAGTTTTATATTCAAATATGTTTTCTTGCGAACTGTAATTTTATGTTCATAATCAAATAGTAAAATAATATGATATTCCATTCATACAACACAGTAATGTTTTGGGTTATTTTTTGCAATTTTCTATATTATGGTACTTACATAAATTCCTCTAAAAAATTAAATCAACATTTGCAGCATGTTAGCTTTGATATTCCTTTTACGAATTTTTGTGTATAAAACAGTGAGGTTTATAATGTTAGGCACACCCTGGCATAAAAGTCCATCTACAATGTCTTCAATGCTTAAGGATAGGAAGAAATAAGCTGGGGACTGGACTAAGTTTCATAAGAGCAAACTGAGAAAAAAATCTAGTTTTCGTATTATCCCAATCTATTGCTTAAAGATGAATCAAGCTGAGAAAATATATCCAAATCTATTGCTTAAAGATGAATCAAGTTAAGAAAAAATCTAGTTTTTGTACTATCCCAATACATTGCTTAAAGATGAATCAAGTTGAGAAAAGAAAAGCCACTAAATAACAGCAGAGTTAGCTGCCAAAAGCTTGGAACCAATTCTCCTACTCACCTCGTTGTAAGCCTGAGAAACCATTAGCCATGATCAGTATTTGCCTGGTCAGAATCTGGCAAATGCCACATGTGTGGGGAGGTCACAATTATATGCTCACCTGAAACTGATGATGATGTGAAAGTGATAAGCATTTTCAATGCTTCCTCCAGAAGAGTGGACATTGCACAGCACCATACCCACAGCTTATGTACCAAGTCAGCAAGACCTAGCTGTGCTGCAACCTCCTTTACTTTCATGTCATGGTTGAGAAAACTGGTGAGCATCCCGAAAAGTGTACTCACTTCCTTCAGCACAGGACACACCTGTATACACAAAAAGAGGTCAAAACTGTACAATTTCCTTGATACCAATAACATTTCAATATTAGGTTAAGAGAACTTGAGTTTGGGAACTGAAATATTCACACTAAATTCACTATTTGGTATGTTGACCTTAGTATGAGGGCCATTCAATAATTAAAGAGACAAACTGGCCTGGAGAAAAAACCGTTTATTTTTTTACAAAACTATACTTTTCCTACTTTTCAACATAATCCCCATCAACATTTATGCACTTGTCCCAACGGGTTAACTTACTAGCTTTCTTTATACCAGCTGCTAAGAACTCTTTGTCTTGGTGTCGGAGCCAATTTCCCACAAATTTCTTGACATCCTCGTTATCCTGGAACTTCTTCCCATGTAATGCCTCCTTCAGTGGACCAAACAATTCGAGTTTCAAGTAAGGAAGTTGCAACTTCAACAGGCCGGCCAGAATGGTGTTCGTCAGTCACTGATTCTCGACCACTTTTGAACTGTTCTATCCACTTGTAAAAATTTCCACGGTGCATACAACTTTCACCATACACTTTAGTCATTCTAGAGTATATAGCTGGTTTTTCACCTTCAGCAATAAAAAAACAAATCACAGAACATTGTTCAAACAATGTGGAATTTTCAAGAAGACCCGACATCGTTGAACTTAATTTTGAGGTTATAAACAGAGCAATGTTGATCCATCAGCTGATTAGAACTCATCCCAGTGATGCCAACTTAAAATCCTAAATGTATCAAACTTGTACTACCAACCGACTTTTCCCCAGATCAATTTGTCTCTTTGATTATTGAATGACCCTCGTATGTTTCAGAGGGTATCCCCTCCATTGCCAAATGATTCTGACTGGCCATCTGGTAGCAGGTGGATAAACTTGTTGATTAATGTTCCTTGGATGCCCACTGTGGTGTAAAACTATAAAAGCTTTTCACTTTTCTGTTTTCTTTGCATGAATCTTTTCTCCCAGATTATGAGCTCTAACAGTTTTTTAACTTAATCTTATTTCATCTCCGACTTCATGGATTTCTTTTAAAAAAATGAGTTGCTAAACAAACAGATAGACAGAATGCAGACAAACAAACAAACAAACAAACAGAAAAGTCAGCTTTAACAACTCATTTCTGGGAAGAAAGCTATGAAATCAGAGTTGAAATATGATTACTAAAACAAATTCAAAACCCATTAGAGCTCACAACAGTCTTGGGAGAAACATTCATTCAAAATAACCGTGAAAATCTTTTAATCTTTAACCCCACAAATTTTCAGTATTAGTGTGTGTCACAAAAAATCATTTGAAAACGTGTGCTAAAAGCTTATTCATAATCACCATCAATTTTTAAAACTGGTAAATCTACTAAATGGTGCTAATAAGCTCCTCATTATTTCATTGTCCAGCAATAACAAAAAAATACTCACTCGTTTCTTGTCACTTGTTCTTCGAAGAATGTCTGCAGACTCCAGGCTGAGCTTCACATGAATCTCTCGCAATTGTATAATAATAGCATCAAGCAGTCCACCTTTCAAAGCAGTCTGTTTTGCAGTTCTAGATACTGCTAACAAATTTGTAAGAGTGCCTATCACTAACGTCTTGTTTCTTTTGTCTCCAGACAAGTGTTGCACACTGAATATCTCGTACAGGCGCAGCAGATCACGACACAATTCTGCACCAAACACCGTATCACATGAATCTGATGATGCATTGCTTGAGTGCTTCGAAGAATCGATGTTTGAATAATTTGAATTAGTCAAAGATTCCTTGGAGGTGGCAGATAGGGGGATACAACTGCACATATTTTCATAAGACGATGGTCTTCTTTCTGAAGATGTGAGTTTATTATCTCGATTTGAGTCTTCACTTGTGTAAATGTTCTCGAGGTTACAAAGATCTCCAAGAGGAGGCACTAAAGCTTTCTGATTCTTTGAGACTATGTCTTCCTCTTCTTCTACTGCTTCTTCAGCTGTGCCGTCAAGTAGATTCTGCAGTGATCTGGAAGCTGGCTGCACTTGTGATTCAAATGATAGAAGACACATCAGAGAAGTGAGGGCAGAATAGCATAGACTGGACTGCAGATCATCTCGAATTGACATTAGAACTGTGGCGATGTATGATCCTTGTCCACATCTATACAAGGCATCACGCACCACTTCAAAGCCTTGTTTTCCAGACAGCAATGCTGTGAGCAAATGGAACACTGATGTCCATAGTTGATTCCTCAGGAACACCAGTTGGGAAGTTTGTGACACTACAAAAAAGGATCAACATCATAACAGGGAATAGAAAATCTGTAACTGCAAACTTTGCTACTTGTAAACAAAATAACTGGAAGTTTATCAAGAAGTGGCAGTACAGTTGCATTGTATGTACGTAGATTTTGTATATGACAAGATGATATCAAACTTACAGTATGCAGTAGAATCCAGCAGAGCAAGCAACGAGTGCACACAGTCATATGTTTGCAGCAGGTTGTAGTGACAATCCTCACTTGCTGATACACATTTTGACAACACCGAGCATATACCTGCCTGCATCTCCAGCAAATCTGTGTAGAGCAGGATGTTACTTGGTGAAGTATCTCTCAAGAGGTGTACTGGTATTTCAGTTATTAAGCACCTGCACAAGAAACAGCAAGACTGAGTTATTGGCTGGTCCCGTCTTTTATTTTGTACCGACAATACATAGTGTTCCTGCCATTAACAACTTTTAAAAAGTTGTATTTTCTGCCATTTAACTTACATACTTTCCCCTTTGGCAGTATTGATTTTCAATTAATAACTTTATTATTATTTTATAATTTTATTATACTCTATTTATTTTTATATTGTATTCTCTATTGTTGATTCTATAATGTGTATAATGATTTTTGATGGTATCACGGAAGTAAATAAAAACAGTAGAAAACACATTTCTTTGCAAGAAAAGTCTGAAATTCGATGTCGTATTGATTTACACGTGTTCAGTTTGCGAAAGAGCTTGTTGCACTCTCTCCCTCAACTTTTAATACCATCTGCATCTATTGAATAGTCAGAGCAATTATTTGTTCATTTAAAATGTGTGATGCTACAAGGAGAAACATTATACGAAAAAATTTGGTAAAATCCCTATGTCTAATAACCTGGAGGGTGCACATTAGTTTTTGAATGGTACATAATTTGTTTCTTTCATCAATCTTCAAAATCTCAATATTACAAAACAATACATGTATGTGAAAAAGTTTGTGCAACATATTTTACATCATATTTTAAATAGGCAATATAAGTGTATAGGTACCTATTAATTTTGCAATATATAGCATTACAGTTTTTACACTTCCTGCCATTTAAACTTTTTTGCATCAATCCCTTGAAAAGTGTAAAAAGGTTGTACTGTAGTTGCTTTTGTATTTGCATGTTCTATGTTAAACACAAATTTTTTGACATATCTGGTACGGCTTTTTTAGCATTTTTGTCTCTTTAACAGCATATTTATTCACTTTTAGTGTATTTTAGATCAATTTATGCAAAAACTCCCAATAATAATAGTATAAGCATTTCTTTTCCTGTGATATTTTCAGTATTTATTTTTGCCATTAAAATCCTACTTTGTAAATATTTTGTAAATACGGTATTCTAATCTTTTATTTTCCCCTGCATTTTACTTATTTTCCACTCCTATGTAACGATCCAGTCCAGCCACTCCTTTAATATATTCAATAAAGAAGCTACACATTTCACAAGTGATATTTGTAACACAAGGATAAAGATCTGCACTTTTTAACAAAAAACATTACTATATACTATATTTTACAATTGTCAGCTGCAGTGGTCTGGAGGTAGCGTGCCCGCCTCTAGATCCGAAGGTCACGGGATCAAACCCGGCCGCAGTCAATGGGTTTTTCAGGACATAAAAAAATCCTGGGCACGGAGTCCTCCGGGAGGGACTTTAAGCTGGGGGGCCCATGTCATAGATTTACAGCACGTAAAAGAACTCCAAGCCTAAATTAGAGCCTCTGGACAAAATTTCTCGGCCCTTTCACGTCCAAGTAATACCTTTGTTTCCGGAGGGGGGTTAAGGGGCGATGGGCTTACCACCTGTCCCTCTGCCCTCTCTAGGAAAATAAGTGCACCAAATTCACATCCGTAAACAGAAACCTCCACTTGGAGGCCCTTTGCCCCAACATGGGAGCATAGGATTCGAGAGGTGTACTGCTATTGAACAGGCCATCCACGCAAAGGTTGGTATTTCTCCCTATCTTCCTTTCAGACTCATAGTAGGTATACCAGAGTAGGCCATGTTCACTATTGATATGCGTCTGTTTTCTATTGTTGATGTGTTTAAGGCATCTAATAATTTTAACTGACATTCAATTTTAAAGAATAGTGGTGATGACTCATGGTAAAAAAGCGAGGAGTTCTCTGGTAAACATTTTCAACATCTTCTGTAAATAGGTGTTTGTGTCTCTTTTATTTCTTAGTTCATAAATTATTGTGCAGAACATTATAGCCATATAGTCCAGTCAAAAAACCTCAAAAAATGACCCAACCTCTAAAAAAATCCGAAAGTTTTGAAACTTTGTACACTTATTTAAAGGTACCTAGGGATGAATATACCAAAAGTCCTCATGAATATGAGGCGAGCTCTAGCAGCAATAAGCGAAAACAGGGCACTTTTTTTGGTTTTTCGTTAATATCTCGAGAACCGTTGGTCTGAGGTAAAAGTTGATCATATACATAATTAAAGCTTATTAAATTTGCACAAAAATGATTATGCACCCTTTTCTTATATTCCTAATGTTTACCGAATTATAGGGCGCTAAAGGATAGCTTTTTTTCTAAAACCGTCGAGGAGCGCGCGATATGAAAAACCTCAAAAGATGACCCAACCTCCTAAAAAATCCGAAAGTTTTGAAACTTTGTACACTTATTTAAAGGTACCTAGGGATGAATATACCAAAAGTCCTCATGAATATGAGGCGAGCTCTGGCGGCAATAAGCGAAAACAGGGCACATCTTTTGGTTTTTTCGAGGAGCGCACAATGGTGCAAATTAAAGTAGGTACCTACCGTACTATTTCACCATTTTGATCGTCCAAACAGCACTCGTGAAATCCTTCACTTATGACAAAGTAGCAATAGTCGGTGAAGATGTAGATCTTATTATTCTCCTCATGGTCTTAACTCCGACTGAACAAAACATATTATTTGTGAAACCAAGCCATGGCAAAGTAGGAAGGAAAGTATATTCAAGCCAGCAATTGCAAACTTTGGGAATGAAGGACAGCATACTTCTTGTGCATGCGTTCAGCGGATGCGATACGACTTCGGCTGCATATCGAAATGGGAAACTTTCTTGTTTCAAATTGTTCAAGAAGGAAGCTGTACTGCAAGGTGTTGCTGATATATTTAACAGCCCAAGTTCATCCCGTGAGGCTGTAGCTGCTGCTGGAAACAAAAATATTCCTGGCATTGTACAATGCACCCAGGAAGAAAACCTCTCTTAACATGCACCGCTACAATGCTTTCACCAAATCTGTAGCCAATGCTAAACCCAACCTTTCTGCTCTGCCGCCCACAGAAGGAGCAGGAAGACAACACATATTTCGAGTGTACCACCAAATTCAATTTTGGCTTGGGAATGAACTTCCTCCTGTGCAGTGGGGTTGGAAGTTGGAAAGCGATCGGCTGATCCCTTTGACAACAGAGAATCCAGCAGCACCTGAAGCTGTCCTCAACCTCATTTGTTGCAAATGTACAGGTGGATGTGGGAACAGAATGTGGCTGTCGAAAGTCAGGAATAATGTGTACAAGCATTTGTCACAACTGCCATGGCGAATGCTTGAATGGTGTTACTTCCACCCTCGAAGAAGACTTTGATGACCCTGATAATCCCGATGAAGAAACAGACCATTCAGTGCAAAGAACAAACACTGAACATGAAGATGAAGATGAAGATCATGGTACATGAAGATCAAAACATGAAGATCAAACCACTGTGCTTGCTGGACGCTTAACCAGAAGTCAGGTAAGATTGCACATTTGTATTTTTTTGTTATTCATTTACCTTGCAATAGTATACATAAATCGGGCGTCATGTTCATACGTTGTTTTACTGCTCGCTTACCTACTTTCTTTTACCTGTATGTTCTTATCTGTATAATGGTTCTCTCACATCATCATATCATGGATAGTTACTGTCTGGCAGCGAGCTGAAGGTCGAGCTAGCGTTCCCCCACTACCTTACCATGCGCTTGCATTTACTGTTTATGTCTTTCCCCCACTATGCCACCAGCTTGGCCTTCCACTCACCGCTAGACAGTAACTAAACAACATAATAACTAAACATCATGAACAGGGAAACTAATCTTGGAACCAGCAGGTGAATGTAAAAACAAAAGTGTGAAACTAGGGACAAATGTGGGTGAAGAAAAATCTAGGCCTAAAAACAGAACATTGTGTAATCAGACTGACAACTGGCTCATGCACTTAAATTCTCAAGGAATATTTTGGAAAATAAATGACTTGAACTTACTAATAGATGACTTTGAAAACAAGAACGTAGAAATCATCTGTTTAAACGAACATTGGCTAAAGCATGATGAAACAAATGCATTAAACAAACTCAAAGGTTTCTCCCTAGCAGATCATTACAGTAGAAGAGAGTCAGCACATGGTGGTTCATGTATTCTAGTGCGGGATCACATTCTTGCAGTCTCAAAACCTAGAAACGATTTAAAAACCTTAAGTGAAGATAACTTCTTTGAACTTTCAGCCATTGAAATTAAGAATCAAAACATGATAGTGATCTCAATATACAGGGTACCCTACTACTACACTCTTAAGCCATTCCTTAAAAATCTAGAACTGTTGATGAATAAATTACAATGCGACCAAAAAAAGAAAATCATAATAACAATGGACAGTAATATTGACCTCTACAAGACAAACTTAATCACAGACTTGGAAGACAATGTAACAAATAACACTTCAGACACAAATCACACTAACAACAACATGATAAATACGTACATTAACATAGTGCAGACTCACGGGTTTAAATTCATACATACTCAGCCAACAAGAGTTACAAGTACTTCAAGATCATGTATAGATCACATATTAACCAATAAGGTATATGGACAGGAGGAGTACTTAGTTCAGGAAACAGGCTTCTCTGATCATAAGGCAGTCCTCGCTAGACTGCCGAAAAAACCACATAAGAATCAACAAAATAGGAAAGGGTGCAGGCGAGTTTACAACTCGGAAAATATTTCAAAATTTAAAAATAAACTAAGCAAAACAGACTGGTTGTTCAACCCCTCAAACTCCGTAGACACAAACTACAACATTTTTCTTAGGGAACTTCTAAACTGCTTTAATGAATGCTTTCCAAAAATCACAGCCTCACGTTTCCTTAAAAAGTATTCATTAGACTGGTGCTCAAAAGGCATAAAAATATCCAGCGCAAGGAAAAGAATTCTACATACAATCTACCAGACTACCAAGGATCCTAACTTCATTCAATATTACAAAGCATACTCAAAAATATATAAGCGCATTATTAAAAAAGCTAAACAAAAGGCCATTGAAAACTATATTAGGAATGCTGAACACAAAAACAAGGCAACATGGAGAATAATAAAGGGGGAACTAGGAGTAAGTGACAGCACTAACCTTCGTAATTTAGATACAGTTGATAACAGAACAATTGAATCATTAAATAATTATTTCATTAATATTGGGAAAAAAATCAGAGAAGAACCTCCAACAATTCTTGGCTCCATGACTGAACTTTATAAAAACAACTGCCTCATGCTAACACCACTGTTTAACTTTGCTAGTGTCTCCCCTGATGAAATTAAAAAAGTAATAACAAACCTAAAAGGTAAAACTTCCAAGGGTTGGGATGAATTACCCACATTCATCATTAAAGAAATAAAACATGAAATAAGTGAGCCGTTTACCCATATAATTAATCAATCACTGTCTACGGGTATCTTTCCTGAAAGAATGAAGTACGCCACAGTTACACCAATCCATAAAGGTGGAAATGATGAATTTAAAAACTATAGGCCAATATCAATTCTTCCTACTCTCTCCATCGTATTTGAAAAGATTATACATCACCAGCTCGTCTCATATCTAGAACACTTCGGCAAACTCCATGCTTCCCAACATGGTTTTAGAGCAAACAGGTCAACCATATCTGCTCTTACTAACCTCATCAATGAGGCTTCTCATATGATAGATGAAAAAAATTACACAGCTGCTTTAATCTGTGACAACTCAAAAGCTTTTGACTGCGTTAGTCATGACATACTGCTAAAAAAACTTGAATTTTATGGTATAAGGAACATTGCTCTTCGCTGGTTTGAAAACTATCTCACAAATCGTAAACAGAAAGTAATCTTAAATAATCCAGCAGGTACCGTGCAGTCAAACTGGAACCAAATAAAAACTGGAGTCCCGCAAGGTAGTGTCCTAGGACCTCTTCTCTACATAATATACACTAATGATCTGCCAAACTGCGTGAAAGATAAAATAATAATGTATGCAGACGATACGTCAGTCTTACTAAAAGAGAAAAGCGAGGATAAATTGTCACTCAACACAACGGAAACTCTAACTACATTAAAGAAATGGTTTACCAACAACGGACTAAAACTAAATACTACAAAAACATCCATCATGCAATTCAGCACTCAAGGTAAAGGACATGAAAACAACCCTCCAAACAACACAGTAAACCACACACACACTGCAAAAATTTTAGGTGTCTACGTAAATAACCAATTAAAATGGGATGACCACATACACTATATCAGAAAAAAATTAAATAGTGCCTGTTTCAACATGCGCTGTTTATCGCAAATTACTAACCTTGAGACTAGAAAACTTGCATATTTTAGTTATTTCCATTCCGTAATGTCATACGGTATTATTCTGTGGGGAGGCGCGACAGGATGGGAAACAATTTTTAAAGCTCAGAAAAAAATAATCCGCATAATAACACAGGTAGATCCAAAAGAATCATGTAGAACTTTATTCAAAAAATTAAAGATATTAACTCAACCGTCACAATACCTATATGAACTTAACAAGTACATACATGCAAATTTTGATGATATATATAAATCACAAAACCAGCACTGTCATGAAACCAGAACAAAAAATAAAATAAAACCTCCCATGCACAGACTGAAATTATATGAAAAAAGTCCACTGTATGCTGGTATTAAGGCCTATAACAAACTGCCTGACATGATCAGGGACATTACAGAATTAAATTTATTTAATAAGAAAGTGAAGACCCTACTCTTAGATAAGGCATACTACTCAGTTGCCGAATACATGGCAGACAACTTACAACTGGTAGTGTAGTGTACCCTGAGGATGATGTCACTATTCAAACAATTTGTAATTATTACTATTACTATTGTATTTCCTTTTCTTTTCTTTTCTTGTATTATACATTTCCTTTTTCTTTTCTAGTGTTATACATTTGCTTTTCTTTTCTAGTGTTATATATTCTAATCTGACGAGTCATCTGTTTACTTGAGCAATGCTCAACCAACTGTAAGCGTTTATGACAATAAAGTATCTTATCTTATCTTATCTTACCTCTTCTTACTGTGTTTCAGGCAGCAAGTTCAGAAGCTGACCAAGATGAGCAGATTGCAAGGCCTTCTACCAAGAAGCGATCAAGAGTTGATTGATTTTTGTGTACACAATTTTCCTTGGAATATCCTCAGCTTTTTTTTCACGTATTTCATTGTTTAATATATATCATGTCTTCCTTTTTATACAAAGCTGTGAAGTTTATCTCCTCAATCATCCTTGGTATCCAAAAAAAAATTGGTAAACCATTGTCAAACATTATCAGAAATTCCATATCGTACCGTGCTAGCGTGGTTTTTCAAAAAACGCTATCCTTTAGCGGCATATAACTCGGTAACCATTGGGACTACAATAAAAGTGTATATAATAATTTTTGTTGCAAATTTAATAAGCTCCAATTATGTATATAGCAAACTTTTACCTCTCACCAACGGTTCTCGAGGTATTAACAAAAAACAAAAAACGTGCCCTGTTTTCGCTAATTGCCGCTAGAGCTCGCCTCATATTCATGAGGACTTTTGGTATATTCATCCCTAGGTACCTTTAAATAAGTGTGCAAAGTTTCAAAACTTTCGGATTTTTTATGAGGTTAAACCTTGTTTTGACTGGACTAATAGGCTAGTGCTGCCAGCTGAATCCTGTTTCTTAGCAGATTCTCGCCTGCACAAACACTGCAGAGCAACTTCTTGATGGCACTCCATATAAAATTGAAATAAATACAAGAATCCCAGAATAAACCTAGTAACCCTTTCACTGTTATAATCGTATATATGCATCAGCTCACACCACTGCTGGCTGAGCTATTGATTCATATATATGATGCACCACTTTGCATGTAAATAGATGATAGAAATTTTCCGTAAGAATGATTCAAAGTGAGTTAGCATATAGTGTCATCTGATGTCTAAATCATGACTATGCACTCTGCATTCAACTGCGTTACAACCCTATTGTGTTGTGATGTCATACAGGCAACCTGGGGTTGCATAAATCAGTCTAAATTTCAAGAAACAAATGCTGTGTTTTTGTTTTGGACGAAAATGACAAGTTATTTGCAATTGTTTGTCTATTTATGATTACAACAGAAATTACAAATTAATTCAGCACCACCAGTTAGCACAGTGAATAATATGTTAGCAGTGAAAGGGTTAAAAGTATATATATTTAATTTTTAATTTTTTGGCCTTCATAGGACCACTTTAGTCAGGTTTCTGGTTGAGGTTTTTCTTCTTTTTGTCAGCCCAGTACTTCTTCATCCTTTCTGACCGCAATTTTCTTTCTGCTTCTGGAACTACTCTTCCTATTCTCTGTTTGTTGATTTTCATCTGTAGTGTAGTGTGTTTGTCTTTCAATATCTTGAGTGTGTCTGTCTTGTATATATATATATATTTTTTTAAATATCTTCTTCATTTTGAGATTTAAAGGTAATATAATTTGTCAGGAAATACTCACTTGAACAGTACCCTCACCAATCCAAATTTGTGAATATGGTATGCTGTATCATCAGGGCTTAGCAGAAATAAGTTGACAAGGAGCCAGCATATAGCCTTTACCAGCCCAGGAGTCGATCTTACATACGGCTCCAGCTCATAACTGCTCTCAGTGCCTGCAACATTGATTCATTATCATGAATACAGAGAACTAAAAAATGGAAATACTAATCTTTCCACAGATTATATTTGTTGATATTACATAAGAATAGTTAGAAGAAAAATTCCTCTGAGATCGGGACTCAAACACGTTACTTTCAGCTAACCTTGCTGACCAATTGAAATAATCAAAGTTCATGACACAGTGACAGATGGAATCTTTCTCTCTTGAATTTTATTATTAGTTGACTTTCAATCATGTATAAATACTTTGTAGTGATTTGTGTCAGAATAATGTCAACAGATACAAAACAAAATAGAATATGTATTACTAATAGATCTACGAACAATAGACTTTGGATCCAAAAACAAATCTAAGCTCTGCTTTTGAAAAGGAATAAAAAATAAATAAAAACCCTTGCACAGACATAATTTTTAATGACTTCAAGAAACATTCATGTCAAATAAGAGAGAAGAGAATTGAACAATGTGTTTAGTAGTAACTATGAGGCATGTCCAGAAACTAAGTTTCCCTGGGACTGTTTACAGAAACAAAACGCAATTCATGGAAATATTTATTGTAACATATACAGCAAGTGTTCAGCAACATTTTTTACAAATTCATCATGGAACAATGTTTGTTATACCACGGGACCAACTTTTGAATATCTGTATCTTAGAAATCTGTCGCTTGCAATTTGAACCACAGTGTGACAGTCTGTCATTTCTTGAGGTGTAGGAAAAGATGGATATCACTGGGAGCAAGGTCCGGGCTGTAGGGTGGATGTTTAAACTCTTCGCAGTCGAACTTCTGTGGGAGACTTGCTGGGAGGTGTTTAAAAATCCACTCTACAGCCCGAATCTTGTTCCCAGTTATTTTCATCTTTTCCTACACCTAAAAAAATGACAGAGAATGAAAGAGGCAGAGATGGTTGTCACACAGTGGTTCAAATCCCAGGCAGCAGACTTCTACGACGCAAGCATTAAAAAGTTGGTCACACAATATGGCAAATGTCTCAATTCCAGTGGCGAATATGTTGAAAAATAGCTGAACAGTTGCTGTATCTGTTGCAATAAATATTTCCATGAAATTGTGTTTTGTTTCTGTAAACAGTCCCAGGGAAACTTACTTTCTGGATTCACCTCGTACATAACACACAAATTTAGAGACAAACAGATGAAATGCTGGACAGTCTAGTTAAAACAGGATCTTGCTTCGCTAAGTCAAACATCTTCATACAAAGTATTTTGAATGATTCTTACATGCCTCTGTGACAAGTCTAACACTACCTCATCTTTAATCACTAGGATCTATGCATGACTGGAACCAATTAAGTATCTTGCCAGCAAATTTATTATTATCAATCAGTCTTAATCTTAATTCCTAAATTTTCTAATCCATTTCACTCTAACTCTTCCTAAATACCCTCCCATTTTCACTGTTTTGATTGCTCTCCTGAACTATAATATCTTAATGGCTAACATCTCACATGCTAACTATCCCACTTTTGCTTCCCAGATTTCCTTTTCAATGTTTAAACTTTTCACATTCTTTTAGGTAAGTGTAATATTCCTACCTCTTTGCTGCACACAGCATTATCTTATTCGTTGCCATTCTTTAAATCTTTTAGGGATATCACTCCAGTTCTAAACCATGCGTATCCCTCTCATCCGAGTTTATCACAGTACTCCACATATCTCTTCCTCATAAAGTCTTCATTAACCTTTATTTGCAAAGTTCGACTACACCTCTTGTTTTTCAATGTCCTGCATTCTTATTCTTACTACCTTCCAAAAACCCGGCTATTACCTTCTCCTCGTCAAATATCCACCACTCCATTTCTTGCAGCAGTTAAAAAAACTGTTTCATTTAATGTATTTCTTACATTATGAATGAGAATATTATAGGAGAAAAATTCCTCTGGCATTGGGATTTGAACCCAGGAACTTTGGCTATCCATGCCACTGCCAACTGAGCTAAGCCAGAGTTCACTTCACAGCAGCAGATGCAACCTCTCTCCTTGACTGATTGCCCTTGACTGAAAGACAAGTTGTCATATGCAGTACAGTGAGGCACACTAATTAGTGATTTTTGTGACCGGGCTTCCACTGTTATAGTACAGTAATATTCAAGATAGAAATATAAGCATTCTCATGTAATGTTCAACAGAGACAATAATCTGTGGTTCATGAATGCATACATACATTATGAATTAGTTTTAGTCCAAATAAAAGTGTGAATTCCCATACCTGAGAAACAATGTTCTGTGGTTTCACGAATTCATATCTACACCTTTCCACGTTGGGCCTATTCTGTCAGAAAGTGCTACTCTTGGATGTTTCAAAGAGGTAGATGTCTGGTTTACAATGTTTAAAAGGATAAAGAACCCTTACTACTTCAAGAAAGCACCAAAGTCCATACTAACCTTCTTGCTCACTAGATGGTGTGCTACCCACAATTCTGTCATCCATGGGTGATCCATCTCTGGAAGATGAAAGTTGAGATGGGAGAGCATGTGTAAAGCCAATATAAAAGCGAGACAAGGTGATGGCAATCTTAGCATAGAAGTTACACCGAGCTAGCAGTGATAGTAGAGCTTGCACTCCTGTCACAGGTTCCTGGTCACAAACAAACATATCACTCAGAGAAGACCGACTTCTTGTACAAAAGTGTGGGTAAGGCAAGACATTATTAAATATACAATTAAAAGGTAGTGATAAATGCTAACATTTAATGTACCAGTATGAATTTTGAATAACATAGATTTCTTTATAAAAAAAAGAAAATAAGAGACATCAATCATTTGTTACAAATATGTTCATTCCTCAATTATAGCATGTATATCACAATATACACTCGTAATTTTGACTTCAAACATAAATTGAAGAAATCATTACATGCGATATACTTTCAAACCCATGAAGACATGGCTACAGCAATGATACTGTACTTGGAAAACTTCTTCAAAGAGATTCGTATACGTAATTACATACTGTAATTAGAGGATTAAACGTTTTTTCATATAAACTTTGAATCCCCTTCTTACCTCTTTTTGTTTATAAACCCTTCAGGTGTTCAAATTTGGGAAATGCTTAAACACGTGTTTCAATATATGTTGTAGAGTATTTTCTCTAAATTTCAAGAAAACCCAGCCAAAAAGTGTTTTTCCAATACAAAATTCTATACTTCCTTTTCATCCCCTTAGGGATTTAAAAAAAATAAAAAATAAATGTGTCTAATTATTTATGTTTTGGAGTACTTTTACACATTTTAAGTCAATAGACCAATTAAAAATGTTTCGCCATATAAACGTTTAACCCCCTTATGAACTCTTTAGAGGTTGAATTTTGAAAAATCCCTTCTTTGTGACTGTCTAAATTATGAAATAAAACTACTGACCGAATGTCATGTTTGTAGCTTCAGTGGTTTCGGTTCAGTGATGAAGAATCAGTCAGGACAAGTCATTTTATATATTGTGGGATTTATATATATATAGGCTATATTTTGTTTTTTTTTTTTAACTAAACAGGATAATAAGAATAATAGTTTTATTTGTTTCAACGCACCAAACATGGGAGAGTTTTGAAATAACTGATAAATCATACCTGTGAAGAGTCTACTGGTGCATGGCACAAAGCAGAGGTTGACACATTGTGACTGCTTAAATTGGCAAGCAATGTTGCAGCTTGCTCTCTCACCATGCTCGCCTCTTCATGTTCCAGTAGGAAGCTGTAGATAACAAATATTTCACCTTATACTCAAATCCAATAAACAGATATTTTAAAAACTTACACTTAAACCAAAAGTGAAAAAAGTATGCTAAAATTACAATTTTACTATATTCTTCAATATGCGCAACAAATATAAACATGCAATTATTTGAAATTCCAAGATTAACTAATTTCTTTTATGTGCCAATAGAAATAAAAATTACAAAAATAATTAAAATGACCATCTATCCCTATTAGTACTACCAACCAGTGGCACAATATTGATACTTATGCCACTCATGCTCATAGTGATATAATAAACAATTCAAACTTTGCTGTTTCCATGGTTATAGTTCTCCAGGAAATCCAGCTTACTTCATGGGTGAATATTTTTAGGATTTCTTCATCTCTAAATATAACAGGAAGCCCCAGTACTATGTTACATACGTGGTTGCACACCTAGCCAGGTATGTAACCAGGTATCTCTCATACCTGGAGGTGCCTGTTGTATTCAGATCAACGTTCTAGTTCTGCTTGGTGACCTACGGCTGCCTGCACTCTCTAAATATAACAGGAAACTCCAGTACTATGTTACATACGTGGTTGCACACCTAGCTAGGTATGTAACCAGGTATCTCTCATACCTGGAGGTGCCTGTTGTATTCAGATCAACGTTCCAGTTCTGCTTGGTGACCTACGGCTGCCTGCACTCTTTAAATATAACAGGAAACTCCAGTACTATGTTTCATACGTGGTTGCACACCTACCTAGGTATGCAACCAGGTATCTTGCATACCTAGAGATACCTGTTATATTCAGATCAACGTTCCAGTTCTGCTTGGTGACCTACGGCTGCCTGCACTCTCTAAATATAACAGGAAACTCCAGTACTATGTTACATACGTGGTTGCACACCTAGCTAGGTACGTAACCAGGTATCTCTCATACCTGGAGGTGCCTGTTGTATTCAGATCAACGTTCCAGTTCTGCTTGGTGACCTACGGCTGCCTGCACTCTTTAAATATAACAGGAAACTCCAGTACTATGTTTCATACGTGGTTGCACACCTACCTAGGTATGCAACCAGGTATCTTGCATACCTAGAGATACCTGTTATATTCAGATCAACGTTCCAGTTCTGCTTGGTGACCTACGGCTGCCTACACTCTCTAAATATAACAGGAAACTCCAGTACTATGTTTTATACGTGGTTGCACACCTACCTAGGTATGCAACCAGGTATCTTGCATACCTAGAGATACCTGTTATATTCAGATCAACGTTCCAGTTCTGCTTGGTGACCTACGACTGCCTGCATTCTCTAAATACAACAGGAAACTAAGTAAGTTCCATTTTTGGTGCATTATTAGAGGTGCCTTTCGTATTCAGAGGTTCTAGTTTATTCTGATTTTGGTTTATTTATTTTGGTTTGAATTTTGCTAATTTTTAATTTTTTCATTTAACAGGTTAATGTTGTACTCAGTGTAAGAAGAGAACATCCATCCATATGAAGACACAGAAGAGAATATGAAGATTACATCTCAGTGTGAATGTAAGTAATCTGTATATTATGTGTGAAAAATGAGTCGCTCATTTAATAGCACTTAATATACATATCCCTGTAACCATTGAGAGAGATTTAACAATAATGCACTTATATTAACACACATACTTCAGTTGTACGTAACAAGTGAAGCAGTGTTAACATATAGTGCATTATTGTTAATGTATCAGAGTGGAGTAATATATTTTTTTTATGTGCTGGGTTGTTTGTTGCTGAAATGAGTAATACAAACCCAGCCACAATGAGCCAGGGGCGCCTGGTGATACCCGTCCTCACAGAGCACATCTGTGGGGCTTAATGCAGCTTATTTCTTGGTGTTTAAATATTTAAATAACAAGAATTAAGCTGGGGGACTGGATGCAGTATTAATCAATTCAGCAGAAGGAGCAAGTTTTATTCTCCACACTTAAAAAAAAAGTTTCAATGAATTTCTATCTTACACAATTACATGTACTATTTTAAAACTTCTATCAATATTTTATCCATATTTTCAGTTGGAGTACGTTGAAGATGAAAATGAATTTTTCAAAACAATTGTCCAGGTCAGTTTTATAATTTCAATGAAGTTCTACGTATAAAATCTCCTCACTTATCTAATATAAAACTTGAGCTGGTGTTTCCATGTACGAAGTGCAACCAGAAAGTAAGTTTCCCTGGGACTGTTTCTGCAAACAGTCCCAGGGAAACTTACTTTCTGGACATGCCTCATAGACCATATTTAATTGTGAATTAATTGAAGGATTGGGTGTGTGTGTTGTCCTTAGGTTACATATTACATATCGGACTGGTGCACCCCAGAAACAAATCCTCTGAGAATATCCCCTTAAGGGATCACCAGGCGTTGTTCGTGACCCAATAGGATTTCCATCCATCACTGTTTTATGAATATTTAAAATTAGCACCTATTTTGCACTTTTTCAACTAAAATAAACCACTTTTTTGTACCTTATTGAACTAAAAATTTGCTCACAAAATTTGTAGATTTAATAATCACTCACCTAAGCCCTGCACCCCACACACCTCCCGCCACAGATGACAGCCCGTTCATCAACTGCGCGCAGCCTCTGCGAGTAGTGCAGAATCCTGCCACTAGCTGTAGAGCCCCTGCACGTATCACTGGATCTCGGCTCAGCCAGAGAGGTGGCAGCCAAGACAAGTTGGGCTTGCCTGTAGCATGTGTGTCAGCTCCTAGAGAACACAGCCATATGCTCTCCCAGCCCTTGTTGTCTGCACAGTTCTGCATCTCACAGAGCAAATGGTTCATGCACAGCACTGCACTGCGTGTGATGCTCAGACCCATGAATGAAGCAAGACTGGCCCCTCCTTTCCCACAGTGGAAAGCAGACACCAGTTCCACAAGGCAGGTAATCAACTCACTGTACAAGCAGTGTGCATTAGTTCCACTCCAGCCTGACCTATAAATAGAGATGATTTTGGTGAAGACACAAACAAGTTGGTCAACTTACCCAATGTATAACTATCTGAAGGTAATGAGTAGAGGTACCTATTTTTGGTGACAATTCCACTCATATGCCACATGTTTGATATTGACCAATAACGTTTAGCAATCCCTCGCATATAGACCCATCATGATTGCTTATCTTATAAAATGCTTGCTATTAATAAGAGGATGGGATGTTATCCGATAAAATTGTCAGCTCGTTACTGGACACGTAAGCATCAATGTGCTGCGATTAATACGTCACATGTTGCTACTAAGCAGCATGAAAAAAGGTTATTTTATACAACACAACTTGTTTGGAAATTGAAATAATATAAATGCACTTTGATCAAAAACACAATTTCGATTCGGTGCAAGCCAATTAATGTGCTTTTATTCTGCTCTGCTGTCAGCTCACCTGAATTAAGTTAACTATGCCTTATATGCACCATTGGTAGCACTGGTCATAAGATGGTAACTCGAATCTATTCATGGATGGTTGATTCATAGTATGCCATGATCTCGCAGCTGTTAGTTTTGTTTTTATATAACAAAGCACGAAAGTAATTATTATTTGTACAATCTGTTACATTTTTATTCATGGAATAGTCTTAATAAATCCAACTCGAGTTGACGAGTTTCATCAGATAAATTCGCGACTGCGCACAAACTTGTAAACTCTTGTAAACTCTCATGGGATTACCTATGAAAATTTTTGCCAGGTTTAATAAATTTTTAACAGTAATTTCAGTATATTTTTCTCTATTTTATTCAATTTCATCAACAATTTCACTATTCTTATTAGGCTTTTTGTGGAATGAGAGCTTCAGCAAACACCAATTTTCATTTTCCAGCTTGGTTTCTTACTATCGTAGAAAAAATTATAACAACATGCATGATTTCACTTGAATTTACCTGCTGGTCAAGTGTGCTAGGCAAGATAACATCCAGTCTAGGAATGCAAGGTTATAGAAGTGCTGAGCATCACTGAATGTAATATTCTTTGTGATGGCTCTCACAATGTGAATCCATTTCTCAGATGAATTGTCTTCACTCCTCCTTGAACACTGTTTTACCAGCTGCAGCAGTTCTCGGCATATCTCCTTCCATGTACCATTTTGATTGTCAGAGCTACATGGAGCATTTGCGAATCTCAGCAGTAGACCTGGCAGTGGTTGTGACTCGTCCTTAAGAAGTTTTGTTATCCAATGAATGTGCTGGCCTGAGGATCCTGTTAAAATGTGTAAAAACATACTGTTTGAAGGGTGGGCTTCCTCTCAACTTGTCCACTTCCAAAAGAAGATATACTGCAGGATTACACACCCAAAAAAATATATAACTTTTCTTGAGTTGGCATCTGAACCCAAAATCTGGGTTATAGTGTCAAGCATGTCAAGTATTCGTTTGGATCCAGACAAGACTATGGAAATTTAGAAATTGGTTTATATAAACTCTAAATTTTAAGGTACATAATGGTACCCACAGTATAGCTGAAGCATAGAATAACAGGAGTTCTACTGTATTTTTCAACTTAATAGGAGATTTAAATCTATTTGAGCTCACATAACAAAATGGTATTTTCTTGATTGCATTTCCCTCACCTGCAGTTGTAGTGGTGAAGAAAAGATTGAGAATCTTTAGGACCAAGACCAGAAGTTGCTCATCCTCAGGGCACACAGGAGGGATAGTCAAGAACCTCTTGAATGTATCAGCCCATGGCAATTCATACCACCAGTTACATGTCTCTAAGTGTGGTGTGTTTAGAAATCCTCGAGCTGACTGAACCTTTCCATTCACTAGTAACTGAAGACCCAAGTATCTGAATAGCAAACATAGTTTGAAACTATTATCAACTTTATTCTATATTACCCCTATATACAGAGTGTCCAGATAATTTGTTTCTATCTGTAGTATATAGGATGATTCACAAAGCTTTACTACTAAAGGAGCACATTCCTGAGGTCACAATGAAAAGAATTTGATGTACAGAGCCCTATTTCATAAAATAATTTTACAGGTGAAAGGTGACATAAAAATTGTCTTACAGGTTTACATTTTGACAATTGTGTATTTCATAAATGCTGACAACTTTACAAAAACGTCATGACAATTTTGTAGATTTGTATGACAATTTTATAAATTATTGTTTCTCGATACTTTGGTGTTGACAGGTAAAAATCTGATAAATTTGTCAAATCTTAGGATACCTAACTTTTATGAAATGCTAATTTTTGTTGACATATTTACAAATTTATAGAAAAAGGCAGGACTGTGATTATAGAGGTGACAGGCAATCTTTCATATTTTGCCTAGTGAGTAGGTTACGTAAATGTGTATATAACTTGGCAAATTGTGTTTGTGAATTTTATCCCCCTGTACTTAAACTTTCTTGTTCATTACGAACATTAGTAGTGCCTTTTGCAATACAAAGTTCACATGGTTTTGTTACTTTTCTTAGTAACTAATCTTAATCTACCGATAGTGATATTAGCAATGATCTTAAAGTTAACGGACATTCTGTCAATTCTATTATGTAGGTAAGTAGAATGTGTAAAAAGCTGCCAAATTTATTTTCTATTATATTTTATAGTATTAATGGATTGCTTATGTATCAAATTCACTCAAGTTAACTTTAGTTTTAAAATTGTCGCATTAATGAAAAGTGTTCTTTTAGTCTGATAGTTTACATTAAGTTGCTTATAATGTAAGAATTTGTAATATTTATGAAATATATAATGTGATATCATCTTAACAAATTTGTAAGACTTGACATAATTGTCGTATTTGTAACAACTGTAGAGTTTTATGAAACAGGGCCCAGATTTCCTCAAGTTAAATTCCAGATCTCTCATTACATCACTATGAAAATAAATTCCAGTACACTTACCCACTGAGAGAAGAAAGAGATTTATTCACACCTTGATGTGAAGTGGCATTCTGAACATCAAACAGATGCTGTCGGCACCTGTGTGCCATTGCTGTACTCCTCAGACAGTTGAGATCAGCTTCTGTCAGCCTCAACTCACGAGAGAATCCTTTCAGCAAGTCTGCACTGATGGCTGCGTTAGGAGGAGGTGCCGGCCATGCAAGGACAGTTTCCAGTCCTCCAAACCATTCGATGTTCCAGCAAAGTCTCAGCAGAGAGCTGCAGCCTTCGTGTTGCAGAAGATCTTGTTTAAACCCATGCTGAGTGTGTGGACTGGTGCACCAGTGAGTATGACACAGAAATGGTAGCCTCATATGTTGTACCACTATTTCCGGAAGAGAAAAGCGATACCATGGAGTACTGTCCTCTGCTGGTTCAGGTACAGTCATTATAAAGTCACTGTACAACAGTAAGCTCAGCAGTACAGATGAGTCAGGTCTCAACCGATCATCCCCATTGTAAAGGTAAATAGCTGAAAACACAACCAGTACTTCATTTCACGTAGGTTTCTACTAGGCATTGCTGGGTTCACCAATCTTTATTTACAAATTTGGCAATTGTTTAGTCTCGTGTTCACACCAGTAGTGGATCACAACTTGAATTGTCAATGAAGCTTTCAATAAGCTTACCTATTAGCTGTATTGAGCTGTAACAAGGCGCAAATTTAATTTTAGATCATGAACAATAAGTGTTTTACAAGGATTTTACGTGCAAGGCGCATTTAAGGTGTTTAGCAGAATCTGAAAGTTTGTGCAATGAACAACTGAAATTTAGCAAGTCACTATATCCGTCATAGTACCACACTGATTTCTTTGTTCCCGTTAATAAACAGGGGCACAAAAGAATTTTTTAGAATACACGGCGACTGCCCACTGATATTCACTGTACCAAGATTTTTAAAATGTTTATTACAGCTTTTAGCACCTCATCTTACTACTTTCGTAGGAGATAATATGTCAAGATCATCTATTGGTTTCCCTGTTAATAAAATATGTCTGTTAATATCCTCAGTCCAGCATCTCTGTAGTAAACAACATGAATGAATGAAAATGAATGGGTTGGGCCCTTTCGATCCCATGCATGTAGGCTACGTAATTGGGCCCATTGTGCCCTTCTTACTGGAGAACTCTTTCAAGTCCTGTTGCCTTCAAGGACAGGATGGATCTTGGATTCATTCTCCTTATGTCATCTGGTTTCAGTTTATCCGAGCAAGTAAACAACATACTTTACTGTTTAAACAATTTATTCCTCAATGTTAATAACACTAGAAACTATCACTATTTAATCTAATACAACATTAACTAGGGAAGATCCTATACTATAATTTAAATAATATTGAATGAAAACTATCATTAAATAAACTGACTTCATTTTAACACCAATGTGCAATCCAACTTGACCTGACCATTCGCATATTGAAATGAATGAAAACAGGACGGAAGCTTACAACCAAAGTACTGTTATTTTTCTTTCGCAAATGCTACTGATCAACCACGAGGCTACAGAGGGTTAAAATGAGTGACTGAAGCTCCAGAACTCCACGTGGTTGGGAGAGATGCACCCTATCCTCGAAACAGGTCTTGCACAAGCATGACTCCATCTTTGTTGCTATAGCAACCAAATAATCCTTGCAGCTACTTTATTGGGCGGAAGACAGGAGCATCAAAACCATACCTCTCATGCATCTCACACTCTCCAGGCTCCGGCAGCAAGAGCCGGACAGACAATGCACGGAATACAAATGCACGAAAATGTAATCAAAGAAATAATAAACAAAATATTAAAACAAAAAGTAATTTTAAAATGAGTAAAGTGATGCATTTAAAAACAAGTGAAGTGGAGCTTTATGAGCTTCACCCAAATAACCGTCACTGGTTCAAACTTTTAGATGCAATGAAAATCAATGTAAGTTACTTTGTGTGGTCACAGAGGATGCTCCTAGCAACATGCAAATGGAACTTGCTGAGTTGCAGGGTAGTAGTGAATTGCAGGAGAAATTCAAGAAAATGGAACTTTTTTAAGCTTTACTCAAAATATATTCAGGAAAACAAAGAAATTTGATGAAATCAGATCACAAGCTCTGTTAAGACCTAAATTACCTCACCATCGACAGGCTTTAAACACCACAATTTACCTACGTGCTCTGTTCACAGCATCACTTATACAATGTGAGTTGCTTTTCTTCAAGATAAAAACTGTGAGTCAAAATTGAAAATTTGGTTTTTTAACACTAGCTAAGAGAATTATCTTAGAATTGCTTAATGCAACAGAAAATCAATAATGACAATTTTGTGAAAAAAGTCAAAGGATCTGTGTTATTATTTTCAGTGTTAAATTAAAATAAAAGTATTTAACAGGCATACGATGTATTTATATTATGTAAATGTCATATTAAAGAAAAAAATGCAGCCAGGCACATCCTTACGATTCTCTTTTCTGAACAAAAATTATTAAAATAATTTAAAATTATACCTTAAGGAGTTACTGAAGCAGATCCTGAAAAGGGAAAGTGCTGTGCCTTTGAGAGATGCTTACTGCTGTAATAAAGGCCAAGGAAGAAGAGGGTATTTCTTTCCCCCCCCCCAACTCTGCTCATTAATTTTTATAATGGTACACCCTAATGAATAGCACTGCTTACACCTATTGGTCCCTTTTGTGTGTTTCGGTAAGTAGATAAAAAAAATGGCTCTGTATTTTCACTAAACTGTGTTAAAAACAAACAAACAAACTTACCTCTGACAATACAGGAGAAGAGGCTGGGATGATGTGACAATTGTTGGCGCAGCTTCGAGTTTCTTATAATGAGACTTTTAAGGATTGAGATACATGGAATCACCGAATCGGGAAAGTTATGGAATTCCTTGTCCACAAGAGCCTTATGCAGTATTTCCAGAATAAGATTTTCCCCATTCAACTGGAGGAAATGCTCGTGCAGATTATCATCCTCAAGCATAACAGCTATCTGAGTGAGAGCTGATCTTCTCACTGCTGGCTCCACTCCCTTTGCCTGCAGTAGCTCCACCACTTGACACATGCAAGACACCTGCAATAACAACAGTAGTCGTAGGAATTAATTCTATAAATTTCCCTTTTAGTAACATTCATGCTGCATCTTTTAGTTCCTCTCTCATAAAAATCTTTGTTTATCACATGTTTGTATTCACATTATTTGCAGACATAGGCCTATTGATTACTTTTCTTTGCAGTTTGCCAGGGTTAGGAAGTTCATGCATTTGTAGTGGCGTGGCCAGGATTTTAATCTGAGGGTGCTAAAACTTATAAATAAGCCTATATGCCAATAACATTTTAAAAATAATTTATTATAACTTATTCAATGAAGTTATTATGTTCATAAAAACTCTGATATTCCAATACATCACAATACAGTAGGCTCCCTCTAATCCCTCTAATCCGGCCACCCCGGGACCAAACCCTCGACCAGATTAAAAAATGGCTGGACCATCCGGCGGTCTTTTAAACATGTAAAGTATAACCTATTAAAGCAAAAATCAACTTTCAAGATGGTTTTGTCGATTTTTTAAAGCGTACTTACCCAAAAATTAAAATACAGTATTACAATTACAATTTCAAAATTTAAAAAAATCTGTTATTTTCTTCTGCTTTTTTGGTTGAACTGTTTTTGAAAGCATAATCACGCCGCTTCTTCATGAACATTATATCGACAGCTGATGCGGTAGCCTGTTGCTCGACATAGTTTTGAAATGAACGCAATCGTGAAGTGAACTGATGTGATTTGTTTACACTTAAGACTGGAAACTAAACAGACATGTTTATACTAGTCGATTACTGCCAGCGGCCGAACCATCCGAGGCCGGACTAGAGGGAATCAACTGTACAAAGCATTTCATTCTACTTTTGTAGGATCGTATCAGTAGACCTAATTACAACTGAATTTGCTCACAGATAGTATTGGGTTCCATGTGTGTTTAAAGCAATTGTGTGTAGTGCTTTAGCAAATGAGAGTGACTGAAGATGGATCAACAGAGAATTTAACATTGACTGTTGTTGTTGTTGTTACTGCAGTAATATACAGAATTAAACACACCAAATTGTTTCAACTTCCGTGATGACTTGAAATTATTGCTATCAACATAAGAATTTATCATATTCTGTCTTTATGAAAAAATCCTGTAGAAAAACTCTGTGCAATAGAATTTGGCCTCAATTTGGAAAATGTAAAGTGATGCTGAAAACTAATGCATTTGAAATCATTATCGAATTTCTGTTATGTAAAGAGAAAACTAATTAATTATTAATCCAGTCACCAATTTCAAACATTGTATGTGAAAATTTTTAAACAATCTTGTATTCTTGTCACTAATTAAACTTAGGTGAAAACGATATATTAATTTAAAGAAAATCATTCTAATCTGTGGACTGGGGGGGCTTTAGCCCCTTTAGCACCCCCATGACTGTGCCACTGTGCATTTGGATATCTTTTTCAAAGCATGTTATACAAATGCTGACAAATTATGTTCACAAATTACAAATTTTGTAGTTTTCTGAATAAATTTTACTGGGCATATAATTGCATATTTATTTTGTTTTAAATAAACGCATCATATTTTGGTAAATATTATATTTGGTATATTTTAAGACTCACACAGGGAAAAAGATTATGGCATGGACACTATTAAACAGCCACAACAATTTTAATATTGATTTGAGAAAGTAACTTGTAAATCTTCTAAATTGGGATTCATTCTAGTCTGCTCATAAAGAATGGCAATGATTACAAATCGATCTACACATGAACATAACTACCGTCAAGTTAGCTGGTAACAGTTTGCAAAACCCACAACAAATGTTTCAGCATTAGTTACCAAAAAAATCTTTTATATAAAGGAGATCAGGTCCGACAAACATACCGTATAAACACTTGTCTGCATCCGGCTGCGACCCAGGTCCACTGGCCGATCCATGAGACATACAGAATTAAGCATCAAACCTCTCAGGGAAGAAAAATCTGGAAGCTTCTCAAAAGCCCTCTCCTCCCTAGACATTAGCCATGTCAGTCTTGATACAGCCTCTTCACGTGTTAGTGGGTCTGTACAGAACAGCAAGCGCAGGTTCCCTTTCAATACCTGTAATCATGTTCAATCATTATGTTAGTACATTATGCAATAAGCCTGTAATGGCATTCATTAAGATAAGAGTATGTTGAGAATGCTGTATATGTGCTGCACCCATCTCCACACATCTTATGTTAAATATAACTTCACAGCATATCTGCATCAAAAAGATACAAGCATTTTTTGCCTAATATCCAGTACCATATGCATACTAAACTTACACCAGAACACAACACTATGTGCAAGTTACTCACCTCATATCTTGGCAACTGAATGGACTGACTGGTTTCAGGATCAAACATCTTCACCACAGCACGGCCCAGAGCTGTAGTTTGGTCAGCAAAGCTCTGAAGCAGAGGCAGGGCTGGTATCAAACTCTCTAACAAGTGTCGCCAAGCTGGCTCCGGAAGCAGTAACTTCCCCTTGAGCAAATGTATCAACATTTCTTCTGCATACTGCTTGATCTGTTTATGTGAGCTTCCAGTACCATGGCATATTATTTCTATCAGTATGCTTGTATTGTATAGGAAATGCAGCTGTCTGGCAGTCATTATACTGATTCGTGAAGTCTGCTCAGTCCCCAGGATTGCAAATATATGCTTGTGGCAAAGCTCGTACATCTCTAACCTCACCTTCTGGTCTGAGTGAGACAAGAGTTTTAGTACTACGCTTGTCAGAACTTTCCAGTCTGCCTCATCCAGTGTCATTCTGAAAGAAAACAAGATTTCATAAACTGTACATGAAACATGCTTTAATTTAAATTCCGTTGATTATAATTGCTTTTTTTTTAAATTATTTAGTGAAATACAGAGAGGTCATTGTGAAACTATACAGTTGACTCCCTCTAGTCCGGCCTCGGATGGTTCGGCCGCCTTCTTGGAATGAGTCATCTGCGCGCGGAAGGGTTTCTCACGGCAGAAATAGACTACTATAAACATTCTATTACTGAATGACATTCTTCTAATGGTGAGGAATGTGACGTAATATAAATAGATTATTGGGCAACACTCACCACTGTTTATTGATTCTTTTGTGAAGCCGTTGTCAAAGGTTACTTAATCTTGCTTGGAGCCTTCGTCTTGAATAAACATGCCTGTTTAGTTTTCAGTCTTAAGTGTAAACAAATCATATCAGTTCACAGTACTGGAACTGGCGACTACCTATATCCAGCAACAGGCTGCTGCATCAGCTATCGATGTAATGCTCATGAAGAAGTGGCGTGATTATGCTTTCAAAAAAAGAGGTCAACTAAAAAAGCAGAAGAAAATAACAGATTTCTTTTAATTTTGAAATTGTAATTGTAATGCTGTATTTTAATTTTTGGGTAAGTACGCTTTAAAAAATCGACAAAACCATCTTAAAAGTTGATTTTTGCTTTAATAGGTTATACTTGACACGTTTAAAAGACCGTCGGATGGTCCGGCCATTTTTTAATCAGGTCGAGGCTCCAGTCCCGGATTAGAGGGAGTCTACTGTAGAGAAAAAAAATTATGTTTCTGCTATTTTTTCATTCATAACTCGAAGCTCATTCGGCCACCCATCAATCCATCTATTTAAAAATTGCAGATCTCTGTATTGCGTAGATTTGGCTAGGGATCACCCACACACAGACAAATAAATAAACGAACAAACAGACAGTCAAACAAACACTTTCTCTTATTATATAGATTTATACTCACAAAGGAAATTTGTTGACAGCAATCTCAACACAACCCTTCACTATACAGAGATTCCCATGGAATGGAAGACTTGGCAATGACTCGTCTAAAACATTGAACACCTCCTTGCCCAGTTTATCATAGTTCTTGAGGAACTTCACAGCAGACTTCATGGAGGAACATACTGCCATGCAGTCCTCATATTTCACAAGCAGTTGTAAGTCAGACGGGGATTGCAATGCCTGCAATAAACATCCATACTCATTGAAAGAGGGTCCATTTATGATTCTATAAAAAAAATCATGATATTGTTTCAACTTTATCATTAATATAGACATGCATGTCTACAACAGGTTCCACTATGATTTAAATAAGCTAGGACAATTTTATCCAATTCATAAGGATGATACTATAAACCACACAGATTAGCAAAACACAGGTTGTAAAAAATCTATGTAAATAAAATAAAAAAGCTGGAGATCAGTAACAATTTGCTTCATTGTTAGAATTTCTTAAAGAATTCTGCACGTGAGATTAAAAAAATATATATCATTTCATATCAATCAAAGAGGATTTTCTCATTGCCCAGGTACGTCTACAAATGTTGAACCTATTCCAAACAATTCAAAGGGGAAAATAACACATTGCGACCCACCCGAGCCCCCCACCACTACTCTCTAAACCAAGCGGCGGCATTAGAACTACTAGGAGTAGCGACGGTGGCGACATCTAGTAAGGAAATGGTGAAAGAGAAAAATAATTTATTTCTCCTTTATTCTCTTCTTCTCTTCCTTTCCCGTCTCTTTCCTCTCTTCCTCTCACCTCCTCTTCACCCTACCTACCTATTCGAGACCTATTCCTAACAGTAAATTTTGGATCGAACGGGGATCGAACGCATAGCCAAGAGACTTATCCGTTACGCCACGAAGGACAGTTGAGCACTGAAGGAAGTTCCGGTATATTTTAGTTATCTAATTTAGTTGGCGCTAGCGAGTGTTAACGCAAGAATCGGGTTTTCTAATTTTGAGATTGTTTGTTTGTTATGAAAAGAGTAGTGTTGGTGCAAGGGAATTTTTCTGCATCAATTAACACGGCGTTTTTTAAAATTGGGAAATATTATGTAAATTTCGATTTTTTATATATATATATATAATTATGAAATATCCTGTTGGCATGAAATATTAGGGGAGATGTTTGGTACAAGGGAATTTTTTTAATTGTTCGACATTTTCTATAATTTGTGATATTTTATTTTGTTTTTTATAATCATTTTTAAAAATTGTGAAATATTATGCATGGTGCAAGGCAATCATTAGAGTAAGCTGCGGCTTAACACAGGAAGCTGCATTACCGGCGCTTAGTAGCGGCCAGCAAGAGCAATAGCGGGGTAGATGCGCGGTAGGCGGAGGGGAAGCCTGCCTGGCGGAGAAGGCGACCGGGCCGATGGAAAGGAGAGCCGGGTGGGTCGCAAAGTGTCAGCTTAGAATTACAAATTCAAAACGTTGCCGTTACTGAAACATAAGGTCACTCAACTGAATAAATCATGATAATAATACATAACCTTGCCACTGACTTCATCCTAGAGGAACTATATGGTTATATGCTTCTATCTAAATGACCAAATATTACCCCTCTAGGATTTGCGGGGATAGGGTACGTCCAAGATGCACGCTGGTAAAAGCAGGTAGTCAGATTCAGATTCTCGGCGCCGACTATCGGACTCCGAGCGGCAGATAGGATGTGGCCATTATGCAAGCAGGTTGTCAGCGCAGAGTCAATACTAAATTTCGATTGTTGAACACCTGCGCTGTTTATATTTACAAATCCCCGATTTTTATAAAGATAAAGATGAAGAATTTCGACAGCCATGGGCACCAACACCTGGAGGCGGGGGGGGGGGGGCTCAAGGAAAAAATGTGTATTAATAATTATTATAGTCAGGTGTTTTTCTTTTAAGACAATTATTTGAAAGTCAGTTAAGACATAAAAAGTTTGGAGAAGTTTTACCAAATCGACAACATGGAAGCAGAACCCACAGTGGATTAGGAAAGGGGGTCCAGGGGGTTTGGACCCCCAAAAGTGAAGCCTAAAATTCTATATTTGTATTTAAGAAATAAAATATTTATTTAATTAAACAAGATTTTTTGGTGTGTCAAATATGATATAGCAGTTATTTTCTTTTCATAACATAACGCGTAGGCCTATTATGTCCACTGTTCCATGTGTTATTCAGCTTTTCTTATAAATAGTAATAATTATTATAACTTAGGTAACAGTTTCTTGTTTAAGTTGCCGTGTCTTAGAGTATAGTAAACAAATTTGCTAACTAGTTTTTCAGTGCTAAAATAGCGTAAAATGTGATTTTCAATATTTAAAAATTTCCCGGGGGTGGACACCCGACTTAGGTAATATTTTCTTGTTTACATTGACATGCCTTAGAGTATGGTAAACAAATTTGCTAACTAGTTTTTCAGTGCTAAAATAGCGTAAAATGTGATTTTCATTATTTCAATATTTAAAAATTTCCCGGGGGTGGACACCCGACTTAGGTAATATTTTCTTGTTTACATTGGCATGTCTTAGAGTATGGTAAACAAATTTCCTAACTATGTAGTTTTTGAGTGCTAAAATAGCGTAAAATGTGATTTTCATTAGTTCAATATTTAAAAATGTTCTGGGGATGGACCCCCGACCCCCTTTTTGGGGCGTATTCCAAACCCCCCCTTTCGACCCTCCCCGCAATTATTTTCTGGCTACGTCATTGTTGCACTTATTATATTATTAATATAATGTTACAAAGTGGCCCAAGAAGTTAAAACGACAAAAAATATATTAATTAAAAAAATTGCTCCTTCCTAGAAAATATCATATTGGCGCCCTTGTCGACAGCCAATTAGTTTGGTGGTGAGCAATGAAGTTTGAGGGGGGTGAGTCTTGAAGTTTGGGGGGTGAGTCATGAAGTTTGGGGGGTGGGCACCCCTGATTAAGTTGAGCTTTTGATATAAAATCCTCGATATCCATCGTAACAGAATGAAAAACACTCAACACATGAACGAAAATCAACAGTCAGAGAGGCAGGTTGTCTGAAACCAGAATGAAGAAATCATTCCGGTAAAAATCGGAGTCAGATTGCCAGTACGCAGAAAGTCTGCGCGCAGGTGCATTATGGCCAGTCCCGTTTAGCAACACAGGAATTTACGCACGCCGACTCAGCGCCGACTGTCTGACTCAGAAAACCAGCGTGCATCTTGGACGTACCCATTTAGGCCTAGTCATAATAGGAATTAACAAGAAACATGACAAATTTCTTATGACTACGACTAAGCAACATCTTGATGAAACTCAATGTGTAAATAAAGGCTAGAGAAGAAGCTACAACATGAACTTAAAAAATCCGTTTGACGTGAAGCAAAATGTACTAATTAGCTATTTTACTTATTTTTTTTATAATCAACCTTCAAATATTGCGAGGTCTTATATTCGGGCCAATGCAGTACATATTACTGGCATAATTTGTTGATAAATTCTAGACTCTCAGAGACATCAAGGGTGTCACCCAACTCACCAAGAGGACTAAATCCACTAATTCTAAGCTGAGGGATATTTTTGAACCACCAAAGAAGTAAAACTAACGAAACATTGTTAACCAACCTGCACATATTTCAAGATGTCTGAATGAAGAGAAGGGAAGAGAGTTATTACTGATAGGTCAATTAAGCTGGCTGAAAGAGCAGATCTCAGTTCACGACTAAGGACCTCTCCAGCTACGTCGAGTGGAACAACTGCCATCAGCAGTTTTCGTGCAAGTGCCAAGAGCTGCAGATAGGCAAGCCTTATCTCTTCATCATATATGCTCACAGACCTGTAAAAAGATGCATTTGGTAATAGAGATTATGAAGTGAAAGGCAGCAATAATTATTTCTTTTAACACTTATCACACTATGCCGTTTTTCATCTTTTTTTCTCTAAGCAGACTGTAATCCCAGCAGACAGTGTTTTGCCTGGACAACATTCTGGTACATTACTACCTGAAAATATTCCTGGAAGAATAAGGCAGATGTCTGCTAGGTGAATATGCTCTGCAGCTCTCTCGAAAGTAATCTTAATAGGTAAGCTAGGTTTAAAATCCCCCAAACCTTACATACAACTTTGCAGGAATTTCAATTTGCAAACTATGTATAAAATAAATAAAATTGGCCAATAAGGTAGCGTTTAGCATCGTAATTATTGCTCAATTTCACATCTTTGGCTATAAGTGCTCCAAGATTCTAAGCTGTACTAACTGGCATGAGCGGCCAAGGCGGACCCAGGATTCTCTAAACTGGTGGGGGGGGGGAGGGGGGCTTAAAAAAACACTACACCACAAAGACAAAATGAGTAATTGAGACATTTTACCTCTGTGGTGATGGAATTTCTCAAATTTATTTTAAGGAAACTGTTATAGTATAGTGAATGCTTGTTAAGGCAATTTACTGTTCACCATAAAATTCCATTAAGGTGTTAAAATACATATTGCAGAACAACTTTGTAAACTTTTAATTTAGCCTCCACCAGCCCCTCCCTGGATCCGCCTCTAGCGAGCGCCAATAAAAATGGCTTATCCATGGGGCTGACTTGTCAGATGTTTTCCCTTAAATTGAGGTTTCTGTAATGTTTGTCCTCCTTTTAAAAGTTTGGTAACTCTAAATAACACAGCCAGGTGGCATCAGTAAGTTTGTTTTAGTCAAGATCCACTTTTATAATTTTTCAACATATTGTTTTTTATGTTTATGTAAAAGTGGAAATAGGATCTGAATGTCAATTTTTAAGGAAGTAAGCTTAATCGAGTTAAAAAAATACTGAGATATACCTGTGTTTGTCTAGAACCTCCCCCACCATATCAAGCACTTGAGTAAGATGTGATGTCACCTCCTCGGCAACAGGATCAGTTGAGCTCCATACGCTTGGCCTGACACACAACGCTAGTAGCTTAACAAGCTCAGCTGCCAACACTGCACACACATGGCTACGAGGTCCAGGTTCAGGTCCAAGATGAGGTACAGTGTGAAAAAGACAGAGCAGGCAGAACTGTGGCAAACTAAGCTGTTGCATTTGCTGCAAAACAGTGTCTTCAGAAGCTGTATCCATATGCACCTGTCCACACAATCAATAGATGAAGTTAATAATGAGAGGGGTATGATAAATTACATATACGTGCTTACACTGTACAAAGATTTATCATAACAATAAGCTGAAGTTTTTTAATGACTTGAGGTTTTCCTGGCATATACTGTTCTCGGGTCTCTAGCTAGGTGAGTAATTTGGAAGACTACGGCATATCAGAGGATCACGCTTCCCCCATCTTCAAGAAATGTAAAGAAGAAATGCTGAGTGGAACAAGGTACTTTATTTTATTAGTTGACATGCATAAGAAGTTCCTTTTGGGTGGTGCTTGTTATCAACATAAGAGAATTCAGTAATTCAATGTTAGTGACTTTTTTTATGTGAGCCTCAGTATTTGATGTACCAGGGTGGCCTGAACATAGTCATCTGGACCTCTTCTCTTTCTTCTTTACATTTCTTGAACCTTTTGAAAACTTGAAGTAGGAGATAGACATCACCATAATCTTCCCTCAACAAATTGTAGGTTTCCATAACAGATTTCTAACTTTTATTAAAGGAATTTGTTGCTTCAAGATTTAACATGAATCCGATGGAGCGTAGATACAGTGAACGCCGTTTAATGTAATCACAGATAATGTTATCAGTTGGGTAATGTTATCATTTTTATGAGGTCCTGTATGGATTAATGCTCATATCATTGAAAAATGCTGTTTATTGTGATCAAAGATTCAGTTTATGCTATCACATTTTCCTTTTTATGGCTTTATTTCTAAGTACTTCACGCCATTCAAATTTGTTTAAGGATTTCTTTTCAAACTCAACTGTATTGTGTATTGGAAGTAGCTGTTTCTAGCTCACAGGATGACCAGGTTGAGAGGATGGCATACCTAACTTTCTCTTTTCAGCAATAAAACACATTTCACCCTCAGTTAATGAAGATAAAAGTGCTGGCATGCAATGATGACTAATGTAAAATGAAAATAGTTGAAAAGACCGGTGTTAGATGTTTTGCTACACAGCGTTTACCACAGGTCAGCAGACTTCCAAAAACGCTGGTAACTCGTATCTGAGTATGGAGTATTAGTTAATGAACTCCAAAATGAAAACAGATAAATTAAAACTTTGTTACTGGTTGAAAAAATAGTTTCTTGTAGTCTGATAATGTATTAGAGTGGTTCAATGATTCACAGTTACATATTATCTTATGAATAAATAGCTTTCAATTCTGTTTTTGTAATGTAATATCTTATTATCAGACTAGTTGCGTTCCAAGTAATCACAAGTGGCGTGCACTGTACATGATCCGCTTCTAACAAAGGTTACTAACAAACTGAATGTCACACAAGCTGAAATCAACAGTGAACTTACTTGCTGGTATTCCTGAAACTGCGATGGTGTGCTTTCATTCTGACGACTGCTTGCTGATGTAGATTGCCCTGAGGAAGTTGAACCACTTGAAACCACCTAGTAAATATACAGTACAAACAAATATTAATACGAATGTTAGAAATGAAAAATTCACCTAAATTCTGGCAAAATCTCTTAGTACAAAGAGTCTAGCATGATTTACCTGTGCAAGACTTGTACTATTGCTTTACTCTCTGGTTTTGGATATATAAGGTTAAGTTGCAGATCACCTCTTAGTTTCTTAATTTAAAATATTAAATGTTATATATTATAGACTGTATTAAGTATATAACTTATACGGTAAAACTTTTTTTAACAAAACTCAGAGGGCTGATTTTTCCCCTAAATGGGGATTTTCCTTACAAGTACGAAAATTGCACCATATTATAAAGATGTGTATAATTGACAGTATTTTATATTTTATATTAATAGCACAATTCAACAAGCTCCTAGCATAACCAAACTGCCAGTAAGTACTGTGTTGTATTATGTGACATTCACAAAGAGATGATGTAACTTACGAAGTTATCTTTGAGACTTTATCTTTCAGACTTTTCAAACAGGTTCAAACAAAGTTAAAAAGATTATAATAACCAGTTTAGCCTAATTATTGCATCCAAACGAGCAAAAATGCATAAAGGTCCAGATGTAAGCTTAATATATTGTTTTATCTTAAAATAGGAGGATATTGAATTTATCCACACATTAAAACTGGCATTTATGGAAACAGCTACTCCGTTAAAATTTCCTAGTGATTTCAAACTTATAATCCACTAGTGATTTTACTTCATATTTGCTTATATCAAAATATAAATTCAGCTCTGAAAGGGTTAAAAAAACAAATTGACACATACTTTTTTTAGATAAGGCAAGCATATTTTTAATTTTCTGATAATAAAATAGCTTAACAAGTTGGTTAAAGCAATGCAGTAGAAATTGGGTTACGCACAAGTTCTGAAAGGGAATGAGTAAATTGCTGAATAAAGCAGGTGAATGCATACCTGTTGCTTCAAGTTGGCAATATTTGGGTCACTGTAGTATCGGATTCTGACAGCTAGTGCTGAAGTAAACTTCCAAAGGCAATGAGCTACAGGTTCACACACTCTTCTATCACTGTCAAGCAGCTCCAAGAACACCTGCAATGAAAGATCTGTATCACTAGACATTGGACTTTAGTAAAAACCTACATTGTTTCCGAAAAACTAGACTCATATTAACCCATCAACGTCCAAACTTATCAGACATTTTTAAATATTTTTTCATACAAATCATGTTAAGAATGCCTCAGGAAAACCATATTTCATTTAAAAAATATTTTGGTACATATTTCAAAGAAAGTTAAATAGGTGTCACCAATAGGTCCAGTAACATTCCTTACAAAATATAAGAAATAGGTAAAGATGTCTGTTTTGTTAAGTATAGGATTATAGATATCTAAATAACAGGGACACGTCACTAGCTCAATAACACAATAGTTGGGAGCTACTAAAGTGCTATAAAATGCCTTTTGTCAGTTATTCTGAAAAATGATGATGTTCAGTGTCACAAGATTAGCATGATGACCTCATCCATTATTCTTAGGACTTTTACCTTCACAAGGATATGAAAAACCTTCTCTAAAAATGGGATTGCTGGGGATTTAACCCATGACCAACAAACCACAAACAAGAGAGAGTAAACAATTTGTGACAGAAGCAGTCAGATAAGATACAATATAAGGAAATAATTAAAATAAAATCCATTATAGGCTATGACCAATGTCACCTATATCACCTTGTGTTATCATCAGAATAAGCAGCGGTATTTCATGCACAAATTATTCATAATACTGTTCACCACCATTTTAAGAAATTATGTATTCATATAAAACAGTGAGCTTTGGACATGCATTACTTATTTGAATTGCTGCCTCTATTAATCTATAGATTGTCTCCACAAGCCCTACCCCCCCCCCCCCAATCCTGCCATTTGCCTATGGCAGAGGTTCCCAAACTTTTCAGTCCACGGACCCCTTGAAAAAAATTAAAATTTCCCGGACCCCTCTGGGTTTTGAAAAAAAAAATACTAAATAAATACTTTGATTCAAATGTATTCAATTCAATAGACAAAATGACACTATCAATGATAACTAGGGACCGGATTTTTAGGTTTTTAAAAACACTGTTTTAAGTTTTCCATTAGGTGAAATAGTTCTTTTTTTAGGTTTTTTGTCCAAAATATCGTTTTCGGGAAGAATTACTGGTTTAATGAATTTGAATGTGCTACATAGGATTCAATACATAATACTTGTAATGTTTAACTTAACTAAATTCACTTAAATTTGTGTAAGCTTACTTTAGGACAATATTACACAATTGAAGAAAGAAAGCATAAACAATCAAAAGAAGCAGTGAAAATAAGATTGCCTCATATTTTCTGGTTACAGTATATCACTAAATATCTTTCAAGAATCTCAACTGTGAGTTGTATTGAATGACAACGTCTGTCATATACAGCAGAGGCAACTTGGAAAACGACAGAGCTGACGCAGAAAAACGCGGGGTGCAAGTCATAAAATAACCTAAGAAGAAGAAGAAGAAGAAGAAGAAGAAGAAGAAGAAGAAGAAGAAGAAATTCAGGCCATCGCCAATCCACTGCCGTAATAAACTCGATATCATTTGTTTCGGCATAATTAACACGTCTTCTTAAAACTCACAGTCTGACCACTCAGTATGAATAACAGGGAAGTACTAAAGGCAAACAAGCGCTTTAAAACAGAAATCTATATCTTTGTTCATACACGGCAACAATGGTTGTTCGTACGATGATTTTAAAAGGAATACGCCGGTACTTACCCATTGTCGTCTAGGATACTGTCCATCCTAGACGATAATGGGTTGAATGAAACGCTGGTGGTATTAATTTCTACCCGACAAAAATTATTCTCTCCCCGCAAAACATCGATTTCTCAACTGACAAACAAAAAAGACAAAAAAGGAGCCTAAATTTGGTATTTTAGGTTTTATATCCCGTTTAGGTATATTTAGGTATTTATACCCCATTTAGGTATTTTTAGGTGCCACAGAATTTATGTGGGTGAATCCTATGGACATGATTCGAAAAAATGTATGAGCACTTTTTGTTTTGGAAGTAAGGAAAAAAATAGGTAAAAACCTAAGAATCCGGTCCCTAATGATAACAAACAGAGTTTACTCCTTAATGTGAACAGTGAAGCTGCTTTAGAAGACATGTAAATTGAGAAAATTACGGGATATCCAATTTCTTCTTGAACAGCCTGCGGACCCCCTGAAACACCATCGTGGACCCCACTTTGGGAATCACTGGCCTTTGGTAGATGATGCAACAGTTGGATGGTAGGCCTAGTCCCTTCAAACTAGCCACGGAGGTTTCCCCCCCCCCCCCCACTTCATGTGTAGTCCAGTTATTCATTGCATCGCCAGGCAGCTTCCTTTTGTACGGAGGAAACGTTTCCAACAGCTCAACCCATGCTCTTTATTTTTACTGCACCAATCAACTAGTTACCTCAGCCAATCAAAATCTGTGACGGCTGAGACAGCTACTCATCAACTCCGCGTGAAGTGAAACATGGGGTTGCAAGATCTAGTTACAGTAAACAATAACACGTGTGAACTGATTAAAGCGAGGGAAGAACTGAGGTCAGTGATAACAATGAGAGAATATTCCAACGTTGCTTGTGTTTTGGAAAGCAGAAACCAAGACAGATTTAGTCAGATCAATTAACATAAATAAACACCAACTTAATGGTTTAATCCTTTGAAGCCGCCTGGGTATGTAATGAAAACCTCTACTAAAAGTGTATAGAGCTGACGAGATGATCCCTGGCCTGACTGTGGAGCATTATCTTGAGCGAGGAAGGACAATCGCAGAAGTTATTGCTACTCTCTGACTTGAAGACATTAGTTCCAAAATTCTCTAGCATAATAGCAATAACTTCTGCAACTGTCCTTCCTCGCTCAAGATAATGCTCCACAGTCAGGCCAGGGATCATCTCGTCAGCTCTATACAATAACTATGAGACATGGCCTAAGAATAAATTAATTTGTACAGCAAATTAATAATACTGATCAAGTTAATTTCTCATTTCCAATTACTTGTAACTCCCAGTTAAAGGTTTTTGTGCAATTGGCCCTAAAAATGTGATCTAGACTCACCCTGAGGATAGCTGGCCTCTGTAGAAACACCTCTGCGGGGAAGTCCTGAAGCATGACATCTGTGAAGAACTGGCAAGTATGAAGCAAAAGGGCCAGATCTTCATCACTGGAGAGTGACTCTTCCACAGCAAGAAGTACATGACAATCTGTTGCAATGAGGGGCTGCCATGGCAGAATGAGGTGAGGAAAGCAACTTGCTGGATGAAGATATGTTCTAGCAGAAGTTTCTTCATTGAAGTAGCCATGACACATTTGATGTGGGGTTTCATTTGGACTTGGACTGAAGGAAGAAGACAGACTATTAATTTCTGCTGAACATTACATCAGATTTTTGGGGAAAAAATTCTACCATAAACAATATTCCGTAGGGGAGCAAAAAAGAGAAATAACAGTGTGTACATAGAAATTTCAAAATAAATTTCCCTGACTTTTCCTTGTCTTTCCATGACCAGAAACCTACACTTCCCTGACCATGAAAATTTATGTTTTCAAGGTCCTTTGTAAAATATATTTTTAAAAAATCCAGCCTCCTCCATCCACATATGAAAAATAAAAAGTAATTGGCTCAAGTACTGAAAACAAAATTGGTTACACAGTCTGGAGCACAACACATGCTCCTCACATTTTGCTCACTGGAGCTAGTTATTTTTCCGGACTATTCTGTTTCTTTCTTTTACAAATTTCCCTGACTTTTTCCTTTGATTTACAAAATTCCCTGGCTTTCCTTGATCGATTTCAATTTCTCTTGACTTTCAAGAATGTGGATAGGACCTACTCTGTATAAACAGTAAAGCTATTGAATCACTATTAAAAATGGTGAACGTATCAACACTTTTAGCTCCACTTACATTTCACTTTTATGGACTAGTTCCGGGGAAAATCATCATCCCCATCCTCGGCTAATGGTCGAATGGTGTTCTCGTGGCTACAGCTGGAAGTTCTTGTCTGTGTTGTGATGACCAATAGGGACAGAGAGGGCATCACAACACAGACAAGAACTACCAGTCATGGCGACGAGAATGCCAGTTGACCATTAGCCGAGGATAGGGATGATGGTTTTCCCTGAAACTAGTCCTTAAAAAGGAGATGTAAGTGCAGTTGTAAATCTATATTAATAAAAGGAAGTGTCTGTCTTCCTCCGTCTGTCTGTCTGTCCGCGATGCCCAGCGAAATCTACTGAACGCAGAGATCTGAAATTTTAAACATAAATGGACTAAAGGGTCGGAAAGTGCACCTCGAAGCCGGAATTTTAATTTTAGCTTTCCTTCGCGAGTTATGAGTGAAAAACGGGCAGAAAACGTGCATTTTTTGCGTTTTCGAAGCATTTGTTTTCAGTAATACATTTCAATTGCAGAAGGCTTTGTCTACTTTTGTCATGATTTGGAAATAAATGAATCGCTTCATTTCCTAAGCCCGCCCTGGACGATTCATTTGTTTAGAATGTCAATGCCCGTAAACATGAAATTTTCAACCTACACGGAAGAGGGATAATCAGTATAGGCTTAAATATGGTCAAACATCGTTCGATTTGGACGAAACTCACTATACAGGGGTTTTTTGGGCCAATTAACTCGAATATGAGGTCGCCTTTATTAGACGACGCTAATAATCGTGATATGTAGTTCACGTGATTTAGGTGTCAATAAATATAATTATTTAACTATTATGCTCTTAATTTTTAATTTTTTTAATAATTATCGCAGGCGAAGCCGCGGGCACATGCTAGTGTTTAATAATTTTAATAATGAATATTCTGTGGATTCGTGAATACATGGTAAAAAACCTGATCACAAAAATCTTTAAATTGGTGTGCCTAACAATATTGTATATGACACCATGAGTTGAACTCTGGCTAGCTCAGATGCTCAAAAGCAAGATCACCAGTTCAATTCTTGGTATCAAAGATAATTTTTCTCCTAAATATCTTCTCAAGAGGTACAGATTTTCATAGAAGCAAGAATCCTCTGAAGGTTTAGAATAAAAATTTCAGTTTAAATAATGAACCTAAAGACTGAAAGAACAGAATTTATTGAAATTAACTGCTAGTTTGTTAATGGATTATGGTCTGCCCTGTCTTCTATCACTGTCAAAGCAGAAGCAAGAAGCATTCATTAAATGAATGATCTGAAGATGCAATAAAAATACAATATCCATACTGTAAAAAAGAACACTCATTTTGAACTTGTTTCATAAGGACCTATAATTTCTATGCAGAACATTAAAAATCCCATAAAATCATAAAATATAAATTTAAAAAAATTATTTTAGTTCTTCAGGTCCTAAGAATTCAGGGCCATTAAGAGGTTTGTCAGGCAGGCAAGAAACCATTGAGGTCTTATCAATCACTTCAGAAGGTGTTCTTCCACCCTACAATAAACAACAGTCTCACCTATATTATTAGCTGGTTACCTGTACCTCTGAAAATATTACTGTCACATCATGAACGGAGGATATAACATTACCTAGATTGCAAATCTTGAAACTCTTGGCTTTGGTGGACTTCCCCGACTATAGGTGTAGCAGTAGTGCCAATACTTCTCTGGGAGCGCTCAGTCCCTCGGGTTGATCCACTGGTTTGAGGCTCTTTATTCTCCGGAGGGCAAGTTCCCAACTCAGCTGAAATTCTGTCCAAAAGGTACAAAAGCTGTGGCTCAACTCTGGGTCGCAGCTCCCCAATGCGAGCTTGCACCTGTCTTCGAAAACTGCCATCTTCATCTGCCTGCATTAAGCACATTTATATTAACTTCTGGTCAGTTATATGGTAGAGTAGAAAAGCTACATATAAGACACTAGCAGACTATATATGCTACAATTACATATATTTTAAAAATAAAAATGAAAAAAATATTTTTGCACAGTTATTAATTTCAAATTCCCAGCACAGCCCAAGTAAAATGAGGAATGAACACTTGTCTACACTATGAATTACTATGTACTCTAGAGATATGGCTGCTGGAAACAAAATAAGTGGGGCTAGGGCAGTCATACATCAAGCATAATGCCAAACAGTTCAGATTTGAGCTACCTGCCTTCTTAAAACTCATGCCGGACAATAATATTTGTACTTTTTGAGGTTAAATTACATAAAAAAAGTTTTTCTGTGGAGTTGGCAACATGAAAAAATATGTGTGAAGTAGGTTATATAACCAGTCTGCAAGTGATTTATAAGAAAAGGTCCAAAACTGCAAAGTTACTCAGCCATGTACAATAATTTCTAGCCAAGCGATCATGTCGGGACACTGACCCTAGTAAAGGACAGATAGACAATATACACAATGGAGTTCATTAGCAGTTAATAAGAAATTTGTACTGTCAAAATTTATTGATTCATATTACCTGATGATAGGTTATTCTAACCTTCCAGATAAGATATAATATTTAAAACTAAACTCAAAACATACACATAAGGAATGCTGGATGTTGACAGCATTGTACGAGACTTTGCAAAAGTACCAATGAGATAAAATATCACAGGCAGTCAATAAGAGTAAGATACTACAGGCAGTCCCACGCAAGAGTTGGCCAATGACGCGGGTTTCTGCGTCGTGGCTGGCACAGCTCCAACTCCCGAGCGATCGGGTGAAATATCTACGCAAATAATGCCGCGGTTGGTGTATTGATTCAGGTTCTCACATTTACAGTTAAAATTACAACGAAAATAACCACGTACCTCATCACAAGAGATGTTGGAAATGTTCTCCTCTTGCATAAGCACAACACTGACACCTTTTTAAGGGAATTTTCTTTCACGCGCGTAAGTTCAGCTTCCGAGATAGAGTTAATTTCTCTTGTGATATTGTCTTTAAGTTCTTCTTGTGTATGGGAAATTGACCTATACACTTTATTTTTCAACTTTCCCCATAAATAATATTTACATACTGTTAGAAGAACTTGATGACAATATCACATAGGCCTATCACAAGAGAAAGTAACTCTGTCTCGGAAGCTGAACTTATGGGCATGAAAGAAAATTTCCTAAAAAAGGTGCCAGTATTGTCTGGATGCAAGAGGAGAACATTTTCATCATCTCTTGTGATGAGGTACGTGGTTATTTTCATTGTAATTTTAACTTTAAATGTGATAACCTGAATCATTACAACGACCGCGGCACTATTTGCGTAGATATTTCACCCGATCGCTCGGGAGTTGGGAGCTGTGCAAGCCACGACGCAGAAACCCGCGTCATTGCCCAACTCTTGCGTGGGACTCACTGTATAATACTACGATACTTAGAAGAATCAGCTCTGAGGTCACTAATTATATGCAGTAAATGCTGCTTAATGTAATTGTGGATAATGTTACCAATCCGGTAATATAATCATTTTTATTAAGTCGTGTATGGATTAATACTCATACATTGAAAAAATGCTGTTAAATGTGATCAAAATATTTGGTTTATGTTATCACATATCACATGTTTTCCTTTTTGCGGCTATATTTCCAAATACTGTACGTCATTCAAAATTTTGTTTTTAAGGGTTTCACTTCTAACCCAACTGAACTGTGGTATATTCTGGAAGTAACAGTAAGCTCACAGGATAACCAGTTCGAAGGGGTGGCATTGCCTTTCTCTTTTAAACATGTGTATGTGTGTATCTAATGCTCTGGAGTTAACAACGAAGTCATTCTCCTTCTTGCTTCCCAATATTTAGAAGTCAGGTCTTTATAATCTTGAAGAGCTGCACAAAGTTCTAGATGTTGTTTATCCATTTCAACTTCTTGACAACACAGTGTACAATTTGGAGAAGTAAATATTCCAATTCTATGTGGGTGCTTTCCTAGGCAGTCAGTCCTGTAATAAGTCTCATACTAGCAACTGCAGATTTTCATGGTAGGTCTGGTATTACTAAGGAGTTTTCTAATAGTATTTTTATATTTATGTTTCCCTTTTTTTTTTTAGCACTGTAGGTATCAATTATTTTCTTTTTGATGATTCTTTTAATTGATTCATAAGAAAAGGAGTTTGTTTCTTTCTGCTTAATTGTGCACCCTTTCTTTGCTAATATATCCGCTCTTTCATTTCCTTGTATCCCACAATGCGCTGGAATCCATTGTATTACTACACGTTTACCAAGTTTTTGGATAGTACGGATCATGTTTTGTATTTCCATTTTTTTTTTTTCATATTTGGGTAAGATGATACTACAGCTTGGATTGCTGCTTTAGAATCTGATAAGATAACTATATTTTTGCATTGCATTGCTAGTTGAAAATTTAAACATTAAAGTGGTTCAATGATTCACAGTTACGTATTATTTTATGAATCAATAGCTTTTAAATCTGTTTTGTAGTATATTATCTTACAAATGAATAAATAACTTTCAATTAATTTTTTTTGGCTATTGTTATCAATCGGTTAATATTAACAGATTAGCTGCATCCCAAAGTGATCACAATAAGCGACATGCACTGTTCTCACCAAAAACATGAAGCCAATACTTCAACAATTATAATAATGATAAACAAAGTACCTTCACTAATCGCAAGATGATGTTTAATACAAGCTCCTTTTCAGGACATGTCTCAAATGTAAACCAACCAAACAATTTTCCTGCTATGTCTCTTTGGTTTATCAAATCAAGTTCATTGATAAAACCATATTTCAGCTTTGCTATTATAGTGTGTAGAGCTCGAATTCTTATCTCTTCTAGCTGATGACCTGCACATACAAACAAAATAACATAACTTAACTACACAATAATACAACTGTCTGAGGATGACAATATTTACATTTTCACCAGATAAATTCTACAGATCCACAGACCACAATAACTTCCCTTTACTTCAATGAGATAGCAGTATTCATCCTGTGTGCTTTGTCAGAGACTGTAAAGAACTTGTGAAAGCAGCAAAAGTTTAGAGCATTCTATGGTAATACTATCTTATATCCTTATTATTCCACATTATTGCACCTGACATTTGGGAATTCTTCAACACTCTGCACACTATGTGGTTTTTAGAACCAAAAAAATTGCCAAATTTAAGAGTGTAATGTTCTTTAGAATCTACACAATTTATAGCCTATACGAACTCAATTTGCTCCTAAAAATAGGTTACCGATATGTGAAGTAGAAGAACTCATGAAGAAGTGTACAACCTAAAATGAATAACCTAAAACGGCATAATATATGCTGAATAATCATGAGTAGGGTTCGGATGTTTATGACCTAAAAAAGTGGAAAATAGGACTGCAAATATGACCTTAAAAATTACTAATATGACCCGAAAATCCTAAAAATGACCTCATAAAAGAACATATTTCCTAAAAGTAAATGTTCCAATTTAAAACATTTAATGAAACTCAATTATTACATCACATTAATTTACGGTAACCAGATAATCACTTTTTAACAATTTTACAGGTGATTTACAGTTTTACTTAATTTACAGAATTTCTTATCTGCTAATGTTTCCAGATACCACTGCAGATGTGAACTGAAAATATTTTAAAAACATGTCTATTAGAAGTTGTTAACAACAAGCAGGAAGAGGTAATTGTGCTATTACTTGTTATTGTCTCTTTACATTTCAGTTACAGTAAAACCAAAATATTTGTGAAGCTTTTCCCGAAAAAAGAAATTAAGTTGACAATTTAGTGCACATACTGCATAATTCTCCTATTTTACCGAATTTATAACTGAAATATGACGTTAAATTACAAATATGACCGAAATATTACCACGAGCATGGAAATGACCAACATATGACTTTAAATGCAAAATAAAAACAGTCCGAATAGAATAATAAGCGTACAATTCATGTTTAATTTGTGTTTGCAGCGAGAATGGAGGTCAGGATAAAAATATGACGTGTCATAAACATCCGAACCCTAATCATGAGATTTGGCTGCTAGACATTATATTGAATGTGGTGAAAGAGTGGTGTGCAATATCATACCCATCATGAAGCAGGGCAGAAAACTTTATGGCAATGATAGCACCGGTATTGTCATAAGAGCTACCTGTCACTAACCTAACCTACATTACAAACCCCATGCTGCCTGTCACTAACTTCGCATTGTAGGCCTACTAATTGTTCCCTCCATCTGTAACCTAACAGCAGCTGGCAGCATTGTATGTGGGAACCAATAAAATAAATGATCACAAGCAGCCAATCAGTATCTTGGGAGACAATCTAGAGAACACACAATAATATGCAGCAGATCAAGTAGACTGCATGCAAAGTGCCAAAGTAAGCCCGATTTTTTAACGTGGTTAATGGGGTAATGACTAGTAGATTAAAAAGGAATAGTTTTTGAGGATGCCTGAAAATATCTGTTCACAGGAAAAATTGCAAAATAGCCTAACTGTAGGTTACCCACAATCTATAGAACCATACAAGTATGTTTTTTGCAAAATGTGCGAACTACAATTGAAATCACAAAATCTGCGAAGGCTTGCTTGACAATTTAATACAAGTAGGTAGTAGCCAGCCAAAAACAAAATAACTTAATGCTGCTTAAAATATGGGTTCCTTTTCAAATTGCACTGGACTCTTCAAAGACATTGATACATATATTGGGGAAAGTTTTCCACTTTGCTGGATTGGTTAATTCTTTTCATACACACGAAAAACAGTCAAATTTCAACTAATATTACAAGTTGTAGAATTAGTTGATATACCCATAATGTTGATGTTAATAAGTGTATTATGCTATACAGCTAACAGTAAAGAAAAAAGTATTCACCGTTCTTGAAAGGTCTTTGTTAATATAGCTATATGAGGAAATGTACGTACAATGTGCATTATCTGCCTGTCTTGACTCCTGCGCATAAGCAGGAGACACGAATGGAGGCAACTACCTGACAAGAACTATCCATTAACTTAACATACTATCTACTAACAGAGTCATGGTGCATGACGGCCTAACTGCATCGAAGCCCATTACGCAAACAAATGGTGTTCTGCAAGGGGACCCGCTGAGCCCGTTGATCTTCAATATAACAACAGCAGATATTATGCAAGCATTAGCCGCTGCCAATAGCCAGGCAACTCTTTATATGTATGCTGATGATATGGTCCTTTGCACTACTGAACACAACGTGACTCAGTCTAGCTTTGACATGCTAACAGCTTGGACACAGGAAAACGGGCTTATTATAAATAAAGAAAAGACCATGCAAATTCAACCCAAGACACTGTACATTTAGGTCAACAAAAACTACAAGTAACAAGCCATTACAAACACCTGGAAGTCATCTTTCAAATTACAGGGACTTGCTTCGGCAGGTATGTACAAGAAAAATGTATTGCGGCAGTCAGAGCTATGAGTGAAATAAATTACATATATAGACTATCCTTGAAAATAAACCCTGCAATTATTCAGATCTAAAATCATACCGACGCTAACTTATGGACTTCAATTAAATCCAAACTTCAATTTGGATTCATCTAAAAAAAGGACCTGGAACTATTAGAAAAAGTGAAAGCCACCTACCTAAAAAGATTTCTGAGTGTGTCAAAAACGACTCCCTCCAGGCTAGTGTATGAGCTATCGCGAGAAACTTTCCTCATTGAGGATAACTCTTAAGTGAATTCCTAAACACAGTGTCACGACATTTTGAGGCAAATTTTCCAAAAAAGAAAACTGCTAATTTACCTAATTCAAGGAATAACACATGGTTAACGGCTGGTATTAAAATATCATGTGCAAACAAAAGAGAGCTCTACCTAAAATATAGAACCAGTAACAACCAAACTCATAAGGAATACTATAAAAAGTATTGCAACATACTGAAGAAAGTAATCAAAGAAGCAAAAAGTAAGCATTTTTCACAAGTAATTAATAAATCAAATAATAAAGTTAAGACTGTATGGAATGTAATAAAAAACGAAACAGGGAGAACAAAGGGAAACAATGATTGTACATCATTAATATACCAAGACATAAAACTAGATAATTTATCAGACATTACAAATGCTTTTAATAGTCACTTTATAAATATTGCAGAGAAATGTATTCCTATAAATAATATTAACATTAAGGCAGTAGACCTACTAACAAAATCTACAGTTAGGAACCATAGATTTCAATTGAACCTGACTTCTCACATAGAAATTGAAAATATAATCAAGTCTCTCAAAAGTAAAAGCTCGTCTGGATGGGATGAGATAAGTAATAAGTTATTAAAAAGCTGCTCATCGGAACTCAGTAAACCTCTTAGTCACATATGCAATTGTTCATTAGAAAATGGAATATTTCCAGAAAGACTGAAGCATGCTATTGTTAAGCCCCTCTTTAAAAAAGGTGACAAAAATCTACCATCAAATTATAGACCTATATCACTCTTAACCTCATTTTCAAAAGATTTTGAAAAAGTCATGTACAACTGCATAATACACTATCTTAATTTGAATGACATTCTTACTTCATCTCAGTTTGGATTTAGAAGTGGCATGTCCACTGAGAATGCTACATTTCAACTTACTACAGAAATACTGGAAGCGTTAGATAAAAAGAAATATGCTCTGGGAATTTTCTGCGACTTAGCTAAAGCGTTTGACTGTATAAATCATGAAATATTACTTCAAAAATTGGATCATTATGGGTTCGATAATTTAACACTTAAGTGGTTCAAATCATATCTTTCTGATAGAACTCAAAAGGTAATAATAAATGGAAATGAATCTAACTTAGGGGTTGTTAAGAATGGGGTACCTCAGGGATCAATACTAGGACCTTTGCTCTTTTTAATTTTCATTAATGACTTGCCCTATAACTTAAGTGACGAATCAAAGGTATTGCTCTTCGCAGATGATACTAGTGTACTTGTAACAGGAACGTCACAAGAACATTTATCAAGAATAGCTACAAAGGCTTTTCACGAGTTAAACACATGGTTTCTAGCTAATAAAATGACACTTAATATTGATAAGACCCATTTTATACAATTTAGAACAAAAAACAGATGTATCTCAAATCTTGAAATTAATTATGGAACACAAATCATACAAGAAATTAGCAATGTAAAATTTTTAGGACTGCAAATTGACCAAAATCTTGACTGGAATACACACATAGAAATGATAAGTCCAAAACTGAGTTCAGCGTGCTTTGCTTTAAGAATTTTTAATGATATATTAAAACAGGATGCATTACTTATGGTATATTTTGCATATTTTCACTCGGTAATGAGGTACGGGATCATATTCTGGGGCAACTCTTCCCATAGGGAGAAAATATTTAGATTACAAAAGCGGGCAATAAAATAATATGTGGAAAGAAAAAAAGGGAATCTTGTAAACCGCTATTTGAAAAATTAAAAGTCCTCACTCTTACAGGGGAATATATAAGTTATACTCTGTTATGTGTTATGTAGTGAATAATATTGATAAATTTCAAACTAATTTTAGTGTACACGGACGTACTACCAGAAACATGAATGATCTACACAGACCAAATAACTCGTTAAAACTCTTTCAAAAGGGTGCTTATTATTCTGCAGTACAGATATATAACAAGCTTCCAAACAACATTAAATTATTATGTATTCAAAGAATGAGCAAACCTTTCAAAACAGCTGTCAAGGAATTTTTAATAACTCACACCTTCTACAATTTGGAGGAATATTTCCAGCTTGGATAAATTTGGCAGCTTACAGTTTCTGTAGGCCTATATTATTGTTATAACATGCATGTATTTTTTTGATCTGACGTGTTCTATATCCTTGAGCCCCGCTCAACACAGGATCTACAGGACGAGATATCTACATCTACATCTACATCTCCATCTACATCTACAACTGCAGGCAACTTGTGCCTACGAAGAACTCCTCCAGGAAAGGAAACGGAAACATGATGAGATAGAGAAAGAATTTTACGCCACAGAGGCAATGATAAATCGAAAAAGGGAGGACACAGACCAACAGCAGACACACATCCTTACACGATTTGCGGTACATGGATTTCATTACAAAATATGCTTGAAAACTGGATTCAATCATGCAATGGAAGACTGTATGTGTTCCCTCTGTGGGCAGAAGTGTGAGCAGTATATTTGCCTCGCTCATACCGGTAGCGTTGATGGGCAGCTCGCTTTGTTTTCATATTACAATGTTTGTTGTTACTGTAAAAGGTTTTCTCAAAAGAAACCATTGACTGAATTCGTGTTGCCAATTCTCTCATTGCTCAATGCTATTGACACAAGTGTTTTTCTGCATCTATATCTCCCCGCTCTCTTTTTTAACACTATGCAGTGTGGCAACTAAGCCAAGCGGCAAGTCGGGCAGCGTCTTCTTTGAAGTCAACTGTCAATGCAATGAACGAGGCGACTACACCACCTGGAGTTGTGTACAAAAAGGACGAGAAGCTTCTCTGAATACAGCAGAGAAGAATGCTAACCTTTATGCACATCTGTGTGCATTTATCCTTTATTATAAGCAGTTAGTCTTTTGATTCTATTGCAAACTTCAGTATGTCTCTTCGCTAATAGAGGTTAAGATTTTTGTAACTTAGTAAGTACAACTTGATATAAAGTAGGGAGAAATTCTAGGTGAAAATTTTGTATCATCAAAAACGATCCAAAAATATGATACAAGAATGAGTAAGGCTACACACATACATTTACTTCATTAAATAATTTTATTAGTGTCATTTTTATAAAATCACTTACCTAGCTTGTTAATGTGTAAAGCTGATAAAATTGGACCGCTTACTGCATCTGACATCTCCCGCAGTAAGATCTACGAAGACAAAATAGTAAAACATTTCATGGTAAAACTTAATTCGTTCAAACTTCAACTACTGATGGATCATAAACAATGGCGGGATCTGTTGTTCATTTATATATATATCTGAAACGCGCACAAATGTGCATTTTAGTTTGAGAAATTATTCTTGTCTTTTGCATAGTCACTTATTGATCTTATTCTCTTCTTGCATGTCTCTATATGATATCTCTCGCAAAGCTGTTCACAAAGTTCACACGTACACAGCACTTCTGGTTCATGATAGGTCTTGTTCCTACACAATAAGTGATGGAAGCCATGTATAGACAGTCTCGTGAACACATGACGCATTTCAAAGTTTGTAGATGTCCATGATCGGTCAATCATTGCCCCGGTAGCGAAGAACTCTGGCCATATTTGTGACCTTTTGGTCAGTAATGTATTTCTTAGACTTTCGTATGCTTTTGTGGATGGTAGCAGAAATTTAATTCTCATGTCTTCTATTAGGTAAGATTCTTTTGCTAGCACATAAACAAGTCTTGATTTTGTGGATTTAGCTACACCGATGGCTCTTTTGATGTACAATGCTTTCACCTTCTCCATTGTAGCCAGATTAGATTCTGTAAGATGTTCCCAGATGACTTCGATACCATATGTCATAATTGGCAAAATTTTTGATTGGAATAACAACATGGCTGTGGCCAGACTTAGAGCCTGTATATGTTTAATGTCATTCATCGCCAGAACTGCCTGCGTAACTCTTTCAGCTATATGCTTAGAAAAACAAAGGCCGCTTGTCTGTAATGTCATACCTAGATATTTGTAGTCAGACACAATTTTTATGGATTTCCCATTTATATTAATTTTGGCTTCAGCCGGTACTTTTCCTCCATTCCTGAAGATCATCATCTCTGTCTTATCTACATTAATGTGGAAATCATTTTCTTTACACCATTTATCCATGTCTACTATTGCTTCCTGCAGTTTCTGCAGGTTTTCTGATGTTACTACTATGTCATCTGCATACGCGTAGCTGGACACTTCTTCTGTCTTCTCTGTGATTCTTAGTATCTTTTCTGCAGTTAGTATAAAGAGTACCGGACTCATCGGGTCGCCTTGTGGTACACCATTTGTTTGTAATACGGGCTTTGACAGTGACAAGTTATCTGATATTCTTATTATGTTAAATTTCAAAATTGCTCGTATGAGTCTTGTCCAGGCATTTTCATTTCCTAATGTTTCTTCCAGTTTCTTTACAACAAGATCCCTGTTCATGAGGTCAAAGGCCTTAGTGAAATCAACAAAGACTGCGTATAGTTTCTTTTTCTTCTCTTTCGCATCCTTTATATCTTTCAGAAGAAGCTCAATAGCTGTCAGCGTTGATCTCTCACTTCTAAATCCGAATTGCGACTCCGGCAACACTCCATCTATATCTTCTTTTATTTTGTTAGTTATTATTTTCGTTAGCATCTTGAAGGGAGCATTTTGTAAGGCGATTCCTCTATATTTATTGGTATCTTTTGCATCACCTTTTCCTTTGTAAAGGACTTTTATTTCTGAGTGTCTCCACTGCTCCGGAATGTTGCCAGTCTCTATACATTTATTTAGTAGTTTAGTCCAGATAGTGGTGAGTTCGTCTGCAGTGTCCTTCAGATATTCGTTAAAAATTTTATCTGGCCCTGCTGCTTTCTTCTTTTTCATACTTTTTATTGCCTCTGAAACTTCTTTTGTTGTTAATGGATTCCATTTTGTTGGATCCATGGGAACCTGCGGTTCTCGGAAATTTTCCGGTGTATCTTGCACATTACTCTTGTTTAGTAATTTTCCAAAGTGCTCTTCCCAAACTTGCATGTTTATGTATTGTGTTTGTTGTATTTTTCTTGGTCTGATGGCAACATAGGGATCTTTTTCTGCTTTTTCTACTTCTCTTTTTCCTTCATTTTCCCAGTATATTTTTTTCTTCTCTCTTATCATTTTTTTGTAGTGTTTCCTTTCTGCTGCATATTTCTCTAGCTGTTCTGTGTCTTCAAAATTTCTTCTTAATTGGTGTAGCGTCTCTATTACGGCTTTTCTTTTCATGTAGCATTCTTTATCAAACCACATCTGTGCCTTTTTTGTATTTGGATTTATCTGTTCTGTAGCACTCTTAAGTAAGTTTTCTATTGCTTCTGTTGCGTCTTCTAGGTTTCCATTTGATATGAATTCTTCTATCTGCCTTAAGTCTCCTGTTTTCTCTTTTATTTTTTCCTTATTAATTTTTCTCGACATTAGAAGTGTCTTTTTTCTTTTGCATTTCCCATGTATTTTCACGGATATTTCCATTGGAACATGTTTTCTTAGCGGGGTGGAATTATCTGTCCACATGGGGGTTATACTTCCCTCCACTGCTCCTCTAATCAACGCTATGTCTATAACACTTTTACCATTATGACATATATATGTGGGTGTACGGCAACTGTTCAGTAGAGTGAAGCCCTCTTCTTCCAGATTGCTAATTACTATCTTTGATTTATAACTCTGAACATCTAGTCTGCAATTAAAGTCTCCTGCAATGAGAACCGGCTTCTCTGCTATATTGGTTTGCTGGCAAATAAAAGCGGTGAAAAGAAGAAAATAGGAGAGTACCAATCTATAATTGAAAGGAAAAGCAAACCCGATAGTAGACAAAATATGACAGTGGATACAAGTAACCAAAACAGAAGCAATAACGGAAGTGAAAATACGCTTCTCAGAGAAGGAAGTACAGAAATGCAAGAAGAGACTGGAAGCTTGACGGAAGAGGGGGAGGAAACCGAACAAGAAGATAACACAAGCAGAACATGGGTCGAAATAACAGGTAGAAGGAGGCAACAAAAAAAGGATTGGAAGGACAAAAAAGAAATAATTGGAACCAAAGTGGAAGACTGTGATCTGCAAGCTGGAGCAAAAACAGCGTGGCTCTTTGTAGGAAGACTAAAAGATACGACCACAGCTGAAGCCTTGAAAAACTATTTAAACAAGAATGGCATAAATGGGAACATTGATTGTGAGGAAATCCAGACGAAGGGAAAAACTAAAGCTTTTAAAGTAGGTATAGGCTTTAACTATCTGCAAACAACGGAAGTTTCAGAATTCTGGCCAAAAGGGGTCCTCGTAAGGCGTTTTCGATTTCGAAAGCAACGCTATGAAGGAGCCTCCCTTGAATTATAGAACACCAAATCGACAAGCTCTTACAGCACTACTTTGTTGTTCATTTATTTCTCATGGTAGCCAATCTTTGCAAGCAGCCAACATCACAAAACGATTCACACCTGACGTGCGAATCGTTTGGAGATTTCGACCAATCAGAGCTCTCGTCGCACATATGTGTGAATGAAAATAAGTAGCAGACGAGAAATGAATATTTGTTTATTTTGATTATTAAAATCATTAGAAAAATGGAAAATGAGAACGATAAACATCTTATTATAAAAAACACGCTACATGCAGGAACCAAATCAGTTAACTTCACAAACGGAACTAAAGTAAGCTGCCAGTTATGTATTGATATGACCAAATATATAAATTGTTTGGTTATGTCATTATATTTATTTCTGTGCTGATGTAGTTGAAAATTGTGTGATACCCTGTTGCAGGTTTTTTTTCATTTCCAAACGAGAATATGTGACGAGGAAATGACCATTATTGATGACAGCAAGAAACTTGGAAAGCCTATGGAATTAGTACTGGGCAAAAAATTTAAATTTGAAGTCTGGGAGAGCATAGTGCAAATGATGGCATTAAATGAAGTAGCATCCTTCAAAGTTGATAAAAGTGTGAGTATAGGCCTACCAATTCTTAAAGCTCAAGGGTTCCTTGTCCTCAAAAGATAGTCTTCAGGTCCATGTGTTTCTAAGTCAGGCTTTTAATTGTAATGAAAACACACCTTATAAGTGCTTTGAAATTCTCAATGAGGATGTTTTCTTTTTCAGCTGGTGTCAGGTTACCCATTCATTTCTAAGACTCTACGTGAGGCCGGCAAACCTAAAGATCAGCGCAATCATCACTGCTGTGGTGTCACTCTCCAGAATGAAGGCATTGGCTACAGAGACTTGGACCAACTAATCAAACATCCTTGTGACCTCGAATTTATTTTAGGTAGACATAAAAGTATTAATTTTTTTTTATGTATGGTGCTTTCTTTCTCGGTAAAATCGCAGTGTAGGGGGCCCACTTTGAAAACCAACTTTCTCCTCATAAAACACTTAATATCACACGTATAGGTAGTTCTCTGGAGAGATGTTGCCTTGAAGAATGATTTGGTCCAACCCACCTGCCGTAAACGATACACTTTCTTTTATAACACGATCTAGCTAAAGTAGCGTGAATTCCGCCATATTTTATATGAAGAAACTCGTATGTTTAATTCTGGAAAACAGGTTCACCAATACAACAAACCTCTTTCTGCAGAATTCAGAATGCCCTACTAAATTAATATCACTGTTCATAAGCAATGTACAAGAAGCATCATGTTGGTCAACCTCCTCGCTGAGAAACAAAAAACATCACCTGTCCGTGGAAACCTGCACACATCACGAGGTGAACCCCCCTACATTGCCACTTTGCCATACTCTTCTGGTGTAACAATGAAAACAATGGATCAAAGATAAATATTCACTGGGTATCTGGAACAAAGATACAGTAGCTGGGTACTTATATATTTTCAGAACCTCCATCGTTTCCTTTCTTGATATTTTCCCCCATTTGCTCCACTGTTATGTACTGGTAAGAACTCACTTCTTATCATAATCCTTTGGCCTAATTGATGACAAAATAACATTCTTATAAACGTACTAAATTAATTTTTGTTGGCTTACAGTTCTCATTATTGTGTACATATTCTGCATCTCCTGGTAATATTGAATATATCCTTAGGGTTCGATTGGGTTCCAAACTCACCACATCCAAGATTTTCCAGCTTGCTAGCAGGGGTTTGCACATCCTCAAAAAATTCTGGAACACCAATCACACATTATTTAGAGATTTGTGAAACAGCTATGTTGTTCATCTTGAGTCTAACATTAGCACTGTAATCACAATTGTTAGATATTAAAACATTGCAGCCATGCACTGAATTTACCTTGGTAAACCAAACAGCCATGTTGAGGTTGGTGTGGGAACACTATCTCCAAAATAGCTGTCTTGTTTAACATGCGTAAAATAATGTCGGAATTTATCTTGGGAGAATTTGGATCTTCAGTTTTATTTATTGTGACTATTTAGTGAATACTTATAGAATTAAGCATGTAGTCAACAATTAAACCTCCACAAAAATGAATAAAATATTAGCTTCCACAGACACCATTGATATAAATGGATATTCAGTGGCAAGCCAATCAATATAAGTAACGGTCATGCTGCGAGCATATATTAACTACATTTTTTTTAAAGAAATTAGCTGTTTTACTTCTAGGTAAAACCCTTTGCTGTTACTAATAATAAGGGAAGACTAGTTGAATGAACAATCATTGAAAACACAATTATCGGAATTAAATGTCTTTTTTTAGATATTATAGATATGTTAGAACTAAACAATGTTGACCTTGATATGATTGCGTTTATTATTAAATATTTAAGTCAAAGAAGCTAAAAAGATATTTAGTACTATGGTACACTGAATTCACATACAAAAATAATTGAACATTGGTAAGATAACTTAAGGTGGTAGGCAGCATTTTTGGTTGAAATTTTAAATATCTTTACCATAGGTGTAACCAGGCCGACCATATGGGGGGGGGGGGTTATAACATCAGGAGGGTCTGGGGGTATGGAATACCCCCCAGGGAGAGGAGGGTTCGGGGTTCCTCCCCTGGAAAATTTTAAAAATTAAGATGCACAATAACGAGTTTTAAGCTTCCCACGCTTTATACTCGTATTAAGTAATTTATAAGCAGACTTAAAAAAATTGTAAAATTTTCCTTATTTTAATCAATGGGGGGGGGGGTTCAAACCCCCCCCAAAACCCCCCTCGTTACGCCTCTGATCTTTACACCAGATTGGTCACTGATTCATGAGCTAAATAGTCAAGGTAAATACAGTCCACTGCTGAATTGTCTTGATTGATCTATATTGTAGTGTATGTATATAATTTTATCATTGTACCGTCTTTGCAGAGCTTGTGAAAGTGGATTCCCCTGAAGACTATGAGAAGGAATCATGGCAGATGAACGAAGAGGAGAAGCTGAAAGCTGTACCTACGTTGCGTGCTGAAGGAAATGTCTTATTTAACAACAAGGACTACAAAACTGCCTCGGAGAAGTACGCACAGGCACTTGGCTTCCTGGAACAACTCATGCTCATGTGAGAAATTTTTGTGGGATATATATCAGCTTTATAGTGTAGACAGAATAGCACTGACTACTATAAAATCATAATAAAGATAAAGATATATAATAAAATTGAGATTCTTGAAACTATTGTCCAAGTCAGTTTTATAATTTAGTAAGTTCTGTGTATAAAATCTCCACTCACTTATGTTTTCATAATTATATAAATTCTCTGGGTCAACTTCCACATTAATTATATAATGTGTGAAGACTTTCTTACAGACCAAACATTACAAAATTTAAACCTATTATATGAATTGACTCTCATTTTCAACTTTTCAGTTGCCGAATCTTTCTCAGAAATACCTAACTTAGATGAGATAATAATGCACCTGGTGGGCTTTTGTTGACGTGTTGATCAAATTGTCTTCTTCCTATATATAAAAATTCATCAATGAGTTGCCAAACTTCCCAATATATTTTTTTCCTCCAAAGTTCCCAGATCTTTATGTTTTTTTAGTGATTTTGATAATTTTTCTTCTTTATAAACGTCATGGTCATTTCCCCAAACACATGGTGAATTTTAAATTCATTCAGTTTGAAGTTTGTAGTAGGCTAACTGAAATGTTTCTTAATTTTCTATACAAATAATACATCCTGTCTGGGACAAAATTTTTGTCCATACTATATGTTTCATTCATTTAGCAGTTATTCACATGATTGTAATCATTCAACTCTTGACAAGTATTCTTACAAGATCTACTATAAGTGAAGGAAAAAGCCAAGATAAAGGACTTGACATTTAGGGCCGATTGTATAAACATCACTGACTGGAGATCAATTATGATCTAAGTTCAGAAAATGATCTGAGTTCAGGCTCGAGTCGTATTGTATAACACTGATCTATGATCAACAAATTGAAGTTCAATTTTGATCCTAATTCATACATGAGCACTTGGCAACATCGCAAAAACAGATGAGTATCGCGAGGCGAGAGCATTGTTATTCTGTTTTTCTCCGTATTCAGACTGTGTTATGCGAAAGGAAGGGGAAATATGATCGAAATTTAGCAGAAAAAGGATCGTTCCTAATTGAAATTGTCTTGGTAAAATATAAAGATATTATAGAATCCAAAAAGACAGATGCGATAATATCCGTGCAAGAGGAAAATGCAATGAAAAATGTTCTTGTAATTTCATTCCTGGGGTTATAAATCGGCTTAACATTTTCACGGCTAAGGACATATAAATGCTTCGTCTCATAAATTGTATAGGCTAAGAGCGGAGATGTAAAACTTAAGGAATGTCTGTTATGTTTGTCATTCATGGAAACCAGGTAGCCTATTCCACTGAACTTTTCTCTATCGATTTTAAACTTAATAGCCCACTGAAGTTTTTACCTCATGACTGCCTTATTACAATGTAAAATATCAGTTCTGAAAGAGTTAATAGGTCACATAAAGAAAGATAACGAAGAAAGCATTTGGGGAAAATCCAAAAACTGGATCCTCCCACTCGAGATTTCCTAGTAGTTCCACCATAGTCTCCTATGTCTCTCGGTTAGCAGCGTTGAAAATTTTTATTTTTTCCCCTTTCTACAATTCAATCTCTTTTCTCCTTTACCCTACCTTTCGAAAAAGTTGCAATTGTGGTGCAAGGGTTATTTTCGTATTATAGTAATTAGTGCAACATAATAATAACGTGCAGGTTATGCTGTAGAGTTATGATACACTACATTATAAGGAGCCTAAAATATAGCCTATATACGCACAACTAGTTTATAGCTAGAAATGTACGCACAACTGCATATAACTAGAAATGTATGAAGTTGTCTATTGTGTATTTTCTTTATATTTATCGTAACAACACAGGTAGGCCTAATATTATGTTTATAATGAACTAATCTTATGTCTCAAATACGAAAACAGCCCCTTGAACTGAGATCAGGTAGTTTGATCGGAGAAATTTCTCCAGTCAAAATTGATCCTAGTTCAGTGCGAATTGATCTCAGATTAGCGTTTATACAACAAAAATTTCCGAGTTCAGCATGAACTGAGATCAATTTAGTCTCTGATCCAAGATCAAACTGTTTATACAATCGGCCCTTAGTGTATCAAAATATATAGAATGAGGGGATGAAAAATTAATATTTTAAGGGAACCTAAAAAAAAATGAAACCTCTGTGATAGAAGATGATAATTAGGCTAATATTTCTGCCACTTAGACCTACTGTAAATTTCCATGCATGCATCTGTGTTAAACATGCATGCATCAACTCTACCACCTGTATACCTGTATACCACTGGCAGCTATGCCAGAGGAAATCCAGCATAGTACAAAAAACTGGAATTTGTTGGAAAACTGCAAATTTATTTTGTCAATTAAACGTCAGTACTATTCCAGAGATAAGTTAGCTATTCCTTTTCTCTCCTCTGCACTGAAATATTTATTTTTTCCACAACAGGGACATCTGGCAAACAACAACAGCTGATCATAAGAATCCAGAATACAAAACATAAGGAAAAGTAACTAGCCTAAATCTAAATCACATAATTATACAGGGCTGATATAAATGGTTATGTAGAATCACCAGTTGAATCAAGGGCATTCGCATTTGTATTTCATACATCCATGTAGCCTCCCCCCCCCCCCCCCCCCCCCGAGTACATAGAGCTTCCAAGGGGAGCTTTTGGAACCTAGATTCATTTGGCTACGCTTATTTTCAGAGAGAGAGCAGAGGGACAGGAGGTAAGCCCAATGACTCACAACTGTCGAGAGGGTAATTTATACTTGGATGTGAAAGGGCCGAAAAATTTTGTCCACAGGCTCTAATTTAGACTTGAAGTTCTTTAGCATGTCATAAATCTACGGCACGGACCTCCCAGCTTAAAGTCCCTCTCGGAAGACTACGTGCCCAGGATTTTTACATCGTGAAAAATCCATCAACCATGGCCGGGCATGAACCTGTGATGCTCTGATCTAGAGGCAGCCAAGCTACCTCTACACCACTTTGGCTGACTCTCAAAGTCATTATGCAGATGTTATGTTTGTCTTTATTTTGAGGGAGCTGAAAGATCTCATAGAAAAGAAGCCCTTTATTTCCCATGTTTCAGTTTTTGTATTCTCTCACTTTTAAATGGTGCATTGTTAAAATGAGTGGATGTGATTTCAGGGAGAAGCCTGGGGAGAAAGAGTGGGTGGAGATGGACAAGATGAAAATTCCGCTGCTCCTCAACTTCTCACAGTGCAAGCTGTATGAGAAGGAGTACTATGCTGTCATCGAGCACTGCACCACAGCCCTCAAGAGTGATCCTGGTATGTACAATGTGCCTGTCACCAATAATCACACAGCTTACCGTATTTACTCATGTAACTCATGCACTTCTGTATGCTAATTTTGTAACCTAAAACAGGATGCATGATTTATGCAAAGAAATTATTAAACCATTACAAAAATTGTTTAAATTTGATTTATTTGAATGAAAACATCATGCAGTAACTTTCACTGCTCCATTATGATTGTCTTCCTCAGAACTATAATCTTGTTCAGAATCACTCTGCTTATTCAAGTAAGGCTAGTTTACACGACGAAATTAGGTTTCGTAACTGAGTTTCCCAACTGTTTTTTACTTGAATGCGCAAGCGCTAGATGTACTGGCGACAATGAGTTACTACACTATGCAGTTTCGGATGATTCCAACTTTTCACGAAACTATAATAGTAATTTTGAGATTATACGCTTATTTAGCTTGTTCGCATTTCGTAAAATGAAATGGGAAAGTGAGAAAATTGTGAAATGCCTGTATTAATACGTGTTTCAATCGTTTGTATGGGTTTTTAACAACTTGAACTTCAGAAATAACATGAAATGTGCGGTTGCATTGGAAAGAAAATGTGTGTAATTAGTTTCACGAAATCACTTTCAGTATGACTTTAATATTTTTTGGACATAAGGTAACTTTACTGCACTCCATATCATTGAAACTGGATCTCTTAATCTCAATGACTGCACGTGAACTACCTGTACTCGGCACAGTACAATACAAACTGTTATCCCACTCCCAGTGGGTAGAAGGGCTTAGCAATCTACCATTATACAGTTGCCTGGTACTTGGAAAAAAATTTAAAGCTCTCCTACTGTCACAATTGACAATGAAAGCAAGGCTTTAGACTGACCACGTAACAGTATGTACTAGTTCATAGAAAAGGTTTCTCTAAATAATAAATGTACAGAATATTCCAGAATACATAGAAATTAAAAATTTTACATTATAATTCCTGGTGCATGAATTACATACTGGAATGGATTTTGCGGTGTCATGAATTACGTGGTGGCATTAATTATGCGAATAAAAACGGTACTATGTAAATGGTTTGGCCAGCTTTTAACATGCATGCATTTTAAAATATGCGAAAATATTCTGTTTTAACAATAAATTAATACTACCTCTTAACGATGTGTGTCAATTAAGTTAGTTGATTACATACTAGTATTTTTATACATTTCTTTTGGATTTTATCCTTTGATTTCTGAGCGGGGTACCACACTCAACATTTTAGCTTACATTATGTTGTTGTTGTTTACTAATGCTCAGGAACTTGGATTTCCTCCATTCTCCTTTGGGCGTTCCAATAGTAATGTGTGAGCTGGGTTGGTAGATCAGCATCAATCTTCTTGATTGCCGGGCAAGTCAGTAGGTGTTCTCCATTCATTATTGAAGCTGGATCGTTGCACAGGGTACATTGTGGTGAAGGATAGATGTTGATTCTATGAAGATGTGAAGCTAAGCAGTCATGACCTGTAGTTATGCGGAAAAGAGCAACTGTTTGTCTTCTGGGTTGATCAGGAATGGCTTCTTTACATATTTGATTAATCTTATATTGGGTCCAGATCTTAGCATATGGAGTCTGTTTAATGTTTGTTCCTTTCTTTACATTATAGTGGACAAGTTTGAAGTTCTAGTTCTTTTCTACCTGAATATTTGTTATCTTTCTACTTGATTTAATAAATATGTATTAATAATACATATTAAATAAGCCTATATCATTTAAAATTAGTTTAGGCATTGACTGAGATTCACTTTGTGACACACTTAGTTGCTTCACTTACCATTATTTGGTACGACATGTTTAGTCGAAATCAGCTAATGATGATGAGGATACCCACTGAAATGATCATTCTGGGTAAATATACCTAATAGTGAAGTTAGTATGCATCAATATAAATATTAGATGGAAATTTACAGTGAAGTGTTGAAATCTGTAGCAAGATTGAGATCGGAAATATACACACTAAACTTCACTTAAAAGGTATATTTACCCAGGATGATCATTTCAACGGGTATTCCCGCCATCATCAGCTGATTCCGACTTCAGTCAGACTGAAGTCGGAATCAGCTGATGATGGCGGGAATACCCGTTGAAATGATCATCCTGGGTAAATATACCTTTTAAGTGAAGTTTAGTGTGTATATTTCCGATCTCAATCTTAGTATGCATGTTTCTGTACTCAAACTTTCTACAGATGTTCACACTTCACTGTGCTATTTCTAGTAATATTAATGTGAAGTTTTACACTATTTACTTGTTTGAGTCAGTAATTCTACATACAGAACTAAACAAAAATGAACAATTGAATGGTATAAAATTTTTAATGTGGTGTGTGCACTTCCAGATAATGTGAAGGCTCTGTTCAGGAGAGCCAAAGCACACATGGGGGCCTGGAATCCCAAAGAGGCACGAGAGGACTTCAGCAAGGCGATGGAGCTAGATAAGTCACTTACAGCTGCCATCAAGAAAGAGCTGAAATACTTAGATGAAATGGAGAGGCAAAAGGATGAGGAAGACAAATCAAAACTCAGAGGGAAAATGTTTTGAACAGCACAGGGCACAATGTGAAATTGCTAGAAAATGTTTATTTTTGTTGACTTTATGTGAGAATTTATATAATTTAATTTTTATGTACAAAGCTATATTTATGTTATTAAATGTTTTTGTGTACATTCCTAGCATTCATTATGCCCTTCACTGAACCTATGAATTAATACAACCAATGGTGGTAAATAAATTATTTAAATTAATACCCTTGCACAAAGATCTTGAAAAACTTTCTTTCTAAAATTCATTCAATGCTTAACAACTGTGCAGTCAACGTTAAGATCTAAAAATTATACATATATTGAATGTATCTCATTAATTTTATTATACATTGTGAGGTGATTTCAATTGAGTTACTTTTTTTCCGGGGAAGAAAATAAATTATTATCTAAGGGGATAATTTGGTTATTAATTACAGTTAATATATACTTTTGTAGGATTATTTGCATGGTGTGTATAAATATAACGAGTCGATTACCTTTTATCTTGTTAAAATGTTCATATCACACGTTACATAAACCTATAAGATTACATGAGAACTTCTGTGTTATGAACTGTTTTAACAGGACAGGACTCATATTTTACATTTATGGAAAAAAATATTATAGCATATATATGCAAATATTTTATCACATTTTTACAATCTGATAGCTGATTTCTATAAAGGAGAGTTTTTAAAGAAGTTTGAATATGGGTATCAATTTAAATAACCTACTTTGATTCCATTCAATTGATACAATGGCAATGTCAGCGCTTAAAAATAAAAACAGTGATAAAGTTATTACAGTCAACATTTAAAGTGGCCTTTGGTAAAATACAATATTATGAATATAAGTAAAAATAAAATACATTTTGGTTACATTGCTATGTTAGCTGCGTTCACTTTCATACACTTCACTTTCGCATCAATGACCTCACTTTATTCACACATCTGTCCATGAAGTTACGCTTGCGTTTCCGCTCACCCGCAATATCCAGCGGGAGAGACAGAAGCGAGCCCTGAGTCATTCCTGTCGAACTTGTCGACGTAGCGTCCGAGTCACACTTTTTAGTTTCATTATCAGTTTTAGTGTTCAACTCTTGCTCACTTAAATACTGTTCGCACTCTCTCAGCAGATTTTCCTCGGGTTTATTTTCATCACAAGGCTCCGGAGGCTTCTTCTCGTCCAGTAGGCCATCCAGGCTACGAGATCTTATTGATAGCTGCCGTGTAGGAAGAGCTCCAGAGCTGCGGCGAGGGCGGGCGGAGGGAACCACAGCACGGAGCCGACTCTGTGGGCTGGTGGGTGGACGGCGACTAGAATTTGCGCTGCCCATCAGCCATGGGCGGGACGGACTTGAAGACTTGCGCAGCCTGCAGTGATATGTCTCATTATTACTTAGGCTGCATTTCCAGTTAAAGCTAAACTATGTTAGTAAGCTGTAGACAGGTTAGGTTCTTAGTGGCGATGTCACGCATGCAGCTCATGTTCATCGACTAACTGACCTGTAATGTTTGGCTGAGGAGGCGGGGCCATCTAGTCAATCTCTCCCACCACCTGAATTCCCATTGACATCCTTATCGCTGCCTTTTCCACTCTCGTTGCTATGCATTCTCTGATAACTAGGAGCCTGTCGTCCAAGAGTGTTTCCAGATGGGGTGCCAGGTGTCGCATCTCCCTTCATGGCCACTCCCCTCAGAGGTCCATCTGAACGTACATTCAGTTCTCCTCGCATAAACCTCTCCAATTTGTCAACACACGCATCCTGGTAGTCATGAATCCATCTGTAATTTTAATTGTAATGTTACAAAATACCATATTTACTCAAATCTTATATGCATCATTTTTGTCCACTTGTATCATTCAAATTGGGGTGCGCATTACATTCGATGGTGTATTAGATTTGAGTGGAATCTGTCCCGTAGTTCGGCAGTTACTTTGACCACTTATGTAACAATGCATTGCTGTAATTCTTGAGTTCATCACATTTATCATTGGCCTATTAATTACTGGTATGTACAAATGTGGGTTGAAGTTAACATATTACTTTGACGCTCGAGGTTGTTTAAAGGCAGAGGGGTTCAATGTGAAGATATCTATTGTCCTGCATCCCCTCCCCTAACCCCCTAAACCGTTATACTGACTTTATTCAGTGGTATTATCAAATCCATTGTAATATAAAATAAAATACAAAGATAAAATACCGAATAAAATATCTTACCAATGATATTTTCTTGTTACTCTCATTTTCAAATATGAAGACCATACAAAGAGATAGATCATAAAACGCTTGAGGAATATTACTCAAGTTAAAACATGTGGGCGAAACTACCAGCCCTGGGGACATATAAATGGGTTTCCAGTACACAAACTTGGCCTCTTCAAACACATCTGCAATGGCTTAAAATTATCTAAAAAAATGTCTACTTCAGCATAAAAGTAAAGTACCCCTATATTGTAAAGGCCTTGAGAGGCCTTTAGGGTTCCTAATAGTTGTGGCTCTTGTATTTTCAATCTTACAACACACAATGATGGTAAGATGTATTACTAAACTAAACTCAAGTGATGCTGCATACCTAAGGAACCAGGCCTACCATCCACTGTGCCATCATTATAGGCTAGCTAGGGAAGACTCACAATCCTTCTTGTCAGCTGTGTAAGTATACTGAATGATTCGCATTTATGAGATTTGCAATTAATTTTCACACACTTGCATTTAACATGGGCAGTTCATATTTTGCATGCCCCTTACATGCTAAATTTGAGGGTAGATTTCAACATAACAACCTCTACAGTTCCCTTGTAAGGTACAATTAACTTAAATATAGGCTACATTTGTGATGACAGCTCATTCAAATGGGGAAAAAAACAAGTTCCAACGGTCTATAGTAGTAATTTAAATCAAAACTTAACATAATCCTATCTTAAGTACAGAAAAAATTAATAATTTTATTATTTATAATTACCTCACACCATTGAAGTGGCAAACAGCTCGCATATCTTCTGGCAGTTCTTCTGGCTCAGGCCACTGGAAGTTGTCGATGATGGGGATAATGTTACAGTTAGATTGGAGAGCTGCTACAATTTCCCTGTGGACCCAGTCTTTGCACTCCACATCGCCAATGCACCGGTCCAGGGCATTAGGTGTTAGCACCAAAAGGAAATGCCTTGCTTGCCTGATGCTCTGGAGGAGATTGTTGTCAAACTTCCCTGCTTCCAGTCTTTCCACATCAATGAAAACTGAGAACGTTCTCAAATGCAAGTGGACTTTCAAGAGACTGGCAAGTTGGGACCCATTCGACCTTCTGTAGCTTACAAACACATCTAGAGACTTATCCAAGTTCTCTTCTGAGGAATTTGATAGCCCATTCTCAAGATCTGTGAAGAAAGACATACCATATTTACAATACAGTACAATGATTAGAAGAACAAATCACAGAATAAAACTCTTTAACCTTACAAAGCTAAATTTATTTATACTTACATAAGCAATCAAATGAAATCACCATTGGATAATAAGTTCGAAATCAATTTGGAAAATTTTAATGAAATGCCTGGTTTTCATAAATGACAATCATAACATTCCGATAAATATCCTCAACTTCTAATGTAAAGCATTACTCTAATTAATTTTATAATTCCATTTTTATGGAATTTCTTGTGGTGACAAATTTATACATCAGTAGCAGTGACAAGTTAAAAGACTTGTAAAGCTTGTTCATCAACCAAAAAACGTCAAGTAATTAAACTCTGTGCTTTAGTTGGAGGGGGGACGCTGGAGTAAGGCATCCTCCAAAATATATGAAGATTTAAGGTTTTTTTTTTTAATTGAATTAAATTACATTTCCATAATTTATGGGAACTATTTTGCTGGAATAGTCTTATAATAGTTTTATTTATGTTAAAATGCCCCCGGAATTTCCAATTCTCTTTAGTACCATTCTTCATGGAAGCTACCACAGTAAATATTTCCAAATATTTTACCAAATATTTCTTTCCTACTCAAGCACTGATTAAACTTGAAGGTTCATAAGAGAATGGAAGTAAATTATGTACAACTATTTCATCAACACTGGACAAGGAATAGAGGCATAATGTAACTCACCTTTAATGTGGTCAAATATCCTGTGCCTGTGAATGCTATTTGTAATTCCGCACTCTTTCAACAGCTCATCCTCAGTCAAGTTTCGTATCGAGTCCTTGTCGACTCCTGCATTGAGCATGGAATAGGTGTAGATAGAGTATTCTGGACCAATACTCTGCAGGAAGGCATTGAGGTTGCCTGTATCCCGACTGCTATAGTCTGCCATTTTCTTCAGGTTCTGCAACTCCCTTGTAAATCTGCGTGAATGAATTAATGTGTGAGTCTATTATCTCCACTAACCTAGATTTAGATTTCATAATAAATATTTCAATGGTTTGCATATTTAAAAAAAAAAGAGTGCGTGGAACGCCACGCGACAGAAGTAAAACTTTATTTATTTATTTATTTTTTTCAATTTTTTATTATTGGATTTTTTCAATTATGCATTATTGGACTTTTTAATATTGGGTTTTTGGACTTTTTAAATTTTGGATTTTGAACTTTTTATTTTTGGATCGTTGAATTTTGAATTTTGGATTTTTAAAATTTTCGATCTTTGAATTGTTAATTTTTTTATTTTTTAAATTTTTTATTTTTGGATTTTTAAATTTTTTATTTTATTATTTATTTAATTTTGGATTTTTGGATGTTATAATTTTTAATTTTGTTTTTTTAATTTTGAAAATTTGTATTTTTTAATTTTGGATTTTTAAATTTTTAAATTTTGGATCTTTGAATTTTTTAATTTTGGATTTTTTAAAATTTTGATTCTTTGAATTTTTTATTTTTTGGATTTTTTAATTTTGGATTTTAGTTTTATTAATCTTGGATTTTTAGATTTTTCAATTTTGGTATTTTCGATTGTTTAATTATTAATTTTTTTATTTTTAAATTTTGGAATTTATTATTTATTAAATTTTGGATTTTTGCCATTGAGGAAGTAAGGTCTGAAAAATTTCCTTTGATTACTCCTAATCATTGAGTTGATTGTTTTCTGTGCAGTCCGCACCGAAACAAGTCGGTTTTGAGTGTGACTGATTTCATGAACTCTTTCATAGTCTAGAAAGTATAATGCTACATAATTACAGGACTTTATGAGATCATTGGAGTATGAAGGTGGTAAGGTTATAAGTTTTATGCACCACCTACAGTTACCCCCAGAACTGTCCCCAGTACTGGTACTCATTTCTGTTAGAGGCTGAGTCTACTCCAGGCCCATAGTACCACTGAAGAATTAGGCTGATTAAACGTTTCCAGTGGCCTCACTGTGGATCAAATCCACTTTGTAGCACAGTGCCTTAACCAATAAATAGTAGGCCAATAAGATAGGACTGGATAATGGCAGTAGCAGAAAACATAACATAAAGCCAGTAATCATATGGTAATCCTACTAGAAGAACAGGAAAAAAAAGTTGTAAATTATAAATTTTATCCTATGTATTAGCAGAAAATAAAATAAGATTCTGTTGGAATAGAAAACATGAATTTAGATCTGTGAAAAAATTATGGATACATTGGGTTATATGAAGGGCTGGAATTAAAACGTAATGGTGGACTACAGAAATTTGAAGTAAGACTAAACAATCGGTACCACTGAGACTAAATTAATTCCCAGGTAATGGTAAAAGAGACTATTCCATAAACAATCAATTATTAAAAATAGAATAGATTTAACTAATAAAACTTGTGATGCCTTTCTGGAAAGGCAAACATGATGCAATAGAATGTTGTTAGACAACAAAATAAGTTCAATTACCTCCTTCGTCGAATGCCATTTGTAATACCAATGTCATCCCTCAGATTTTCCTCTGCCAGTTGGAGTAGAAGGTCACCATCCACTCGACTCTCTACAAAGTTGCTGGCATATTCTGCAAACCCAATCTGAAAAAGTAAGAATGGATATTGTTTACAAATTACAATATTTAACACACCAGTCCAATAGGTCTGATAATATGCTCAATGAAAAGTAACGTTACAACAGAATTAAGTACTGTATTGTTCGGACTATAAGATTCTCCGGACCATAACACTCACCTTGGTTTTAGGATGAAAATTTAAGGAAAAAAATTAATGTGATTCTAAACGAAAAATTTTTAATATACTTAAATGCATACACAAATTTCGACTTTCTACAATGTATTCAGTGCAAACTGCTTTCAGTGCTCAATATCAGGCTGTTTAGAGGTTATTGACTACATTTAGACCACTACACAGAGACAACTCCTTCTGTATGAAAGAACCCAACATTACTTTCTTTTCATCTTGTATACCTGACTTCCCACACCCTAATTTTATTGTGGTAATTATCATTGTGATAAAGACCATTAGACACACCCAACTTTCAATACTGTTTTCAAGGTCTTATGGTCTGAAGAATACAGTAGTTTATGTTCCCCCAGAATTTCCTAGTTTCTACAAACCTCCTCAAGAATTTGTTTATAGATTGAGTGTTGAATAATAAAGCTATACTATAAGACCAAAGACAATTCATCAAGGTAACATCTGTGGCTTAGCATGAGGGAAACACTGAGAATTTGTCTCCCATGTAAATTTACATGTATTAGGAAAAAGTACACAATACATACCCACAGACACATATGGCAGTCAGTAAATTCTGAATGTGCAGAAACATCTTACTTTTATTATGTCTATGTGAAGGGTCGCACCCAAGATTCAGGTTTGACATCTATTGCAATTGCCAATGTGCCATAACTAGTAAGTCTCGGTACTGTTTGGAAGGAATCTGGGATATTAGTCTCTCTTTATGTTTCTTAAGTCCAAACAGAATTCCCTACTTTGAAAATGTTTCTGTTGAAAGCGCTTCCGTTATAAGAACAAAACTTCTTTTTTTTTTAAGGAGCTTGAAAATGAGCTATGTAATATCTAAGCTGATGAAGAAAAACATCTATCTTTATGAAACGTCTTAAAATAAAATGTTTAAAATTGTTTTCCCTATGTATACAAGAAGCCACAAAGTTTGGATTTGACCTTACCAGCAATCACAGTAGGCAGTGAATGAAGATGAGCACTACGGTTAGCATATTCTAAAACGAAATGTAGGATACTACTAGTCTAAAATGTAGGGCATTATTTAAAAATGCTAAGTGCATTGTTATTATTGTGTGAGTAAACTGAGTCCACTGGGTTACCTCCAATGGGAGGCAGTTTGTTTGTTTGTTTACATTGGACATGCTCGTTAGCTAGATGGCAATGTACCTTGTACTGCTGCTCGCCCGTACAGTAATCAGGGCCACCCAACTCAATAATACACTACTTACCAATTTCCTTATTGTTTTAGTATAAATTTCCTTCCACTTTTCGTGAACTTCTAATTTAAAAAGGCAGCTAGTTTTTGGTATATATGGGCTTCCCATAGGATACATGATCTGTTTGCAAAATTTGAAAGAAATTTTTCAATATGAGTGCATTAATAACTTCCTTCTTAGTTCAGTTTGTCATGTTTTTCTTTGTTGGACTGATTTGTTATTTTAATTTATGAAATTAGAAAACGATCAAATATTTTATTTTAATTTTCAAAAAGAGATGTTATTAAAACCTGCCCTAATTTTGGAAATAAATTGACTCAATGTGCATTTTTACAAGATCAGACATAACTTTTCCAGAAAGTGTGCCTTTAGTAAGCCTACTGAAATGGAATGGAACTCATGACATTTTCTCCCTTCCACATGCCGACTGGTGAAAATATTTGTTTTAAACCAGGACTTAAAAAAAAAATTAAATCAAGATAAGGGTTTCCTATGGTCTAGCGCTCATACTACTTCCAACCTACTCTATAAATCAAGCAGCGCTAGAGTAGAACAGTTGGGTGGGTGACTGCTTCCTTCTCCCCTAGCATTTCATGTTAAGTCAATGCATACAGGAGACTTTTCGTGGTTGGGTTTCCACGAATAGCCGTAGGCCCTGGTTCGGCAGCATTACCCTACTGTAGTGGGATATCCTTCTCCTCTGGGGAAGGGATAGTCACCACCCCCGTAATTAACTGTGAAAAAGGTTTGTGGAATGCATGCATAATAACTTGGTGAAGTAAACAGCACACATGCTTATAAAAAATAAAGAAATAAAAACTTGTGTTTGTTGTCTCACCTGTTTCACCCATTCTCGTACATCTTCAGTAGACCACAAAGGCACCTGCTGACTCAGTTTGTGTGGGACTTCCTCACCAATCAGCCTTAATGCCTGGGCAGCATATTTTGAGGCAACAGCATTCGGACAGCTGGCTACTTTCTTTAGCGGTTCGATGGCACCAATTTCACCAAAGATATCTGTTTTTCCCTGCTGTTTCTTAATACCAGCCTCCATGCAGAAGTGGAAGGCAGCGAGATTACGAGCCTCTTCTCGTTTTGAACTCAACACAGGCACGAGCTTCTGAAGCCAGTTTTTACTCTGACCATGAGCATGTGCGAGGTTTGATTTGGCAAAGTCTGAGGGGTTATGAGATGTAACGAAGGGCTCAACCAAGTCCAATGTACCGGATTTTAACACAGCTGCCTCAATCTCCTTATTTGCAACCAGCACTGCTATTGCCAAGCAAGCATAATACTTTATGTTGTCGTCGTTGTGGAATGCCAGAGGGAACAGCCACATTGGCACTTTGCGTTTGATCATTGCTTCCTGATTTTCAGCACCTCCATACAAAGAGAGATTGGCAAGAGCACCGGCACAGTGACGCAGAGTTTCTACGTCATTCTTCCTGCACTCGAACAGAACAGCATCGAGACCACCCAATCGTATCACATCACTGCAGGTACCTTCACTATGTTTAAATAAATGCTCCAATATTCCGGTGCCGGTACGCGAGTGATCTGCAGAGTTTGCATTCTTCGTGCAGATGCACGCCACCTTCACAACCGTATCCAGTCCATTCTCCACAACATGTGCACGATTTTCTGTGGTAAGACACTGTTCCAAGAGGCGGGCACTTGAGAACTGAAGATCACTATCTTCATGCAGGCAGTTTGTCATGAGGAGATCCAGTCCACCACACTTGCGCAAGGCATTGCATAGAGAGTAACCTAGAGTGTGTCCATGTGTTGGGACAGCCCATGCTTTGCGCATCATCTCATTGATACGGTTCAGCATCTGAGGCACTTTTCGCAGATCCGTTCCATTCCCAATGCGTTTTAGATTTTTAATATAAGAGTCCAGGCACATTGAGTATTTGTGAATGGCACATTCCACTTCCTGGGGATTCGAGTTCGCCGAAAGACGTTCTAAGTCTTCGAAGCTTTGGTTGAGAAGGTCATCTTCAGAAGACTTCATGGTCCCATTCATTAGTTCTCTCTGCTGTAAATTAAAACATTATTGCATGAATATTATGCTGCTATCGCATTTTATTCTCATATTAAAAAAGATTGTCCTAGTTTGGTTTCAAGATTATTTATTATTTTATACTTTAATTAGATGATTTTACGAGTGTGCGTATGAAGACTAATTAGTAAAAATTATATTATTTTGACTGCTTACGATGCTATGGTAGGGAAAACTGTGAAGTGAGGGAAGAACATTTACTACATAAGTAATAACTGGATACACCAGAACAAAATAATATATCAACAAAATTACTAATGACATTTTTTATGTTTATACAGACATACATTGAAAAATATTGGTTAAGTACGTAGAATATGTTTCAAGTACAATTGCACCCATCTTCAACAGATTTTGATTTCATGATATTAGGGTTCCTCTGTATTTTCTGGCTACATGATAGTTTCAAAATACAGATTTTTTATAGAACTTTTTCCTTCAGCTTTCCCATTCCTTGTTGAGGAACTCCAGATATTCTTCATTTTCTTTTCAATTTTTTGAAAGTAAAGAAATAAAGAGGAAATGATATGAACAAGATTTTATTCAAACTGGAACAAAGCTAAAGAAATTGATAGGATGGGATAAAGTGTTTATAAGTAGAGAAATTTAAAAATTCCTTCGCAAAGCAGCTTAATTGGTAAATGCTTACATTTATCACAAGAGGGATAACATGTCACTCAACAGTTGAAGTCAGCTGAAGATGGGTGCAACAACTCATTGAAAAATCTCTTAAGTACTAAATTATGCAAAATTATTATTTTAAGTATAGTACAGACATATGTTGCATGCACATAAAAAATTAATTAATTGATTTAAGAGACCTTCCTATCTTTTATTATGCAATCACTAGGAGAATATAAGTCCATTAATATAGAGGTGCTTCCATAATGTCATTCTTATTTTGCCTAAACCCTGCACTCAAGCTGGAATTTCCTACTCAAAACGAACATGATAACTGAAATTAGTTAATGGCAGACACATCTCCAATACTTGATTAACAACAGTTGTGGTTCGTAATTGGGTTCTGGACTGTATCATCTGAAAACGTAGATATGAGATGGTACTTGAAGAGCCTTTATACTTGTTGCAATATAAATAGAGAGTAGCACAGGAAAATCTGTGATTACATTTGTGATGGGAGGTGGAAAAATCTGTGACTACATCTTTCAGAGATCAAATTTCAAGTGAACTCACACTCCTAAAGTTTAAATAATATATAAGTGAGGAAATCTAAATCAATTTCTTCATGCTGGTACCCTCACCCTAAACAATTTTCTTGTACTCATTTTCTCTCAACCCTCATATCGATAGCCGCAATTAATTTACAGAACTGACATTATGTGCAGTCATAATTTAATACAAATATTTTATATTATTTTAATAAAATGAGTAATGGAAAATGAACGGTTCTGTCAATACAGAATATAAATTTCAGTTATAATAAATTGTCTCAGTTGCTGATATCTGAAACTTTTGTTTTTATGGTCTTAAGATAAAACATCATGAACCACCAAGATTTTCTCAAGGTTTACCTTACAATGAAATTGCTAATGTTCTTGCTAAACTGTATTTAAAAGAGTCCTTATCACAGGAAATAAAATAGAAAATTTACCAAAATAGAAAGCAGGCAGTTGGTGAAGAAACGAGCTATCAATCCAGCGAAGCTTTTAAGTGATCAATCAATCTTCATTATGATCTTAGTATTTAAAGTAATGTTAACAAACGACGGTACCGTAAAGGAAGCTTACAATACATTAACAGCCTTCCTAATAAAAGTTGCTTATATGGGCGCTGAATGGTTGTTTGGTTGATCACCGTGCCAAGTTCTTCATAAATCGTGTCACTAATGATCCCTGTACAACTGCTAAGAATTATTCTGGGTTTGTCATCAAATACGTCATACTGAGGATGATGTTTCTCGCCTGTGGCAGTAAAGAAAGCATGTGGCTGCACTCGACCAGAGTTGCCATCTAGTGAACAAACAGTAGTATGTTGTCTGCTGTGAGAAAATCAAGTTCCATTATTTCAATAAATTCTACAAAAGCAGCTGAGAATGTTTCATAAGAAATTACCTTAAGAATGGACCATAATCTAAAAAATCAATCTCAAACATCTACGAAATGACAGATTGTTACAGATATTATTAATTTATGCCAACGTTATAAAGGTTGTTAGACTGTGTAAAGAGTTGCACACATTCAGTTTTCTTTTATGCAGGGATTATTGGTAAGTTATATTTTTCTCCTCGCTGTATATATTCCTGGTATAAATGTTACATTGGATTATTAGTAAGACTGTAAGACTACAGAAACAACAACCTTGGCTTGTAAAAACAGTTCACTGCTTTATTTTGTTTAGAACATACCACAACTGTATCATCAACAAGTAACAATTCTCTTTGGCACTCACCTGTGAAGCTGCAGAAATAGATTTAAAATTGGATGTGATAGTTATGTTAGCTTGTGAGGACGATGCAACATGTTTCTCATGGTTGAAGATGCCAGTTGAAGTCACAGTTTGCCTTTGTTGCTGAGCTGCCATTGCTGTCTTCTCGGCTCTGAAAGTCTCCGTCGTGAGCTTCATGCTTGAAGCAGATACATTCTGACTTTCTTGCTGCGTGATCTCGCCTGCCTTAAGCGATCTCTGCTCCTGTAAGCAATTAACACATTCAAGTGTTTTCCTTGCTCATTATCACTACAGTAAGACAGCAATTGCATGTCATTTTGAACTGGTCCCATACAATGAATAAATGAATATCTTATCAATTTATGCAACTGTACCATAAGTAGTATTATGTCGTAAGAACTGTAAGTTATCTTATTTCACAATGTTGTGTTATTGTTTATTTACCAACTATTTTCCAACACAAAGGTCGTTCACTGATATAAAATAAGTAAATAAATAATTAAATAAATAATTAAGCCCATGAAGGCCCTTAGGATTCCATGAGGTTGAGGCTCCTAGGTTTTTAGACACTCGGAATATGAAGGTAGTATGATTTTAAAGCCTTGCACACTGACCAATTTTACCTCCAGAGTCGCTCTTGGTTTTCATTTCTGTTAGAAATCTTGAGGCCTTTAATGGCCGTCCAGGGATCACTTTACCCTTCATTAGTAGGCCAAATATTACTGTGTAGGCCTAACGGACGTAAATGCTAAAATTAAATTTTTAGTAGTACCTATAAATTAATTTGTTGAATTAAAACCCTAGTCTAGTACATTATTTATGTATTATTAAAAATGTTATCCCTAGTTTAAATATATACTGGTATATCACACATTTTCCTCACATAATATTTCCAAAATATTTGTCCATTGACGCATTTACATCAGCAGTCCGACACAGTGGCGTAGGGAAAGGGGTGGGGGGGGGGGGTCCAGGGGTCCTGACCTCCCCCGAAATCAAAACCTAAAATTTTATTCAAGTTATTTAAGCTCTATTTTGTCAAATATTTAATTATTAATATTTGTAAATGTAACCCTATTATTTCCACTGCTCCATGTGTTATTTAACTTTTCTTATAAATAGTAATAACCAGGGCCCGGATTCTAATGACATGTCATCTTTTTATTGACGCTGCATAGACATTGCCAACTTGTGGATAAATCCTAATCATATCATCTAGATTATAGAAATGCATTTTTATTAGGTCATTTTTTGTCATTTTATGCCATTTTATATTTTTAGGGCATTTATTTCAATTTTAGGTCATTATTTTGTCATTTTCGTGTCATTTGCTTCCTTATTTAGTCATTTTCATGTATTTACATTGAGTGTATTCACTTTTTTTTGAAGTGTTGTTTGTTTAATGCAAATAGGAAAAATTCGGCGTTAAAGTGTTGACATGTCTCAGTCGGAAGTGAGAATCAAATAAACGCCAAAAATGTATTATATTACTATTATTCTCAATAAACAACAATATAATCCGGCAGACCACAAAAGGATGTGCCGAATTTTGACTCACCAGTGCCTCAGTGCCAGCTTAAATTTCCGTGAGAAAAGAACATTCACAACATTACAGTTATTTACAGTTTTTACAATTGTGTACAAACTAGTATATAACTTTTTGTGTACAACAATATTTTTTTTATAAAGAAAATAACAGTTTTAGGTCATTTTTTATAATTATTGAGTCATTTTCTTTAAAATTTAGGGTCATTTTATAGGTCATTTTTCAAACAATTTTAGGTCATCAGAATCCGGGCCCTGGTAATAACAATAAGTATTATAACTTAGATAACAATTTCATGTTTAAGATCGTATTCCATATCCCCCCAAACCTCCCGGCACTTTCGATCCCGAAATTATTTTCTGGCTACGTCACTGGTCCGACATACTAGATGTATTGTATTTGGCACAAGAAAGACTTGTTACGGAACTGTCACTTTAACACTAGAGTCCATTACAGCTATTACATACCATATCTATACACGGTCCGGGAATCTTATAGGCAACTTCACACTTGAGTTTTCCTTACATATTTGGGTAAAAACATATTCCCCCATTTTATTTTAACAGAATTAATTATCTGAGTGTTACGTACCATGTTCAGGCAAACTAAGTCGTATTACACACTTCTGCTACTAACACTGGTTTTTATCATGTGACTCTTCCGCCAAGACTGATTTACGTCAATAAACTATGTTCGTCTGTGAATTGTCATAACTTCCACGTAATCATGCGTGTGTATTTCATTCACACTCAAGATAGATTGTCTAATATTGGTGTCATCTTAATGTGATGGACTGTGGCCGTGACCAACTCCTGAATATGAAAATAAGGGAGATTGGATCACGGCAAATTTTAGCGGAATTTTTGGGACTTAAATCTTACATTGATTGGTCGGATTGGTCGTATATAAAATATCTCGAAAATATTATTTAAATTATATAAGATAAAACCATTTAATATTATTTTTAATATTATTCATTTTATATGTTGTGTGACAGTACTAAATACAATAATTAGGATGTCTATTTAAGCTTACGTTTCCTGAGTTACGGGATAATAGAAGGGTTGATTTAGCTTTTTTCGGTAAAAAGAGTTTCGATTTTTTTATTTTAGTGTAAAAAAATCAATTATACTCTGAAGTATAGCCTACCTGTGCAAAAGTTTATGCCGTTTGGACGCATTGAACAAGTGTTGCTGACTCCCATTTTAAATCTCCGTGCGCTTCCAACTGCTAGTAAGTTACATGGAAACTTTAATCACAGTTTTCTCCCACAATAATTTAGATACAGCTATGAAACTTTTTCTCAATATACTTTGTAATGTGTGCAATAAAATTTATAATATTTTTTTTCTGTATAGGTCATGGTTCTTTTTTTAATATTTAGTATAATCCCAGGGTAGTTTTTTCATTTATCTGGGTACAATATTTTTTTTAAACTGAAAGTATAAACAATATAAAAAATTCACCAGTAAATTTGCAAAGCGAGCATTAAAGAATCTCACATAAAAATTCAAGTTCATATTTTAGTATCTGTCGGAGAAGATGGGAGAATTTGGAGATCAATACGGGAGCCGCGATAATTAAGCAAGTATTTTTAAGGGAGTTCCCGGGAAACACGGAAGAGTTACGTAAGACTTGAAGCTTTCTCGGCGCTGATTATTAATAAAGGTTTCGCGGGCTAAAAGCCGAGTAAAAGGATATAGAACATCCTAATTTCCCTGAGGAAGGCCGCAGAGATGTCAGCGACCGAAACCTTGGATGTTGCACATCCTTTTACTCGGCTTATAGCCCGCGGAACCCTTATTAACGGGAGAGTTAGTTACCCTATTCACATGCAAGATAGGTATTGTTGGTGTCATCTTATGTGATGGTCTGTGGACGATAAAAATCAATATGAATCATCCCTGATAAGCGAAAGAATGACCTATTAAATAATGAGTGCAGATGGTGACATATTGAGAAATAGTGTTACGTATGTCAGACTGCGTCATTCATAATAAGAGTATAACTTTATTTTGATGTGCACTTCACCGAACTGAGTTTAGTTCCTCTGAATCATAGTAAGTTAAGTAGAATTCAAGTAGATGTATGAATTAAAGTAGTATGTATGACTCAAGCTAAATTCGCAGAATTGCACTCTCGGCAAGTTTTGCAGGATGATGTGTCCCCGCCAAACACTGGCCAATTAAATTAATATCAGGGAGGTTATCTACTTGTTCTGTGCCACTGATTCGCGGAAGCTGTTATGTAACAAATGGCAGAAGAATGACGATGGTCTCATCGCACCCCTTTCCGATGTTCCCGCGCACAGGAAAGTATCTGGGAACACTCGAAATGCGCACAGGACAAAATACACAATTTTTAATATTGGTGATCGTAACACTTGTCGAAAAATGTAATATTAAAAATGCTGAAAGTAAAACTTATCAAAATTGCCGAGTATAACAGCTGTCACAACGTAAAGTAAAGTAAAAAGTGTTCCCTATTACAGGCCATGGAGGCCCAGAGGGTTCCAGGAGGTTGAGGCTCCCAGATTTTAGACATTGTAGACAAATTTGCTTGTGTTCCTAAAAACACTTGATGTAGTATTGTACATTCTTAGACAAAAAAGATCAGTGCTTTGCAGATTTTCCATTTTAGCAGACTAGTCTTCACTGCCCTCACCCGCAAATTAAATTCTATACTGTCTAAGCCGAAGGACCTAAATCAAGTTTTATAAAGAAAATTGTAATAAAATGATAAAATTGTATTATTTATAGTAAAAATAGCGTCAATCATGTTGAGATTTCACAAATTACGAATAAAATCAGCCTTAACCCTTAAATTAATAATGTATTTTACTGTACATCAAATTTTATTATGTATTTCTAAAAAAAGAAAGTTAATTCGCAAAGAATTTAAATTTCATGCAAAATTACATATATTTGTACAAGAAATGCAAGCCTACTATTCAATGTGGAAAGTATTTTCATCGCAGTCCGACATAGTTTTACGTATTAGCCTATGTAGGCTAATAGATTGAGTATTGAAAAATAGACTAAGTTAAATTCCTTTCTGGTAATGACCACAGAACTTCTGGTCTTTCTTAAAGCGCCCTATGGATCCAATGTCGTTAGTGCAAGGCATTTAATGACCATAAAATATTGAAAAAATTCAAAACAAAAAAGGAATTTTTGACCTAAAAATAATGACAAAATGACCCACAATTTAAAATAAATTACCAATAAATTTACCATTATTACTTATAATTAGTTTTTTTTAAGTAATGAATTGCTAAAACCAATTTATTGCTAAAACCAACCCTTAGCGAAAAAGAAAT